>WBMV01006909.1:22341-32454 GCA_013396655.1 Campylorhamphus procurvoides
CGTTTTTCCCGGGGGGCTCGCGGGTCACGTACCCGAAATCGGGGCCCTGCGGAAGGAGGAGAGGGAATTGTGGCCAAGGAAACCTCGGAGTGGGAATTTTTGGGAGAGAAACGGGGGTTTTGGCGAGATGACGCACCAGGATCTTTTTGAAAGCAAAGTCCTTCAACCCTCTGTTCCTGGGCGAGTCGAAGACCACGGGGAAGGATTTGTGGGGGGCCTCCACGTAGCCAAACTCCAGCTCATCCTGGTGGGGAGGAAGAAGAGGAGGAGGAGGAGGAAGAAAAGGAGGAGGAGGAGGAAGAGGAGGAAGGCTCTGGGCAGACTGATGGACATCTCCACAGGGATTGGAGAGGGTGGAGTAGGAGATGGGGAGAATCTGGTGAAGCTCAGGTTCCAAACCCCCCAAACCAGCACAGGGCACCCCCGGGGGGCACCACATGGGCACAGAGGGCAGGGAAGAGGGGCAGGGAATGGGCAGGGATGGCCTTGGACCTCCTGGGGGGCACAATGGGGTCCTGTCTGCAGTGGAGACCTTCTTGTAAAGCATCAAGGGATCCCCTCTTGCCGTGGGGTCCCTTTTCCAATGCCCCATGGGGTCCCCTCCTGCAATGGGGTCCATCATGGAATATCCCATGGAGACCCTTCAATGCCCCATGGGGTCCCCTCCTTCAATGGGGTCCATCATGGACTACCCCATGGAGACCTTCCAATGCCCCATGGGGCCCCTTTTGCAATGGGGATCCCTCTCACAATGTGGGTCCCTCTTCCAAAGCCCCACAGGGTCCCTCTTCCCATGAGGGTCCCTCTTCCAAAGCCCCACAGGGTCCCTCTTCCAATGAGGGTCCCTCTTCCAATGAAGGTCCCTCTTCCAAAGCCCCACAGGGTCCCTCTTCCAATCCCACAGTCCCTGGACAACCTCCCTGCCCGTGCTGGTTTCCACCACCACCAGCAGCTCCCTGGGCTTTAGTTCCCAGTTGCCTGGTCCATCTCCTGGCATCCAGGTGCTTCCCAAGCAGCCAGTCCCTCCAAGGGGTGCCACCAGTGGGAGGGACACCTGGGGTGGCCCAGGAGCCTCTGAGGGACCAGAGAGATGGCAAGTGTGGATGGATGGATGAACAACCATGGGGGGATGAACAAGCACAGATGGATGACCTGGATCCAGCGGTCACTCCGGGTGTCCTGCTCAGAGCAGATGGTCAGCTTGCAGTTGGCTTTCCTCAGCAGGACCTTGAGCCCTTCCAGAAAGGCTTCGTTGGAGTCCGAGCCCTGCTTGATGCTGGAAGGGACAGGGAGGGACCAAAGCTGTGAGTGGGATCCCAAGAAGTTCCCACAACCCCAACCAGGCATGGGATTAGACCTGGAGAGGTTCCTCCAGCCTTTCTCCTTGGGATTGCCATGAACCCACTCTCCAGGCCCCCTTCCCAAATGTTGCCTCCAGTGTGGGACTTACAAAGCCCAACCAGCAAAGCAGGGCCCCAAAACTCCTCCTTGGAGAGTCACCCAAGGTAGGACATCCCTCCTACCTGCAGACAAAAACCTCCAGGGGCTGTTGGGTGTTGGGCATCATGATCCAGGGGGCCACGCGGAAAGCCACGGTATCCGTGAAAATCGGCGTGCCCGGAGAGTTCTGCGGGGAGGAGGAATCCAGTGGGGAGTGGGGCTGGAAAACCCAAGTCTTGGGGGACTCAAGGGATGGGCCAAACCTCCCATACCTTGTGGGGGACCTCCAACAAGCTGGCACTGATGGAAACCACCCCGGAGAAGCCCCTGTCGGGGAAGGCCAACCCTTCCACGTAGAAGGTGTTGTCGCCGGTGCCGACGTTGTCCAGCACGTAGGAGAGCTTGTCTGGTCCCAGGACGGGCTTGTAGTGAGGCCGGNACAGGGTCACCAACCTAGGGCAGGGTCACCAACCCAAGGCACAGTGACCAACCCAAGACACGATGACCAACTCTCCCACCGGTCAGGCAGGAGGCACCAGAGAGGAGGAGGAGGAGGAGAAGGAGGAGGAGGATCCATCCTCTTCTCCAGGGAACATGCTTGATCTTCCTGCTACAAAGAGGACTCCATCCCCTCAGGTCCAACCCTTTCAAGGTGCGTGGCTTGAGTTGGAGTATCTAATGATACGCTTGGGCTTCCCTGACCTGATTTTCGGCGGGGACCTCCCAGTTCAAAGGCAGAACGAGATGGGCTGCTCTGGGGGTTGGGTCACTGNGTGTTGGGCATCATGATCCAGGGGGCCACGCGGAAAGCCACGGTATCCGTGAAAATCGGCGTGCCCGGAGAGTTCTGCGGGGAGGAGGAATCCAGTGGGGAGTGGGGCTGGAAAACCCAAGTCTTGGGGGACTCAAGGGATGGGCCAAACCTCCCATACCTTGTGGGGGACCTCCAACAAGCTGGCACTGATGGAAACCACCCCGGAGAAGCCCCTGTCGGGGAAGGCCAACCCTTCCACGTAGAAGGTGTTGTCGCCGGTGCCGACGTTGTCCAGCACGTAGGAGAGCTTGTCTGGTCCCAGGACGGGCTTGTAGTGAGGCCGGAAGTCACCCCCTGCAGCAGAAACACCAACACACCCAACCCAAGACACAGTGACCAACCCAAGGCAGGGTCACCAACCCAAGGCACGGTGACCAACCCAAGGCAGGGTCACCAACCCAAGGCAGGGTCACCAATCCAAGGCAGGGTCACCAACCCAAGACAGGGTCACCAACCTAGGGCAGGGTCACCAACCCAAGGCACAGTGACCAACCCACGACACAGTGACCAACCCAAGGCAGGGTCACCAACCCAAGGCACAGTGACCAACCCAAGACACGATGACCAACTCTCCCACCGGTCAGGCAGGAGGCACCAGAGAGGAGGAGGAGGAGGAGAAGGAGGAGGAGGATCCATCCTCTTCTCCAGGGAACATGCTTGATCTTCCTGCTACAAAGAGGACTCCATCCCCTCAGGTCCAACCCTTTCAAGGTGCGTGGCTTGAGTTGGAGTATCTAATGATACGCTTGGGCTTCCCTGACCTGATTTTCGGCGGGGACCTCCCAGTTCAAAGGCAGAACGAGATGGGCTGCTCTGGGGGTTGGGTCACTGGATGTGCCAAAAAGGTGTTGGAATTTCCACTCCATGGGAAGGTCAAAATTCCACAAACCTCGTTGAGAAAAGCCTTTTTTGCTCTTTTTTCCCCACCTTGTTTTTCCCCATCCAGCCCCACCTTCTACAACAGCCAAGGAGCTTTGGGGACAAGCGGGTGTTTCCAGCCCCAAATGAAGGAGACCTTTTGGGTTTGCTCACCTTGGGGTGCTTCTCCAACACCTGGGACAGGAGGAAAAGGAAGGGATACTCACGGAGAGCATGGAAAACCCGCACTTTGTCGGCGTCCATCTCGGAGACGTGCAGGACCACCTGGTACTCGGCAAAGGTGGCGCTGGGCCCTTGGGTCCTCAGCAGCATCATGGACATGTCCTGGAGGTCTGGAGGGCACAGGTGGAGACAGAGGGCATGGAGAGAGGGCTGGAGGTGGGGAACACCCCAGTGACACCCTTTGGGTGTCCTCAGGCTGCGGTGACCCCATACCTGCAGAGGTCCGGATGTCCACCTGGCCGCTGTCCGGCCCCCCCATGCCGGGGCTGTCCCGGTCACAGTTGACCAGCAGCACAGCACCTTGTCCATCTGGACCCCACGTCCACTTGGCCTGGAGGAGAAGCACCAGAAGAGGATGGGAGCAAAATCCCACCCCGTCCCACGCTCCTCACTCGGAGGGCGACCCAAACACGCACGATGATTTCAAGCAACTTCCCAACCTCAACTTCTTGCAGGGCCAGTAAAGACTATTTGGGAGAGATGTCATCTCCTGACAAGGCAGGAAGTATCACCAGGCCTCACCTGGACAGCTGCACCGTTTCTAGGAACAAGTCCCACCTCCACACACAATTAGGCCGAGCTTAATCAGCCCAGCTTAATTGTTGGGGCAGATGCAGATTTGTTGCCAAAGGGGGGAAGCTCTGGCTGGTTCCTAAACTCACTTGGAGGCAGGTTTGAAATCCAAGAAGGAAAAGAGGGGGAAAAGGAAAGAGAGGGAAAAGCAGAGGGTTTTCTGAGAGGGTTTTCTGAGAGGGTTCTCTGAGAGGGTTTTTCTGAGGGGGTTTTCTCAGGGGGTTTTCTCCTCCAGGATCTGCAGGGTTGGAATGAGATGTAGGAAATGTTGGCACAGAATAGGAAAATAAAGCCTTTTCCTCCTCAGTCAGTAGGGATTTTCTGGGTTGTTTGCCCTAATTTAGACCCCGGCCAAGTCCCTGTTCTTCCTGGAGGTTTTTAGGGAAGAGGCTCCAAAGGGACACGCCGTGATTGCCCCTCCAAACGTGACCTCCAGAGAAGCTTCCCCTTACCTTGTCCTTGCCTTTGCCCTTGACTCTGCCACTCCGGCTCCAGTCCACGTCCAGGGACACCTCTGGAACATCAGGAGAACCAGCCCTTGGTGGCACTTCAGGCTCATGCAACACCAACCCCCCCTTCAAACCCCAAAGCTGCTCCAGACCCGACATCTCCGACCGAATGCTGATGGCAAACCCAACCCCAGGGTTTTCTCGTGGCTTGGATCTCCACCTGTCTTGGCCCATTTCGGTGCCCCCCAGAAGGGACATCCCCATTTTATGGCCTGTTTTGTGTTTTCACTGATTTTGTACTGATTGTTGTGGTTTTCATGAAGCCAAAACATGGTGGGGTCACAAAAAAGTGGGTTTTTTCTCTTTTTCCAGGGCCTGGTGCAAGGAAAGGGAAGGATTTTCCCTCCCTGAGCTCTCCTTGACCCAAATTTCTGCCTTTGCTGCTACAAAGCTGAGGTTTCCCTCCTCCAGGTGGGACATGTGGAAAATAATCAAGCAGACAGGAGGACATGGAGAAGCTGAGAAGGACAGTCTGAATCTAACCATGAGAAGAACATCCATAAACCAAAAGCCCCAGGTGGCCCCAGGTAGCTCCAACCCCTTGTGGGACGTGGGAAACCTTCAGCTTCTTGTGAACTTTTGGGAGGCACCTTCATGACTCGAGGCCACCGGAGTCATGCGGAGCCTTTAGAAAATCCCAAATTTAGGGTAATTAATCCATCCAAGTGGAAGCTTCTGCATCCAGACCGGCCGTCTAGACTCGCTTTGGAGTCAGCGGGGAAAAACAGGCATTTGGAGGGAATGATTCACCTCAGCCCCAACTCCCAAAATAGGTCAGGCGGGGCTCAGGTGCCTGTTCCTCTCCCCTGACAGAGGTCCAGGAGGAGCTCAGGAGATCTTTGGGTGCTGTTGGCAAGAAGAGGAGGATGCTCCTCTCGAGCGTCGGGTGGGGACCCGCCCCGGCCTTTTTTGCACCGTAGAAGGCAAGGTAATAACATCTCAATTATCTCCCTCTCGTCAGCATCGGTCGACACCCAAACCTCCACCCCGAAGCCCCGACTTCCCTGCCATGCCCTGAACCCAACTGGATCTCATCAACACCTGGCCAAGGGTTTGGCCTCCACCCCGAAGCCCCGACTTCCCTGCCATGCCCTGAACCCAACTGGATCTCGTCACCTGGCCAAAGGTTTGGCCTCCACCCCGAAGCCCCGACTTCCCTGCCGTGCCCTGAACCCAACTGGATCTCGTCACCTGGCCAAGGGTTTGGCCAACACCTACCGACACACGTGAGGTACAGCCAAGCCACGGCGAGCTCGTTGCCCTCACGGCCGTAGTAGGAGATCTTGACCTGCAAAGACACCACGATGGTCCCTCTCAGATGGGCCTCTTCCCGGTGGTGTTGGCCAACCCAGAGGTTCTTGGAGGGCTCTCCATTACTCAGGATTCACTAGAACCCTTTCTGGCTGCTTCAGCACGAAGGTGGGCAGGGAAAGAGCTGAGTTTGGAGAGGTTTTCTGCCCGGCACGGCTTTTGCAACCGCCGCTGTCTCATGGTGAGGGCACAAACGGCACCTCCTTCCCCTTCCCAGTTTCATTTTTGGTGGGTGTTCGTTACACAACCCCTTTTGAGCTTTTTTTCTGTGAAAACAGGCCCGAGCTCAGCACTCCCTGGCCCTGACTCTGCTGCTTTGAGGCTTCCTCAGCATCCCACTTGTCTTCCCTTGAAATCGGACTCAGCTCTTCCCGGTCCCGGCCCGTAAAAACCCAACTGACCTTGTTGTCATTGACGGTCCTGCTGGTGACATCGATGGTCACGACCACCTCTATGTCGGGGTCCAGGGGCCACCTGGAGTCGACCATGGGCTTTGTGGTGGGGCTGTGGATGATGTGGACGGTGACGGCGGACGTGGCGTGGACATCAAAGGACGTGGCCGCTTTGGGGGTGGATCTGGAACAGAGGGATGTCGGGTTAGAGACCGAGTTGTCCCTCCAGTTCTCCTCTGCTCGAACCTGGAATTAAAACCCGGCCCTGACTGGGTGGAAAGGCCTCCAAAACCATGTCTGGGTGATGAGATGGTTGAGCTCTGTGTGTGTTATCTCCGTGGTGGAGTTGAGCAAGAGGAGCTCCCACTGGAGCTCCGGCACGTCCGCCCGTGGTTAAGGTGGAATCTCTGAAGTTTGGCCATCCAACCTCCCTCCACCACCCCAAAATCCCATCATCCCGTGCCAAAACCCCGACAAAGAGCCCCCATAATTCAACCACTTGTGGGGATGGTCATTGCAGGGTCGTACCTTGAGCTAGAGATGCTCCAGCTTGGAGAGGAGCCTGGAGAACCCTCACCCCACCTGCATGACATCCTTGGGCAGCCTTTGAAGTGCTGCCTACCTGCTCATTAGAGCCCCAGCAGCTCCATCCCGGGAGTGCTCCGACCTGTCTGCCATCGGGAGCCTCCGAAAAGGGCCGAGGTGGGAAATTTCGACAGGGACAACAAAAGGAGGACATCAAAAACCAAGAAGGGAACGCGACGCAGAGGAGATTTATGGCCGGTGTTGGTCTTGGCATGGCATCCCCGGGGCCTGGAGGAGCTTGGGAGGGGACATGAAAGCATCCTCTGGCTTGTCATCTGCATCTTTGGCATCGTGGGACGTCCTGAATCCGCCTCTTGGGTGTCGTGACTTCTCAAATTTGGGTTATATTGCCCTCATTTTACAGCCCCAGCTGTAAATCCACCTGTTGGGTGTTGGGATTTCCCAAATTTGGGTCAATTTACCCCGATTTTACAGCTCGAGTCATAAATCCACCTGTTGGGTGTTGGGATTTCCCAAATTTGGGTCAATTTACCCCAATTTTACAGTCCCAGCTGTAAATCCACCTGTGGGATGTTGTAACCTCCCAAATTTGGGTTAATTTGCCCTCATTTTACAGCCTGAGTCGTAAATCCTCCTGCACATTTTTGGATGCTGTAACTTCCCAAATTTGGGTCAATTTACCCTGATTTTACAGCTTGAGTCATAAATCCACCTGTTGGGTGTTGTGACTTCCCAAATTTGGGTTAATTTGCCCCGATTTTACAGCCCCAGTTGCAAATCCACCTGCACATTTTAGGATGCTGTAACTTCCCAAATTTGGGTTAATTTGCCCCGATTTTACAGCCCCAGTTGTAAATCCATCTCTTGGGTGTCATGACTTCTCAAATTTGGGTCAATTTACCCTGATTTTACAGCTCGAGTCATAAATCCACCTGTTGGGTGTTGTGACTTCTCAAATTTGGGTCAATTTACCCCGATTTTACAGCCCCAGCCGTAAATCCACCTGTTGGGTGTTGTGACTTCCCAAATTTGGGTCAATTTGCCCTCATTTTACAGCCCCAGCTGTAAATCCACCTGCACATTTTTGGACGTTGTAACTTCCCAAATTTGGGTCATTTTGCCCCAATTTTACAGCCTGAGTTGTAAATCCACCTGCACATTTTTGGATGTTGTAACTTCCCAAATTTGGATCATTTCGCCCCAATTTTACAGCCCATGTTTTAAACCCACCTGGACTTTTTGGGATGTTTTCACTTCTCCAATTTGGGTCTCTTTGCCCTCATTTTAAACCCTCCCACTTCGCCATCCCCAAACTCCCCCTGCCCGGTGCTCTCCTGGAATGAAATCCCATATTTTTTAATGAATCCCATATTTTTTAATAAATCCCATATTTTTTAATGAATCCCCTATTTTTTAATGGCAAAACCATCCACTCCCTGATTTTTTGATCCAAATTTGCCACCGAGGAGCCAAATCAGCCCATTTTGGGGCCTCAGGCTGCGTGTTTAAATAAAACTGAGCATTTTTTGAGTATCAAACCAGGATAAAAATGACAAATAATAAGTTTTATACATTCCAACGTGGCTGGAGGGGGGAAATAGGACTCTTTTAGGGCAGGCAAAGCCCTTGGAGGGCACATCCTGGCCCAGCTCCAACCCACAACCCCAATAATTGTGGGATGCGATGCCGACCGACTCGTCCCGTGGGGATCGTCACAAACCAGATTAATATTATTAAATTATTATTAAATAATGACCCCGTAAAGGCAGGGCAAACACAACCTCCCATCTGCCCAATGAACCCACCCCTGGATTTAATCATTCCAGATTTCCTTTCCCTGGATTTCATCATTGCAGAAAGATCTCTTTTCCTGGATTTAATCATCCCAGAAAGTTCTCTTTTCCTGGATCTCATCCCAGAAAGATCCCTTTTCCTGGATTTAATCATCCCAGAAAGATCCCTTTTCCTGGATTTAATCATCCCAGAAAGTTCTCTTTTCCTGGATCTCATCCCAGAAAGATCCCTTTTCCTGGATTTAATCATCCCAGAAAGATCTCTTTTCCTGGATTTAATCATCCCAGAAAGATCTCTTTTCCTGGATTTAATCATTCCAGAAAGATCTCTTTTCCTGGTTTTCATCCCAGAAAGATCCCTTTTCCTGGATCTCATCCCAGAAAAATCCCTTTTCCTGGATTTAATCATCCCAGAAAGNCGTCCATGTCCTCGCTGTCAAAGTCCACCAGGATGACGTTGAAGTTGGCATCCCTCGTAGCCCTGTAGAGGCCGGCCATGTCCGAGATGAACTGCTGGACCCAGCGGGCTTGGTTCTTCACTGCCAGAGACATGGCCCTCAGGCTCAGAACACCCCCTTCCCCAGCCAAACCCAACCCCTTCTGATGAGAAGCAACACCCTCATCCACCCTGAGCCAGCCGTAGGATGCTGATGGAGCAGCAGAGACCCAAGAGCCATGTCCTGCCATCACCCACCTGGCACCACGAAGTGCACCATGACGTCCTGCCTCCAGCTGAGCCGCAGGGGCCGGCACAGGATGGGTTTCCCATAGAGGATGCTCCAGGCACTGGGCTGGGGCTCGGTGGCCCCCAGGGCCAGCCCCTCAGGGTTGGCCTCGGCACTGTCATCCTGCTTGCCCTGGTGCAGCAGGACGTAGACGTACTCGGAGAGCCGCACCGTGCGCTGGCCCCGCTCCGCCAGCTCCAGCTCCAGCAGGTACCGGTTCCCCCGGGCCGTATCCCGCCGCTTCTCCACGTTGATGATCCTCAGGAGAGTGTAGATGCTGCAGGGAAAGGAGAAACCTTGAAATCACCGTCACCCTGACCCGGGGCATGGGCTCAGCCCCCAAAATTCTGCTGGCATCCTGTTCCCTCCCTACCCTCCGTTCTTCTCATTGAGCCTCTCCATGTACTGGGCCACCACGTCCACCACCTCGCCCTCGCTCAGCTGCAGGTTGCCCGACACGTTGCAGCGCAGGTCGTTCCAGTCGGAGCGCAGCAGCTCGAAGTCCACGGAGCTGACGCTGAACGTCCTCTGCCAGTTGATGGAGTCCTCCAGCCAGCCCTGCTGCAGCTCCCCTGCCTCGTAGGAGTAGTCAGACACTTCCTCCTCCTCCTCCTCCTCCTCCTGGCCTGGAGGACGGGGTTCGGCCAAGGGGGCCCCGACGTCTCCACCTCCGGCTCTCCCAGCGCCCAACTGGAAGAGATGGAGGCGATGGGGTGGCTCTGGGAGGGGACACGGGGCAGGGGTGACAGCCAGCCCTGCCCTGGGATGCTGAGCCTTCAGGGGTTTCTTCTCCCTCTCCTCGTTCCTTTAGATCTCCGAGGATGAAACGTTTCCTCTCGGCCGCTGGTTGGTTGGTCGGGGTTGTTAAAAAAATTATCATGAAAATGAAGGGTTTGGGTTAAAACGACC
>WBMV01006910.1:0-48198 GCA_013396655.1 Campylorhamphus procurvoides
CATAAGATGCATGATACACGGTGATCCATCACATTGATATCTCCCCAGTTTAGTACTGAAAATGCTGTGCGGGGCCATGTCAATGGCATTATGGAAGTCCAGGTAGTTCTTACCTTCTTGTCAGCTGATGCAGTCACTTCACTTAATTTAGTGTGCTCTTGAAGTTTCAAAGGATTTCTAAGGATTATGTCTTTTAATCTATGTAATTAGATAAAATATTAAACAGCATTATCTTTATATTAGTCTCTGAAGAACACCATTTACAATAGGTTACTTATCTAATTTCCACTGCTGATGCAAATATTTTGGACCAAGTACAATCACTACAGCTTGCTGAAGCATTGTTTCACCTATATGACATTGCTGGAGAGAGTGGCAAAGGCTTTGCTAAAGTCAAGGTGAAAAACAGTCACTCCTGTCATATATGGAGATAGTTTTCTCATCATAGAAAGCAGCAACTTGGTCTAGCAGTATTTCTGCTTGAGAAATCTGTGTTGGCTTTCCCAACCTCATCTTTCAGATGCTTTAAAATAACTTCCAGAATCTTCCTGGGGAAGAGACATCACCCTACTGGTCCTTTTTACCTTTTCAAAGATCTGTGAGTGATATTTGTCTTTTTCCAGTAATGAGTAGTCTTCTCCGATTGCCATGGTCTTTCAAAGATGTGTCCTTTCAGTGTTGACATGTGAGCCAGAGAGGTCAGACTCTGGTGACCTCCTTGAAGGACTTTGTTTGTCTTCACCTGCTAATGTGGCATTGCATCTATTTTGTAAATGGATATCATCATATGGACAAAGAGTTTTCTTTGTCCGTAGCAGTCACATTCTGCAACTATTTTACACTGCTGGTAGAAATCCACATGATTTGTATTGATCAGCTGATAGTGGAAACTCTCAGTACCTGTCTGGGCTTATACTGACTTGAGCTTGTTTCAAGTTTGCTTGTTGTAAAATGACCACTGCCTGATCTCTTGTAGATGAAGCACTTTAAATACTATATTAGCTGAAGGTGTGACACTTAAAAATTATTATTCTATAACAGATAGTGTTTCATTATGTTCACGACATGAGGAAGGGCTGTTCTGGCTTTTCTAAACACTGTTTGGAAACTATTGAGGCAGACTGTAGTAAGAAAACCCAAAGGGCTCCAGACCCAGGTTGTAACAAGAAAACCTCAACAGATCCCTCAGGAAGAAGGCATAGAGGAAGAAACCTATACTCTTCACAGTTTGTTTCCAAGATGCTGTAACCCTTAGTTGCTTCCTTGAGGAAGCTTGGAACTGACAATCTTATGATCCAGAGGGATAGGTAAAACATAAATCTGGAGAAACAAGGTAGGTACTAGGAAGCTTGTTTTTAATTCATGATTTTGGTAGTTTTGTTTGAGGGGTTTTTTTCTCCTTCCTCCCGTTCCTCTGGCAACAATTTTAACATTATAATTAATAAAGTTTTCTGTATTTGGATTGATAATGTTGATATTACTGCAACTAGACTGTTGAAAACAGTTCTGTTCTTATTAAAATGATAAAAGAGTAATTGGACTAAAAATAAATTTAATCTCTTTACTGTTAATGTTTTTTACTTTTTTTCCAAAGACAAAAACTTTCCAGCCACCTCAGCTTCATAGTCTTCACTTGCACAAACATAACCTTTCATGCTTCCTCCCTACTTGCTCTTCTGGGTTTGAACGCTTCCTTGTGGAGAACCTCTGTAGGGAACTGCTTGATCTCCTGTTTTACATCCCCAGCTCTCTGCTGTCTGCTCATCCTCCCACTGGTCCTTTACTTGGTGTTTCAGTGCTTCCACCACAGGGCATCTCCTGTGGGTCCCATAGAGGAAGTCACCAGTGTCTTCAGCCTCAGAGAGAGGCACTAGGCACTTCTTGCAGCCTGAGATCTGGATGACTGTGTCCTTCCTTAGGAGCTCTGCCTGGGTCAAGGACTCAGATGTGCTGGAGTCATCTCCTGTGATGCAACTTCAGAGCTGTACTGTCTTAAGCAGCACCTCTGGGCCACTTCCTACACCTGTTAGTGCTTTAATGGCTAGTTTCCTGTCTGTGCGTCCTATTGCCATGTTCCCATGGCCTCTATTGCTCTGAAGCAGCAGGTTGCCATCAAACAGGAAAGTGCCACCCATCAAAGAAGAACCTTGCTATTCCCACATCAAGGATGCCAGCTGAGGTTGAAGGTGAGCTCACTCCCAGGCAGGAAGCAGCAATCAGAAGAGGAAGTCCACCTCTGTGAACAGCAAATAACCGTGTGACTAGTGCCAGTCCCTGTGCAGTGTGCATTTTGGATGAGCAAAGGATGTGGAGGAATAACATTAATTTCCTTGGACGAGAGTCTAAGAATCAGGAAGTTTACATTTTAAAAAATATTTAAGAGAAAGTAGGATGGATTTGAAACAATACTGTATTGCTTATGGCACATAAAATGTCTGTACAAATTCACCTCATCCTTGTCTGTGCTTTCGTTCATGCAAACTTGATTTTTTTTTTCTCTTATGAAGAATATTATTTTTTATATTTTCTTTTCTAGCTAGTAAAGCTACAGCAAAGGAATGAATGCGTTCAAAGCTTTGTCTATGCATCCATGATGCAGTTTTCATTACAAATAAAAGCAATAGAGACCTGTAGAAGAAAACAGAGACCAAATGAGTAAGTGTAAAACTGTGACAGTCTGCCTGACCTGACAGTAGAGGTAGAAGATGAGAGTCCTGTTTTTCTTAGACAGAATCCAGAAACTTTTTCTTCATGTCTAACTATACCATACAGAACTGTCAAGAGAAAATAGAAACAGCTGGCAGCAGCATACAAAACCATTTCCCAAAGCTACTACTAGTAATTTAAATACATTAACCACAGGTAATAATGGACAGTGTCTTCAATTTGAATAGACATTTTCTGGGAATTTACAGAAATCTAAACAAAAATATGAACGGTACTGAAAGGCTGTGAGGTACAACAATAATAATAAAAAAAAGAAATACTGATGAAGATTATTTCTGTCCTTATTTGTCCATGGATTATATGATGTTCACTTCTTTCTGTTAGTAGAGGTAAATATTGTGTTTACTCTAAATAAAAAATTTTAATTTTATAAAATTGTCCACAATTTAAATTCTAGTTGTAGAATTTGACTGGACACAACTAAGCTCACAGTAAATTTAAGTCAAAGGAGAGTTTTGTTAAACAAGTTTTTGAAGATTTTTTCATTACAGACTGTTGTCCTTCATGACATGCTTGAACACCACAGAAGGCACTACGAAATTTTCAAATAACTGGTGGGGTTTAGAGCAAACTGGTAACTGAATTATGTCTATTCAAATTGTCTGTGATTAACAACAAGAAGAGACATGTAATTCAGTTCTTCAATTAGTATGTTTTGCTTAAGCTACAAGAAAAATAGCTGTTTAACAGTCATAAAACTTTTTTCAATTATGGGTATTCTAAATAGCCTCTTAGTGTTCCTTTGAAAGACTCATAATTGTGTATTTTTTTCAGTTTCATATACATCATTGTTTCTATAGTTCTAATTATTTCTTTATATAGCTGTAAATTGCCCTAATTTTTTGTCTTATTTTTTTTTGTAGTATGTATATCCTTTTTTCCAGAAAAGCAGGTTATTGTGTAAAGTCAAATATACATTAAAATGGAAATACCAAACACTGGAAACCTATGTAAAATTGATATAAAAATAAAACCAAACACATACGTCAGTGTATTTAATGAAAGTAGAAATAGGCCCAAAAATTTAAGACATGAAGTTTCCCGCAATATCTAGAAACACACCTATTATCCCTGAGGAAAAAAAAAAAAGAAGGAAAGCAGTAGTCATGATCATGGGGATCTATTTCACTTTTCTATATGACTTTATATTCAATAGTAGGAGACAAAAATGGTTTTATCTGGAGAGCTGAGAAAAAGTAGGTTTCTGTGGGAAACTTGAGTCAAGATGATATCTAAGACCAGACAGCACAAGAAAAGAAAATATAATGTTTGTCTTCACAAGCTGATGGATCAGATCTAGAGATGGACGAGCAATGCATATATTTACAACACTGCAGCCCACTGCATCAGAAAAAAATAAGTAGAATTGAAAGTTAATGTGCAATTGCAGGGTTATGGCATCATTGGGATTGTGGAGACATATTGGGATAGCTTGCATGGCTGGAAAGTTGTGATGGATGGATGGATGGATAGAGGTGCTTTAGAAAAGACAAACTAGGAAGGTAAAGAGGCAGTGTGTGATGTAAAGAGGTGGCAAGAGGTTTTTGCTAGGGAGAGGTCATAAGACAGTAAAGCATTTATAGGTAAGAGTCAGAGGACAGGCAGGGTGCCAAGGTGGGTACCTGTTATGCCTAAACAAGGACAGGAAGTAGATGAAGCCTTCTTTAGACAACAGAAAGAAACCTTGCAATTGCAGAACTTGGTACTCATGGGAGATTTCAGCCACCTGGACTACTGCAGAATGAATAGTATGACTAGTTACAAACAATCAAGGAAATTTCTAGGGTGCATAATGACAATTTCTTGATGCAGATGCATCATGAGCTGATCAGAGGGGATTTTCTGCTCGACCTGTTGATGCTCAAAAAAGGAAAGAATTAGCTGAATATGCAAAGGTTTACAGCTGCCTGGGTTAACAAAGACTGTGGACAGAAGTGACGAAGACACATTAGAGCTATAACCATGGACTTTGGAAGAGAAGATTCTGGTTTATTGAATGATCTGCTTGAGAGGTGGAAGGGTGCCCAGGGAGGCCAAGAGACCCAGGAGATCTGGCTGATCTTCATGGATGACCTCTTCAGAGCACAGGAATAAACCAGAGAAAAGTAAGATAGGCCAGTTTGTATGCACAGAGTACTCCTAATTGACCTCAAATTTTAAAAGGAATTATTGATAAGGGAGCAAAAAGGATGGGCTACTCAACAGAGTCAGGAATACCAAAGCTCAAGTTGAAAATTGGAAAGAATGTGAAGGTCAACAGGATAGGTTTCTGTTAAGTATCCCAGCTGCAAAAGGAATAATCTTCAGAAGAAGATGAAATAAATTCAGTTTGGGTTTCTTTTCTAAGGAAATTATCTCCCTAACATATATTCTTTGTGTCAGAAACATATAAACCTATAATGATTTGTAGATACTTGTATTCATAGATGTTCTGAATGAACTGCATAAATCCTTTCCAGAAAACCTACAGTTCCAGCTAGCACAGATGCTGACAGGTACTTTTTTAGATGCTTTTCTCCATCACAGTCATATTTCTGCCATACATTTTCCAGAGAGCAAAATGGATTTTCTTCTGAATCTTGCCTTACATACATTTTCCTCTTGCTACAATGGTCCCTGATATCATCCCACTAAAAAGTTAAGAGGAAAACATGTTGAGCTTCTGTGATATGGAATATAGAACTACTGCATCAGACTTAGGAGACAAGAAATAAGAAGCATAACACTTTCTGAGTGGACTGCAGTGGAAAGTTGGTATTTTGTGATCTCATAAAAATTAAAAGTTCCTTGAGTTTCAGGAAATAAAATTATAAAGAAAACAGTATGAATGACTGTGTGGCAAGAGCTGTGGTCTAATAATCAAAACATGCATTTTGATTATTGATCATAGATAAAGTATTTGTTCAAGCAAAGGACATTTTGATTCTCCAAGTATTTAGTCATAAAATTGCCAGATCGAAAGTCCAGAAAATTACTGAGAAGAGTTTTTTTTTAATGTGCTTTGTATCAAACTTTTAATACGTATCATGCTTTTTTCTTCTTTTACTTCACAGTTTGTTACTCACATAATGTGAAGGGCATCCTCTCTAAATGACACTATATTGCAAAAATAAATCATAGGTTAAACCATTTGCTTTTCTTGAGTTGCATGCCTGCTGTTAGTTGCCTTTCAAGTTTTGCAATTATGAACATTGCAATGTTTAAGTACTCCTTTTGGGTCTCTGGGGTCTCTGTGTTAGCTTTCACTTCTCCAAAGAAGTTGCTCTCCTGACCACCAGGAGCTACGTCCAAGACATTTTAAAAGTTTGTTTGGTTTATTTTATTTTTTGGTGTAGAGAAACAAATGTTTTCATCCATATTCAGCTTTGAGAGCAAAAGATGTCAGGTGGTCTTCAAATTTCAGTGAATTTGTCATGCAGAAAGGGACCTGGGGGTCCGGGTTGATGGCAAGTTGCATATGAGTCAGCAGTGCCCTGGCAGCCAGGAGGGCCAACCCTGTCCTGGGGGGCACCAGGCAAAACATTGCCAGATGGTCAAGGGAGGTGATTGTCCTGCTCTGCTCTGCAGTGGGACAGCCTCACCTTGGATATTGTGTGCAGTTTTGGGCACTGCAATATAAGAAAGGTATTAACCTGTGTCCAAAGGAGGGCAATGAAGATGGTGGCAGGCCTTGAGGGGAAGCTGTATGAGAAGTGGCTGAGGTCACTGGGTCTGTTTAGCCTGGAGAAGAGGACACTGAGGGGAGACCTCACTGCAGTTACAACTTTCTTGTGATGGGAAGAGGAGATTTGATCTCTTCTCTGTGGTGATCAGTGACAGGACCAAAGGGAATGGCCTGAAGTTGTGTCACGGGAGATTGAGGTTGGATATTAGAAAAAGGTTCTTCACACAGAGGATGGCTGGCCACTGGAACAGGCTCCCTGGGGCAGTGGTCACAGCACCAAGCCAGACAGAGTTCAGGAAGCATTTGAACAATGCTCTCAGGTATACTTTGATTCTCAGGGCGTCCTGTGCAGGGCCAGGAGTTAGACTTGGGTGATCCTTGTGGGTCTCTTCCAACTCACATATTCTGTGATTCTATGAAGGATTCTATGTGTTTCTGAGAGGAAAAAAATATGGGTTTTTTGTGCTTTTTTTTTGTTGTTGTGGTTGGGTATTTTTGTTTGTGTTTTTTTAGGGGGGAAGGAGGCAGGGGGGAAGGAGGCAGGGGGGAGTTTGTTGACTTTTTTTATTTTGTTTTGTTTTTTTTAAGAAAAGAAGGAACAGAGATGAAATATATTTCAAGTTTCAATATCTCTTTATATGTAAGCACAAAGTAATGCTCCAGAGGGAAAAAAAAAATCAGTATTTTTAAATTATGCAGTCTTTCTCCCTCTTCCCATTGAATTTCAAGTGGTAAGGATGCTTTCATAATTTTTTTTTTCCTTTTTCCGTTTAATAGTTCTCAATGATGGTACCTCAACTGAAGTAATAACCTGTGCTGTGACATCAAAGCCATTTACTCCTCAGATACTTGTAATGTTACAAACTAATGATAATGACTAGCTGGGGATATAATAATGCAAGCAAAAAATCTCTTTATAAATTAACTCTAAGTTTATTAAAATATCTCTAATATAAAAAGCTAATGATGCAAATAGTTAAAATTGATGCTAAATATAACTCATCAATATCTTTTGTGAAGCTGTAACTAGCCTCTAGCAAGATGGTATACTGTGTTTCATGCATAGTTCACCCTTTGAGACCTTTTTGAAATAAAGGTTTTAAAAAAAGAAACATATTATTTCTATTGACATGTTCAAGAGAAAAAAAAAAGCCAAACATAAATGTACTTTATTCATACAAAATGAATGTGAACAGTAATTCAGTATTTCAAAATTGCAACATTGTCCGTAAACACATGCTAACTTTTAGACACAGTTTTAGGACACTTAAATGAAATAGTAGGCTTTAATTTTTTCGGGGTAGTTTTTGACAGTGCTAGTTGCAAAGAAATTGATTATTGGCATTTTTCTGCATCAGTTTCCTTCATTTCCTTTTCAATCATTGTATTTTTATCTATCACACCAAGGTATTGTAAAATTTAAGTGAACCTTGTATTTTAGTTCCCTGTAGAAATAGTTTGGAGATTACAAATGGTTAATGGTGATTAAAGTGAATGATGTTTTGGAAGTCCTGAATCACATTGGTATGGAGGGAATTGTGTTATTTGTCGGTGTTTTCAGAATGTATATCTCTTTATACAGAAATATAGAAAAGTATGAAAATGGTGATATTTTTCAGGTAGGAAAATATCTTTCCAAACTTAAACTGTTTCACAAAAAGTGTGTAAGTTTTTTGAAAACAGAACAAAACAAACAATAAACCCACTCAGGGGGAAAAAAACCAACAAACAAATCAAAAAAACAACAACAACAACAACAACAACAAAAACCCCACAAACACAAACCCCAAACAAAACAAAACAAACAAAAGCACTGTATAGCATTTTTCTGTATTTATTTTGAACTATAGGGAAAACTTTCAGATATACACAGAAGTGTACTTTCTATTCAGGTATTTGTGAACTTATCCTGCCACACTGCATAAGGATCACTAGACATAGACTAAACAAATGCATTAAATACTTAAGTAGCTATATATTTACCAATCATATATTCGAGGGGGAAACAAACCAAAACACCTACTTCAATCACATTTTCGTTAATTTAATTTTTTTGTATCTATGTTTAAAAAGTATATTTTCAAAAAGCTTTGTAGAGGTACAGTATTGTTGTCAATAACTGTTCTGGCAACAGATAGAAGAAATAATTTTTGTGTAAGTATGAATTGCTAAAAGTGGAAGCAATCAAAAATGCATTTTGCTAATTGCCTTGATCATAGACTTGCCATTTCTATTCTTATTTTTATTTCTACTTTAAAAAATTGTAAAAATTCATAGAATTATTAACTTTTAAATGGGATGCAAGAAACAAACTTGTTTCAATTTTCCTCACTGTTTAAACAGATATATGAAAATGTCTACTGAAAATAAATTAATTCCCATTTTCAGTCTGAAATAACTGCATATATTAAGGCTTAGACTCTGAATTTAAAATTGAAATAGTTTGGTATAAATCTGCACTTGAAAAAATATATAATTTCAATAAAATCTATGCATTTGCTTTATTGGATAGAATTCCTCTTAATTCACAATGAAATAATCCATACAATTGTCAATGACATATGTGAAATGTAGAGAAAATAGTAGCTTCACTTAAACAGATACAATATTATTTAAAAATAACTCACCCTATTCAAAGAGTGGGCAAAAAACATCCCCATCAATTTTAAACTAAGAAGACACATTATAATTTGTTACAATCCAATTGACATTACTAATGTGTGAAGCTCTTTAGTGATCACAAAAACTTACCTGTTGAACCAACAAGGTACAACCCTGTCTGAAACCTAATACTTTGATCTTGATACAAAGACAGAAGTATACTTTGCAATGTAATGTGCAATCAGAAGAAAGCAAGGTTTTACTGTGCTAGATTCAGGCTTGACATTCACAGTTTGAGGGTCACTGCGTATTTAATAATCAGAGTTCTAAATAATAACTCTGCTTGGCAAGTATGTTGAGACACTTCTCACGTATGTTGTTTGATATCCCTCTCTTGGGTCTGAATCTCCTCTGTATGCCCAGTCACTTCAACTGTCTCATTTTAAGAGGCAGTGAAAATGTAGGCCAAAAAAATAACTGGAATTTGGGTAATGCACCAAGAATTTACTCAAAAAGTCTATAATTCATTGTGTTCCAATGAAAAGTACCACTATGACAATTTCAATTTTATCTGCTCTTATTTATTCAGACAATATTGCAAGCAATGGATAAAAGCATTGTTACTAGCAGTTGTACATGCAGTTCTTGGCAGAAACACTGACATTACATATGAAGGTTCTTGGAAAAAAAAAAGTCTGAAAAATAGCACTCTAAAAAAAAAAAGACTCATTTCTTTCATTTTTTTTATTCATTTTTGCTCATGTTTATTAGATATCTGAAAGGAAAATTCAGATGTAGAGTTGCAAGAGAGTCCAAGTTTTCCAAACTTCAGTTCTGATATGACTCAAAGATATTACTGAGTAGCTTATCTAAAGTAAGAACGCATCTCTGCATTTTCATTTCCCCAAAGTCAGAATAGAGGAAGTTCCTAAACTCGCATCTGGTTAAAACAATTTCCTACTCTAATTAAGGTGGTCAATATTGACACTGAGTAGTGAGTTCTTAAAAAGCCAGTAGGTCAACTTCCTTCTCTGCCATTTAAGCTTGCCATCTAACATAACAATATAAGAAATAAGATAGTTTCCTCTCTCTCTCTCTCTAAACACAACCTCTCAATGTTTTCAGAACACCGTTCTTCTTTAAGAGTTTAAGAAATACAGTAAGAAAGAATCAATTCACAGAGTAACTGAGAGTCTGAATGTTAATAAGCATGAGCTTTGTATAAGGTGAAAATTCCCTAGAAAAGGATGCATGTCCTATGTGGTAAAATCAGACTGAATTAAGCAAAAGATGCACTCTAATTCTGACACTGAAATTCCAGCACTAGAAATAAAAAATGATGTCTCATGCTCTTCCTCTTCTCATTTGCCTTAGATCACTTTCAAATATAAGCCCAAATAAATCCACATTTTTCTTTGTGATGATTCTGATGGGATGTCAGCACTTTGAACTGACAATATCTAACACAAGTGTTATGTTTATGTTTTATTTTCATTATTAAAGGGAAACAACATCATCATGAAAAAGACACAAGTACAAACTTATCTCAAATTGAACAAACAGTGGCTATATTCCCTGCTTTTATGGAATTTGTGTTCACCTTCAGGAACAATAGAACAATTTAATGGAGTCATATTTTTATCGTAAGGGACACCTTAACTGCAGAAACTTTGATTTGGTGTCAACACTTGTAGATATAATGAAGACTAATGTTGACTAAATGTCAAACAGAAAACATTTAGAAAAATGAAAAGTGATCAAAAAAAGTCTTCCATTGCTCTGTGAGATACTTCCGAGTTTTGCAGGTTCTCTTCTGGATCTTTATGCTGAGCAGATTGCTCATATTGTATATGCCAAGTTCTGCTCTGAAATACATACACGGATGTCTTAAATACCATAGAATAACTCAAGTAATAACAAATATGGTTAGGCTGCTGAATTGAATAGCTATTAGATATAATTTCAGAGCTCAAGGACTGTGTATATGTGAGGATACCTGTATTTGTACAGTCATGTTTGCTGTCTGCATTTTGGCTTTAAATCTGATCTATAGGACTTCATTAGATATATTTTTATTCCTATTGTCCTACTAGTTAATTATCACTAGTTACTCTGTAAAAATTATCAATTTCTTTCTTAGAATAAATGCTATATCTTTTTTCTGTTTTATCTTAAGGTTTTTAAGCCAAGTTTTTAAAATGGCATACAAAATAAATATAGTACTCAAACCCCCTGAAACTTGGAGATATAAGGGAAGATTATAGAATCATAGTATGCAGTCATAAAATGGCTTGAGTTGGAAGGGACCGTAAAGATCATTTAGTTCCAAGACTCCCGGCCATGGGCAGGGACACCTTCCACTAGGACAGGTTGCTCAAAGCCACACCCAGCATGACTGAAAACTTCTAATGATGTGTCATCCGCAGCTCCTCTGGGAAACCTCTTTAAGTCTCTCACCACCTCAGAGTAAAGAATTTATTCCTTGTGTCCAGTCTAAATCTACTCTTTCTCAGTTTAAAACAGTTAACCCTTGTTCTGACACCACAAGATTTGGTAAAAGAATGTATTTTTCTACTTTTCTTACACATCCTCTGTAAGTATTGAAAGATTGCAATACTTCAATATAATAGTGAAAAGTGATTGTAGAAGTGAGTGTAGAAGGTGTCTTTGGAGCCTTCTACAAACTGAACAGTCTCAGCTTCTGAGTCTTTCCTTATAGGAGAAATGCTCCAGCCTTCTGATTACTTTTGTGCCCCTCTTCTGGACTCACTCCAGCAGGTCCATGTTCTGATATTGGAGGTCTCAGAGCTGGATGCAGTACTCTGAGGGGGGTCTCATGAGAGCAGAACAGAGAGGTAGAATCACTTTCCTGCACCTGTTGGCCATGATTCTTTTGGTGCAGCCCAGGGTTTGGTTGACTTTCTGGGCTGTGAGCACATATAATCAGATCATGTCCAATTTTCATCCACTAGTATTCCCAAACCCATCTAATAAGGTTCAATCTATTAATCTCCTAGCCTGTATTGATTCTGGGGGTTGCCCCAGATCAGGTGCAGCACCTTGCACTTGGCCTTGTTAAACTTCATGAGGTTCACCTGGATATTAATGAGATACAAACCAGCGGTTGCTCTCACAAAACCTTTACAGATTTGCAGATTGTTAATAAATTTAGACATCTTTTCAGTAAGGCATTTCTGGACTTTGGCCTAAGGAAAATGAACAAAAACATAGCTCTGGGCAGGAAAGGTGTTAAAGAACTACTACTGCTCAGTGACTACTATCTCCAAGTGATACTGCCAAAAGGTACAAAAGCATGTTCTCACCACTATCACCTCTCCTGGTCAGTAAATTCTGGACTATCTTTTAGATTGGGTAATCTTCTTAAATAAGACACGAATGATTTTTTGATAGATTACTTTCGAACACCACTATATTAAGCACTTTCTGTGAGCTCTTAGAAGTTGACTAAAAAACTTAGTGACTCTAGCTGTCTTTCTGTTCTGTATACCTGCAGATATTGCATTATTATATGTCCTTTTTTCTCTTTGCCCAATAAGAAATGCCTTGTTTAGGATCAGTTAGCTCTTAGGTGTCTGTTTTCTTTACTAAATTTAGCAATTTATTCTTGCCAGCCAAAACTTGAGCTCTAAACTGCTTACTTTTGTGGTATGTTTGGTCTGTGCTTCATTCTATGTTTCTGTAGTTCCCTAGTGGTATCATTTTATTTAAATGATATCACTAGATTCAAATGTAATCTTCTGCCAATACATACAATACTAATATTATCCCCAGAGACAGTCTGTCTTTTTCTCATCCTTAGAGTCTTCCTGGATCTCAGGACAAAGCCTCTTCAACGGCTTGACTTCAGAAAGAATAACATTTTGTTCCTTTTCTATATAGGGAAAATTATTTTTAGAACTACAAGGTCAGTTCTACCTCTTTGAACTTTCAGTTAATGTAGTACATGAGAAATATCAGAGGAAAGATTGGCTTTATGGATCAAGACTTTTCCATCAGTTTAAACACCGGAAGAAACACGTCAGTATCAGCCACCATCCGATGTGCCAGTGCCGATAGATATATGTCGTATTTGTGTTGATTTTCTATAATCATTATGAGACATATAAAGAAATTAACTGAAAGGTTGTTTTTTTAATCAATTCTGACTGTAAAAATCAGATTAAAAATACTCCAAACAGCTATCGTTACTCAAAAATGGATATGGAGAAAAACTCAAAACCTGAATGGTAAAGCTATAGGGGTTAGAAAATTTTCATTAGTATAATTTAGATATATATGGCAAATCTATTCAGTTCAAAGGAAAAACAAGGGTCACTTCCATGATTTGACTTTTCCATACTCTAATTAGCCATCAAACATGCATGATTTTCTGCATGAAATAAATAAAACAAACAAAAAAACCCCACCAGTCATAACAACAAGCAAGCATTCCCAGCTTTAATAGCTGACCTAATCACAAGTGGCTACTTTTCTCTCAGTATGTCTAACATCAACCTGAGGCTTTGCAGTAATAGTTCCCTGTCACCCATTTCAGCTTTTATGTTGTTTCTGTGCTGTAGGCAAGTTTAATAAAACAAGAATTTAGGGATTTGAATTAATTATATTTTCAATAGTTAAATATTTGGTTACAAATAAGGTCCATTTAATATTCTTTATTAATACTGTTCTAGTCTTTTTCATTAAAAATAAAATAAAATAAAAGTAAAGAACCAAACCCCAACTTTCTTTTTGACTCACAAAGTCTCAAGACAATCCCACATGGATCAGAGGACTGTCTTAGCTAAGAAAAAAATGCACAGGCTTTTTGCCAATGTCACCTCAATTATAGAGTCATCAGTGTTTTCACAGCAGGACATGAAAGCTAGTGATAGGTTTGCTTTCCCTAAGGTTCATTTTTCAACTCCAGGGTTGACATGGATACATCTAAAGTGATGGGAGTAAGATGCCAGTTTCCTTTTGGGAAGTGAATAAAAAATTTTCTACTACCAAGTATGACCTCAGTCATGCACTCCAAGTAGTAAAACTGATTAATCTTATGAAGTACAGAGAATAATTTTAAGTTCATATTTTACTTCTCATGTGCATTTAAAAAAATATTCCAAACTGAAAGTTCCACTTCGCCATGATATTGTTGTCAACAAATACTTTCCAAATGACCCTGAAATTAACAACACTCACAATATGCTGGGAGAGTGGGGAGGGTGAAGTCATGTAAGTCATATTTCATCTCTTTCAGGTCTCAAGAAAAAAGATGAACTCAGCTCTAATTGTCCTCTCAGTGGAATGCATATATTGTACAGGACATATCAGGTCTTCTGCAAAAGAAGAGGAAAGTATAATACCCTGTACCATAGCCAACAGTCTAAACAGAAAAACACTAAACACTCCTGTGTTTCTAAGACTATCTGCAGCATTAGATTTGAAAAATCATGGAAAATAACTCAGATCCTTCAGGTCCCAAGACTGTAAATTTAGAAGATTTCAGCATGGATATCTAATATGGAGGCAGAGCTAAATTTTGTTACCTAAGGAGAGACAACTTTGTATGTAATCCTTTATGTGATACTTTAGAATTAATAAAATATTTATTATTTCTTAGCAAATATAATACCTGTATGAACCCATAGCTGATCTATACCCTTTGGAACAGAAACTGAAGGCTAATCAGAATGAATAAATACTGAAATATTTCACAGAATCAGAGAATTATTTGAGTTGGAAGAACATTTAAAGTTCAACCCCCCTATCACGGGCAGGAACATTTTCCACTAGATTAGGTTGTTCAAGACTCTGTCCAACATGACTTTGAAGTCTTCTAATGATGGGGCATTCGCAGCTTCTCTAGGAAACTTGTTGCAGTGGCTCACCACCCCTACTGTAAAAATTTTCCTCCTTATGCCCATCCCAAAATACTCTATGAGCAGAAGAGAGGACGAGAATCACCCTGGTTTTGATGCAGCTCAGGATGCAGTTGGCTTCCTCAGCTGCAAGTGCACATTCCCAATTCATGTCCAATTTTTGTTCATCAGTATTCCTAATTTCATCTCCTCAGGGCTGCTCTCAATCCAACAATCCCCCAGTTTGCATTGGTGTTTCGAATTACCTAGACACAGGTGCATGATCGTACAATTGGCCTTGTTGAACTCCATAAGGTTCACATGGACCACTCCTTAAGACTGTTAAGGTCCCCCTGGATGCCATCCCATCCCTCTAGTTCAGCAACTGCACCACTCAGCTCGGTGTTATCTGCAGACTTGCTGAAGGTGCACTCAATCCCACTTCCTATTGTCATTGATGAAGATACTAAATAGTACTGGACCCTGGAGCAAAAAAATGAACAAAAATGGATTTTTTTCTGATGTATTCTTACATTGTAAGGATATGATAAAGCCTCAGATTTCATATCAGATTTCATTTTTCCCTCCTTTCCACTTTCATTTTAGAGTCATTCTAGTATGCAGCTTTCTTTATATCTCTTTATTTAATAACTACTAAAATAAATAATAATAAAAAATAAATTTTTCTTTCTTTTTTTTTCTCCCCAAAGAATTAGAACCATTAGTATTAAAAAAAAATTAAGAGAAGTGGAATTTCTGGAAGCTTTTCCAACAAGCTTCAGTTTGCTTTCTAGTGAAACTATAATAATTTAATTATTTTAATTAATTTATTTATTTATTTGCTTAGCTTTCTCGTTGGGGAAACCACAGGGCTGCATTCAACCATTCATCATCTATTTCATTACAATTTGAATTTCAAAATTTTCAAGAAATTTTATTATTTTTTCTTTTAAACAAAAAAGGACTACAAAGCAGTAGCATAAGGTAAATTACTTTACATTTGCTTTCTATCTCTGTTCATTTTCACATTGCTTTAACCTTGAGTTTTACAAACCAGAGATGAACTAAATATGACTTGGGGCAGTGGGGAAAAAAAACCAACCAAACAAAAAAGGAAATGTCAGAAAAGAGATAACTCGCTAAGCTATCCATTTCACCCCATCTTCCAAATATGTTCAATGTCACATTGCTTGACCTGTGAAAAATCTGAAATATAATAACCACACATGCTTTACAGAGAGGAAAAGAACCAAGAATGATCTGTAAGCAAGCAAAACTTAAACTTGGAAAATACGCCTTATAACTTCAGAAGTTCAACCTCATACAAGATAAAGGAAAAACCACTGACCTCTATGCAGGCAGATAACAGATCAGACATTTCGAACTACATGCTAAATACCTAACCTATTTAAATATATGAAATCATTGTGATAGAGAAGGCAAATAGTCCAAATACTGAAGCGCACAGACAGGAGCTAAAAATGAGCACAGCTACTGAAGAGGATGATCTGTACCTTTTAAAAATTTATGAAGGAATTATGTATTCACAAACTGAATAAAACAAGTTGCCTATCCCTGTGATCTAATCTAAGCAAACTACACTGGCTTTTCAGCCTTAACTCTGATTAAACATATTTATCTTCTTTCCAACAAAGACTACAGGAAAATCTTACATTCTGCTCTTCATCTTCCCTTAAAGATCTATTCAGTGAGGAGAAAAAATTAAATAAATCATTTTTTCAGGGATACTAAACAACTACAGATGTTTATGCAAAGGGCAAAATTGTTTTATGGCTCCAGCCTTCAGTAATATACCACTTCAGTTTAATATGGGATACCTATGTAGCAGCTCTTCTTTTAGTCTTCAGTCTGGATTTTGTTCTTCCAGCAAAGGATTCTTCATGTCTAGAGAGGAGATCAGGTGCAATATTTGATGCTTCAAATGCACTGGAATTGTTTATTCTAATTTTTGCAATTAGAAAATTGCAGGATTGTCTGGGCATTCTGGTGTGTTTGCATGCTGTAATTAACTAAATGTTACTCCGCATAAAAACTACCCTTCCTCCTGTAATTCCATAATTTCAGAAGTGCAGAAAATGCAAATAAATAAATAAAAATTTGAAGCATGGAATCAGCTTGTTAAGAAACATGGTTATGAATATGTTTTCTAAATCTTCTCCTACTCCTCATCCATTTTTTCTGCATGGCTTTTATGGTAATGACACTATGTCATATTTCCCCTTCCTTCCCCCTCTATTTTTTAGTTGGTTTTGAACTATATATACATGATTAATGGCATCTCTACATATAAGGCTACACAAAAATATAAAAGAACCCTTAAAAAAATGACCAAACTGGGCAGGAGTTAGTAAATAGTACAATCTCAGTCAAAGCAGTAAATGTAAATTCCTGTAAATTCCATGAAGGTGACGATATTTTTTTCATAAAATATGGTAGTATATAATAATTCAAAAAAGTTGCTTGTACTCCCATAATACTGACAATTTGAACTACAATTACAATTACAGTTAAAAAATATGCATACAAATATACACACATATAGAAGGGTGAAATTAAGGCCAGGGATTGTCCCATGCCAGATACTGCTGGTTCCAGCTGCCTCCATCAGATCCACTGCAGGGCACAACTGGGCCCTGCAGTCAAAGGGATGACACTTCAGGGAAAGAGTATTTAAGAATGGGAATAACACTGCACAAACAAGGAGGAGCATGGAAAAAAGCAAGAGAAAAGAAATAGCTCTGAAGACAACAAGGTTGGAGATGAACAATGGGAAGGAGCTGCTTCAGGTAACAGAGACTCCCATGCAGCCTGTGGAGAAGATCATTGTTAAACAGACTGCCCCCTGGCAGACCATGGAAATCCACAGGTGAGCAGAGATCCACCTGCTGCCCGTGGAGGATCCCACAGTGTCATAAGTGGATGTGCTCAAAGGAAACTGTGAGCTCATGGAGAGCCTACACTGGAACAGGCTCTTGTCAGGAGCTGTGGCTCAAACAGAGGAGTTCAAGCTGGAGAAGGTTTTCTAAAAATAACTGTGACATGATGACTTGGTAGACTAGAAAATTTACTCTTTTCTAGTAAGTTAGAACTTTGCAGATTGTATAGTCAATTTAAGAATTTCTCCCTTATTTCATCTTAAAGCCACGGAACAAGAAAATCAGGAAACATACATGAATGACAAATAGATCCCTGACACTCATGTTTATTCCCACTACTTTTCACATAGGAGAACAAAATGCTATGAAACGTTAGTGCATAAAACACTCATCCATAATATCTCTATATTTCTTAAAGAAACCGTTTCTAGTTTAGACAAAAAATCAGCATAAAGGAGAAAAAGGTGAAAAATTATTTTAAAGATTGAAGGAAATGAGTGTGAAATAATTAGGAAGATAAAAAGAATTTGCATACATTAAATTGAAAAAACATAAAAAGAAAAATAAAGGAGTAATAAAGTTGAATAATACAGGAATATTTTACCCTGGTTTGGTCTTAATGCTTGTTCCACCAAAACCTGCATTAAATACAAACCAAAAAGTCTGTGAATCAAATACACTCAGAATAAGAGAGAATAATACAGCTTCCTGCATGAGCTGAGATAATGGTATTCTCATCTTGCCCTATGGAATCTGAATGTCATGAATTCCTGGTTTGAAATGTAATTTAATAAAGGTCACTTACCAAGGTAGAAAACAGGGGAGATAAGGAAAAACCCTGCATAGCACATCTGCTTAGAATGAACCGATCTGACACAGTTATTAATTATCACAGATGCCTTAGGGTTGGAATAAAGCTGTCAAGTCAGGAGCAAAATGCTTTCTCAAAGTCACAGTCTCAAAAAAATTGCAACAGACCTAGAAATATTCAATCAATTCTGTCAAATATGCTTTCAGAATCTGTGGCAATATTAAGGTAAAAGACTAAAATGTTTTAGCAAAATCTTATTCAAATGGAAAAAAAAATTTCAATCTGAGATAAAATATGTTTTATTCAGATGGAATGGCTTTATATTAGATTTATGAAGGCAATGAATTGAAATATTGGCTAACATTCTAGTGCACATTAAAGAAATCAATTAATATAGAACTTGGGACTTCAGTAGCTTTAGCACACACAATGATTCAGCTAAGCTATACCTATAGTATTTGCCCACATATATCACTCATGTTTATGTCATGTGGGAATACGGAAAGTTCCTGCTCTTTCATTTTGGTTTGGTTTGGCTGTTAAATTTAGAAAGCATGCAACCATATGAAAGAACACAGTAAAGTCAGAAGATGAAGATAGCTATTTTGAAGTTCTGTCACGACATTTAAAAAAAAAAATAATTTCTAACGTCACCTTGCAGAACTAACTTATTACCAAGAGAAATTTTTTTTCTTTCTTTCTTTCTTTCTTTCTTTCTTTCTTTCTTTCTTTCTTTCTTTCTTTCTTTCTTTCTTTCTTTCTTTCTTTCTTTCTTTCTTTCNTTTCTTTTTCCATTATTGTTGGGCTCCAGATTCTATTTCTATTTTCACTATTGTAACATTTATAAAGTAGTGGTCCTTAAGGGCCAGGTAAATTGAATTCCTGTTAGATGAGGGTTTTGTTTTTTTGCATTTCTATCATAATTTAATCATACTTGGGTTGATATTGTAACAGTCAGTCACCAGCAGAATTTGAGACAGGATGTCTCTGAAACACTGGGCACAATTTACGCTCATTAGAAATGGAAGCACATTCCATTGCACTGTAAACAGAATTGGAACACTGTTTATGCTTGCTCTTCTTTAGTGCATTCAAAAAATTCAGCATAGAGTCTGGAAAACACATTTTCCCCAAAAGTCCTTTGCTGATCACAGATTCAGAATTCTGGGCTAAGGTCACCTTTGCTTTGACAAAGAGTAGTCACGTACAGACAAAAGCATGTGGGCATAACTTCAGCATTTGAACAAAATGGGAGCAGTTCTTCTTGTACTCTTAAACAGTATTACCTACATTCCACCTGCTAAACTGCAAACTTTAACTCCTTCCATACTTTGTCCATTGAACCATCATTGAAAAACAGAAGTCTGTGGAGATTTGAGTTCTTTTGATCCAACAAACTTCAGGCATAAAGTGAAACACCACTGAAGTGACTTCAGCTGCAATGGTGGTGTTTTCAAAGCTTTTTCCACTCCTCCTGGGGCAAACTGCCAACTCTTTTCTCCCTTTTCATAAGCTGTTGGAAAGTCATGCAAGCATACAGTGTTTTATATTTACTACAAGGTAACATTTAGGCAGCTGAAACCCTTTGAACAGCGAGTTCCATTGTATTTATCACAATTAATTAAAGGGAAAGAACAGAGGGAAAATGTGTAACCTTCATCAGGTTCAAACGAAGTAGGGTGATATTTTAAAGATTTTCCTACTGTTCTGAAAACCAGATCATAGATAGTTCGCAGAGAATTAAGGCTCTTAATAACAAGTGAGAGATTTTGAAGTTGTATTTCAGCTACCTGTCAAACCCCAGTTCCCCACCCCAACCTTTCTCCTTATAGTGCTTAACACTTATATAGCACTTTTCATCTTCAAAGTACCTCACAACACATTAACTAATTAATCCTTTGAGCATCCCTGAGAGATTAGTAGAAAATGATGTGATCTCTGGCAGCCATGCAAGAGCCTTGAGCAAGGCAATGAATCCTGCATCCAATAAGGATTATAGTCAAGGACTCCTGGAGTCCACAGCAGCATCCTGAATGTATATTCTGTTGAAAACTTAGAGAAAATGTAAAACTACTTAAAGAGTAAAAAGCAAGATTTAAAAAGATATGTGTAATTGAAGAACAGCATATACAATCTGCAAAAAAAAAATTACTTCTTATGCACTACTTATATAAAATCTATATACTCATATAGTAGTAACTATTCTGCTTGAGAAATAATAGTCTTAGCTTCTGTCTAAGCCCTGCTGTTTACATTTATAATAGTAAATTAAACAGGACAAGAGTACAGGATTGAGCTCTGACATATACTTCTGTGTAATGCTAAAATCTTTGTTCAGTGATTGCTGTCACTTTTTCCTAAGGCCAACTTGCACTCTCACAGAAAGAAAATGCAGCTTTGTTAACACAATTCAACTTGAATGTAATCATTTTATTCTGGGAGGTAAGAGAACATAATTCTGTAGGAATAGGCATTTCTATACCGCCAAGACTAGAGAATGAACACTGATCCAATTTAGTTATTAAGATGGATGCAATCATAAGCCTCAAAAGCATACCATTGCCATAATAATGGCAAAGATCCTGAATGCCTGATCTGATGATTAGAATATTCTCAGTGCAGTTCAAGAGAATTGCTTCTTAAGAGGCTATTCTAGCTGGAGGAGTGGCAATTCACCTTGTAATAGCCTGACCACTTGCTTTTGTAGTCATGCTTATCCCTACAAGATCTTTTCTTATTTTACAGAAACTTCAAGAGAAGGAAAGGACATAAGTGATTTCCCGGAATAATCAATAAACTGGTGGTCACAGTGCACTTGTAAAGTACATGGCTTTCAAACAAATCTGGTTTTATAATCCCCAGTTCTGTCAGGAGTGTTCTGCCTTAAAATTATCATTCTTTTCTTTCTTGGAATAAATTTAGAAATAGTGACTGTTGCACATGTCTTGCAGAGCACATAAAATTCTGTTGGTTCTCAATAGTGAATTTTGAAGAAAAGGAAATTTTTCGTGAAGTCTTTTTTTTTTTGGGTTGAAGTTCACAGAGAATGGCAGGAACTTTGATTTCCCTCTGTGTTCAGTATTTCTTGTTGACTATCTCTAGAAGTCTCTCACAGAGTTAGTTCACCACTCTGAAATTCCTATACTGCCCAGGAAGCTTTAGCTACCTACTTTCAGGCTTTGAGTTCAGTGCTTAGGGACAAGCATCTAACATGTAAATATGTGCTGCCTGATGACTCCTGCTGGCCTTCATACAACTGTGCATGCAGTTCATGCTAATGTTCATTGTGCTTCAGTTTGTTCAAGACTAGAGACTGCCAAGCAGGCTGCTGTCTCAGGCTGCTAAGGCTTTGAATGCCAGTTGAAGTAACAGAAATTCAGACTGTTATACTCTACTCAGTGATTTCATGTTTAGACATGTACTTTTCTCACATTCTTTTCTTTCTGTCAAGGTATTGTGTTTATTTATTGGATATAAAATAGAATTATATTATTTCCTTTATTCTTAACCAAAAGAATACATACCATCTCATCACACCACACCATAACAATTTTTCTTTTTTATGGTGATAGTGATCAGACACTTGAACAAGTTGTCTGGAGAGGTTATGGAATCTCCATCCTTAGGGATATTCAAAACCCAACTCAACACCTTTCTGCGCTACCTGCTCTATTTGGTCTGCTTTCAACAGGACTACAAAATTTCCAGAGATGCATCTCAGCTTCAGCTATTCTGTGTTCTACTTATAATTTAGAATTCAAACTGGACAATTTCTGAAGAAAAGGAGAGCAGCGTATTTTATGTCTGCAGCATATTTATCACAGAGTTTGATTGTAAGGTTTAGGGTTATAGTATTTCTGCTTTCAAATAAGGTAAGTTCTATTGACTGCAAATTTTGGTCTTCACTGAATGTAACGAAAATTTAAACAAGTAGCACACACATAGAAAACTAAATTGTTAATGGAAAACTCGGATCCCCAAATCTGGAGTTGAATTTCACATAAAATGTTAAATTAACCTCATTTTCTGGAACTAAAATGAGTACTTTAACTGTATGAAACCATAAAACCCACTTTTATGGCCAACAGGTTTTATTTATTTTTACTGTGCATCTAGATTAATGAAGCATACCTTGTACCCTACTAATCTGTAGGAGTAAGGAATCAAACTTCACAGTAAAAATGAAGAACACTGACCTTCATCAAGAGTGAACTTGTTCAAATAATGTAAGCTAATTTTAAAATTCAGTTTCTACGAGTTTTTGATGTTAGTCTACTATATTTTGCAGGAAGATAAGGTGAAAGCTTAATGGTTCCACACGTTAACAAAGATTTTTAGTGAAGATTTCTCAAATGGAAAAAAAAAAATTCTCTCAGCTCTACAGTAGACCGCTTGAAATAAACAAAATTACAAGGGAAAATGTTGTTAAAATGTGTGGTTTTATATATAGTACAGTGCTTCAGAATGATGACCAGGTTATATTGTCTTCCTAATTAACCATAATGCTTTCATGTTTTTAAATAAAGCTTTTAACTTCCACACACTCTCTCATTTTTCTTCTAGGAAAGAAAGGTAGTCAAATATGTCTGGTCAATTCTACTTATTTGCTTTTTAAAAGGTATTTCATGATATTATGCTATTGATTACTAGAAAAAATCAGTTTCATTTAAAATTAATTAAGATATTATTTTAAGTTTTTGTTTGTTTAATGAAGCAATTTTCCAGATCTGTCTCCAAAAGTATTATATCAAAAATTGAACTAAAATCAGTAATATAATTAAAATTAAACAATAAATATTAGCAGTAACACTTTGTCTTTTGTTAAAAATAGATTTAGGGCAGCATAAAATTTGAAAGAGGTCCATATGTGAGTTTTGAAATATTTATTTTCATTTCTTTTTCTACCACCTCGTGTTTTGAGACATTTGGTATGTCAATTTAACACATAGGTGTTCTTCAGTTTAAACACTGAGTTAGAATCCAAGCAATTTAGTTGCTGAATAATAACATTACAGTAGTATGAGAGCTTCTAGATACCTCTGAAATGCCCTCCATCCTGTGGAAAAAAAATCTAATGCTTTTGGTTGTGACATGAAGGATTATATTTCTGATGTTTATGGCAAATTAATTCACTGGGGAAAGGTGAGTGACAGTGTACTGCCAGTGGTCATGGCTTCCTACTCAGGCCTGCCATTTAACATCTTGTTTTTATTTCTTACTAAAAAAGAAACTTTTTCCTAGTTTGTGATTATGTTCCCTCCAGGGGAGCATACTCAGCTTTTCTGTAAGTTTAATAAAGAAAATACCAAAATGATCATTAACTATTCTCAATTCTCTCCTACCAAATAAATAAAAATAATTTCTAAACAGTCACTTATTACTAGTCTGCATTTTTTTTTACTATAGCACTCATCTTTCTCATGTTCATTGTGTACACTTATCTGCACGTACACATGGGTGTGCATACAAAATATACCTGTCACAGACTTTTGGGGCTATCATAATGGATCGGAAATGAGAAGAATAAACAAGAGCAATAAGGACCATTTGGGAAAGCTGAGTTTATTTCCATCCATAAGGCCAGACATGAAAGGTTTGAGGATGCTGAAAGAACTCATGGTTTGTGAAATGAAATATTCTGTTGACTAGAAAAGGTGTCTGATATCTACAAAAGGCTACAAAAAGGCATTTCTCTTCACAAAGAGCAAGAAAGAGGAATCACAAAACGGTAGATCAGTCAGCCTTTGATCAGGATCAGAAAAGACAATGAGTATTTTCTATCTAGAATCCATCTGCAGACACTTGCAGGAAATTGACATGGGAAGATAATCCAGTCTTAAGGATAGTCCTGGTTCAGCCAGGAGGTAAGACTAGATTATATCCTCCAGACAAAATTTCTATGACTATATACTTTCAGGTTTATTTCTCTTCCTTAGCTAAAGCAGAATAACTCATCCTAAAATACAGAATACAAGATGATTACTGAATTGGGTTAGAAGTCTAGATTTCAACATACATTTCAAAATAAATGTATTGGTAAATATATTCTCAGAACTTCTAACAAAACCAGCAAAATGATGCTCCTGCAAAAAATTACATATCTGTCTATCTATGATGTGATTATATATGATAGATACATGTATATACATCCGATATTGTACCGATGGAAGCCTATTCAACCTGAGGCGACTGAAGGCCCATGCTAAGACCCTAAATCACCTTATCCGTGAGCTGCTTTTTGCTGATGATGCCGCCCTGGTTGCTCACACAGAAGCAGCTCTGCAGTGCTTAACATCCTGCTTTGCAGAGGCTGCTGAGCTCTTTGGGCTGGAAGTCAGCTTGAAGAAGACAGAAGTTCTCTACCAACCTGCACCTCAAGAAGTCTTCCATCATTCCCGCATCACCATAGGTGAATCAGAGCTTAAGTCAGTCCAGCAGTTCAGCCATCTGGGAAGCATCATTTCTTCAGATGGTAAGATTGACACAGAGATAGACAACCAGTTAGCAAAGGCATACAGAGCTTTTGGAATACTCCATAAAAGAGTCTGGCGCAAAACACCTGAAGAAAAGCATGAAGATTAGTGTCTACAGAGCCATTGTACTGTCTACTTTTCTATATGGGTCTGAATCATGGGTCATCTACCGCCTCCACCTGCGACTCCTCGAGCGCTTCCATCAGCGCAGCCTCCATACAATCTTAAACATCCACTGGTCTGATTACGTGTCTAATGTGTCTGTCCTTGAACAGGCAGAGATCACCAGCATTGAGGCCATGCTGCTGAAAACACAGCTGCACTGGGCAGGGCACATCTCCAGGATGGGGGATCACCACCTCCCTAAGATTGTGCTCTATGGGGAACTCAGCTGCCACAAGAGAGGAGGCCCAAAGAGGAGATACAAGGACTCCCTGAAACTATACTTCAGCCTTGGCCATATTGACCACTATCAATGGTCCACCCTGGCCTCCAATTGGGACAAATGGAGACACACCATCCATAACGCTGCTGCTTCCTTTGAGAACATATGCAGAATCAGTCTGGAGACAAAAAGGCAACGCAGGAAGAACCGTGCCTCACCAGTAGTGCCGAAGGAGACTTTCTGCTGTGCCTTTTGCAATCAGACTTGCCTATCTCACTTGCCTATCTGGTGGCCCTTTTAGCCACCAGTGTGCTTGTAGCAAGCGTGGGTAGAGCCCTAGCAAATCTTCGTTCACGAAGCCTAGCCATGATGATGACATGTATGTATCTATAGATGGAGATAGAAATATATCTTTTCTAGGTAAATGCATTGAAAAAGACCATTTGCTAGCTTTCCATTTATTTAAATTTTTCTTCCTGAAAGTCTTCTTTCATTGTCTGCTCTAATGTTTTAAAGTTTTTTATGTGTTGCATTTGAAAAATCAGTTATACCAAAGAACTCATAGAGTATTATTGGTCTTAATTTGCTGTGTCTGTATGAGTATACAGCATTAAGATTTTACTCAGATGGTTAGAGGAGCAGAATTTGAACTGTGTTTTAGAAAGTACTTCAGAGATTGGCTATTCATATGCATGATATTATATTTTAAATAGAATGCTTAGCTTGTAGCTTTTCAAGTGCTGCAGATTTAATGTTACTTAACTAATGTCTTTGCCAGGGCATAACGCCTTCTGTTGTAGAGTAAGACCACATTTTTAAGTGCACACATTTTACTTCACTGCAGCAACTGGAACAATAAACACAACCTTTTGACTTTTTAAAGACCACTGGTCCAGGGCAGTGGGACTTGAAGATGATCTCAAATCAGATGTCTAGGGATGTGAATGCTAATCCCACATATTATTCAGGCTGTCTGTAGAATTCCCAATTGTTCTCAGCAGGCATTAGTGTAGGTATCTCCTATGTAGTATGCTAGCTTCTGTGAATTCTGTGAAAGAGATGAGAAATTAGATTTATTCATCTTAAGGCACTTCAAATCTGTACTATTGCCTAATTAAATGTTTGTTTGTTTGTCTTTTTAATTAAAAAAAAATGCTATATCATTTTCTGTCTAAAAAGTTGAGAAATAACCTTGACAAAGAATTTCAATCTTGTGTGTTTAAAATTCTAAAATTTATTCAATTTTGAAATAATCTAAACCCAGTGTTTATGAAAGCATCCTATGGGATTTACACTCAGCAGCTAAAAACTAGACATCTGAGGTACTTATTATGAATTACACCAACTGGAACATTTCTCTGCATTTTCAAATGGGTGTACAAACAAGCTAAACACACACCTGCTGGAAAAGTAAGCTGTAATATCCCTGTACTCAGACACACTCTGAGCAGAGCTTCCCAACTGAACCACTGAGTGTAACACTCGTACAGCTGATCACTGCCTTCCCTTTCCTACATACCCAGCTCAAGCAGGCTAGCAGAGGGATTTTTTTCTGCTCTCTAAATTTTTGTACCAGACAATCTGTCAGAGAGTTTGTATCTAAAATAGACAAAAACAGAAATAGAGGAGTTGGAACACTCTATTTTGGCAAGGATGTCCTGATCAGACAGAACACTTCCCCCCCATAATTTTGTTCTATGTGACTCCATTCAATGTGACTCCATTCAATCCCACTCTCTTATGACTGACATCATGTGCTTGCCATCACTGTGTCAGTATGTCACTCAGGAAACAGACACCTGAAAAGCTTCATTAAGGCATATATATATATATATAAAATAGCATCTAGATTTTTTTTTTAAAAAAACGCTTTATATTTTTACCTCTGTCTTAAATGCTTACTTCTGAAGACCAACTCTGCTTTCAATCCTTTTCCATACATAATGCCCAGAGTAGAGTGTACTGTACATTTTCAAAACCTAAGTGTAGTTAAAGAAAAATCTTTTCAAATGTAAGCCTGAGGGTCTTGTTCAAGGATGTAAAATAACTAGTGCATTGGAGACTATAAATTCAATGTCAGAAGCTTGGGCACAACTCAATCCAGTTATCTATAATGATAATTTGTTAACTGTGTCAATCAGCAAATTTCACAAATATGCAGACAAAATTGTTTTAGTTTGACAGCAGAGAAGACATCTAAGAGAGGCAACCGTAACAAACATTCAGCTGCAGTCATCTCCCTACAAACTGCATTGAGGTCACAGTCTGGCATTTCCTCTCTATTTTATCTTTAAAATAGAAAAATCCATTGCAAAAATCCACTGATACTAGTGGAAGAACAGCCATTGAGATAATGACATTTATTATGGCTCTGGCTTAAGGATCTGTACCTCAAACTAGCTACTAATAGATAGATCTTTTTCTGGTTTGTTTTGGTTTTGTGGTGTTTTCAGAATTTATATGTTTATTTATTTATTTTTAAATCACACCAGGAAGAAAATGCAGTTGCAGAGATGAAACCTGATAGTGCAAATTTCATTCTCTGTCCATGGTCACCTTCAGACTGGAGTTCTAAGTAAATTTCAAAGACTTTCTCAGTACAGAGAAAGGGACCAGTAAGCAGTAGAAACTGTTTATTTCCTTGTTTTTTGCCATTCATATCTTCCTTACAAACCACAGAATTTTAAATCAATTATCAATTCAGGCAAAAGTAGCTTCTGATGACCTATTCGTACCTTGCACAAATCAAAGTCTTCCTTCAGAGGAAACCTGACTGTTTTGTACGTTCCTTGGACAAAGAATAACATAACATGTAGCCCACTTCTACCACCCTTACATGAACATGACTTAGTCCAGATTAATGACAAATCCCACTCAGCTTCAAAGAAAGAGGAACAACAACCCCAAAGATATAGTCTCTCAAGCTAGATGGTTCATTCAAAATCCTTTCCTATTATTAAAACTTTGACTGTATTGCTACTCAGGTATGCAATTTTCCACTTCAGTAATACTACTTTTCCTTACTGAACTTATCTAAAGCTGCAAAGCATCAATACATCTCCTCTTACACTGTATTTGCTACCTATGTCCATTACTTTATTTAACTAGTTTTCATTTTCAAATTCATTATTACTAATTTTTGGTACTTCACTATACTATCTAACTTCTCTTAGTAGCTACCAGTGTAACTGAGTACATGAAGCCATCCAAAAATGTTATCTTACCAATATCAAAAGAAATATGTATCATGCCTTTAGTGGCCATATATTTCAATTGGTCCTGTAATTCAGAAGTAAAATGCTATACATTTTTGATTTTGAAGATTTTTAAATATCTTGTCAGATGTATTATTGTAAGTTTAGTCATGATTTTTAGAGGTAAGTAGTTAACATTTAAGAAGACGGACAGTACAATACACACCAAAAATACATCCCAGTTTGAATGAAAAGTTTTGTCTAGAACTATTAAAAAATAACATTTTTTGGCATTATTCCGTTAGAATTTTCATTTTGCTTAATAAACTGTTTCACAATTTGACTCATTTTAATAATAAATTATACTATTAAAAGCCTAGACATACAAAAAGAAGGTCCTCATGACTAAGATTAGCCTGTTAAAAAAATGATATTATTATCCTAATAAAAACCACCAACATTTGTGTATTCTCATCTATTTTGTAGCCAGACATTCCAACAGGTATTTCACTGTGGCTGAAATGCTATTTTTTATTAAGGAATAAACCCCATAAATTATAAGCTTTGAGATTCACAGAATGAAAAATTAATGAATAAATTATTATATAAAGAAATACTTTAGGATCATTAACTTTACATATTTCATAATATTCACTTAGGGTCAAAAGACACTGGAAAGGATTAGAGAACTAGAAAGTCAGAGACAGATTTTCTCTATCAACCTCCTGCTAGATGTGACCAGTTGTATTTGCAAACAACAAAGGATATTTTTGAAGGGGAAAAAAATAGTTCTTCAAGTTCATTCTGCAGTTTCTGAGAGCATCAAAAATAGCCAATAATCTAGATGCTAGAAAGCTCCCTTGATATCTTTAGTGCTTGGAAGGAATTCCCAATGCTGCTTGATTATCTCAGGGACTTATATACTTTCTTTCCATACTTCAAATCAATGCCTTGGGGTAGGTGTCCTTTAAAGCTGTTCCAGTTTGCTAAAGCAATTAAAATTTAGTAAAGTATAAAATATCATCAGGTTTTAATAACATACATTATTGAGAAACCTTGATAAAAGATACGACTAGACTCACCTTCAGTGAAGCCACAGTGCTTTCATGCACTTGTGGTATAGTTTGTTTTCCTGAACTCTGTTTCCATTCAGGCTGGAAACCATTTCAGCCCAGTGACTCTAATCAGTGTTTGCCTCAGTTTCCTTTTCTGTCTAGTGTCTAGTTAGAGGCAAGCACACAGGTCTAGCAGGCACAGCACAGGAGCTACAAAAAGGCTGTATGAAGACACAGCTGATTGTTAGTGAAACTCTATAATTGTTTTAAACAGTGCATCTGTTCCAGGTACGCAGCACAGTTACAGCAATTGAATTGAACCCTTCTTTCCTAAGCAGATGTCTGCATTAGACACTTCCAAATTAAGCATCTATACTTTTGAGAAGAAACTCAGACTTTGGATTCAGGCTGCACAAAAAATGTTGTCTTATGTTGAATGGACGGCAAAACAGTTTAACCAAAGGGAGATTCACATGCCATATATTATTATTAATAGCTTTTGTTTTGGTGTGTTTTTTTTTCTAAATTATTCTTATTTTCTAAAGTATGAAACAGGAATTATATAATAGAAGACAGACTTTAACAATCAAAAATAAACTTTGGAACCTTAGAAAACAATGAAGCATCCAAGTTCCTTTCAAGCAGAGGTATTCACCTTCTGTTTTAAAAAGATGCAAAAAGCCTTTATTCACCAAGAGTATTGAATTAACAGAAGTTTTATATTGAGAATAGAGACATAAACAATGTTTAGCAATATTCCTTTGCAATTTTCCTGGAGATTTCTTGGTTAGATTTTTTTTTTCTATAATCCAGTACATCAAACAATTTTCCAATGAAGTTTTAAGTTCAGTGTTATAGTAAATATAATATACTGGTTGCTGTTGCTTGTGCAGTGCAAACAAGATCCTATTATTGCAACAAACACATTTTCTGCATGTAATTGATATCATTTCATAGTGTAATGGGTAATTTCAGTGAACAAAAGTATTAATTCTCTACCTTCAGAACACAGTGAAGAAGAAAGATCTCTGTTTTTTATGAGGTTATATTCTGGACTCCTAACACTGTAAAGGAAGGTGTTTTTCTCAATCATTATACTGTATTTCTGAAATAATTGGGTTGAGAATCCGATTTTAACATAAATTACTTAAGAAATCCACAATGTTTGCACCTCCCTGGAATAGTTTAAGTGTCAGGTGGAGTAAAACTATGTGGCAATTGCAGAGACCCCCCGCATCCATTACGTAAAGGTGTATCAAAGACACTGATATCATCCAAGCTTGCAAGTGTACCTGTCATCAGTTGGTGTAACAGGCAGTTGATACGTGACGGCTGTGGCACTTTATTAGAGTAATCCATCAGTTTCACTGTGTTAGTAGGCCCTTCTTTCTTCTAGCATAGAACAAAGGAAATTAAAAAAAAAAAAAAGCACCTTTTGTTGTCATAAACAACCAAAAATGATAACATTCCTTTATTTTTGCTGTCTATTAAAAAAAAAAAGAAAAAGAAAAAAGGAAAAGATTCTTAGCTACATTTAAATTAAGGTTTAATCTGTTTCTTTGCAATTTGCAGCATTATCTTTTCCTGGAAGATATTTGTCTTGGACCTTGAAAAATCATCCGGATCTATTAACCTGTTAGTACTAGCAATGTTTGATGAGGCTGTGTGAGAATTATTATATTCTTAAGGCTCCAGTAGTTTCGTGGAATTAAGAGAGTGGTAATGGGATTGATGGGAACCTTCTACTCATGACGGAATTTTGTTTTGCATTATTTAAATTTGGATTTACTCCTACATAACTAAGTATTGCAAAGTCAAGATGAATCAATGCATTGAACAGACAAATGTCAGACTATAATTGGTAAATACGTTTCATGGGAAAATAGAGAGAGGCTCTTAATTTTAAATTACACTGAGTATTTCACAAGAACCATCATCCACAACTGAATCCTTCACAATACTATATCGATATTCTATTACTGTGCACCTATAATAGACAAAAAAAGTCCCCCAAAATACTTGCAATTCATAATATACAGAAGGAATATAATTTTGAATTTATAAAACTATAAGAATGCATGGGAGTGTCACATAATCATCAATAAATTTAAAATGGGGAGAATGGCAGGTCTATATGTGGTTTTGTTGTTTGGTACAGTAAAAAGAGCAGAAACAAAAAAATAATGAAAAGAATGTGAACAAAAATAAAATATAGCATCAGATAACATTGAACTATTGGGATATATTTTTTTTCCCCCAACATTGGACAAGTATAAGGAAGACTTTTAGGACATGTAAATAAACAGTGAATGTTTATTGAAGGAGTTACTTGAATTTGTTATGAAACTAGAGTTAATGATGTAATCTTTATAGATCAAGATTGTATCTTTTCCAGAACATCCTTTCCTTCAGAAAGTGTTCTTTTTCTACTATCTCACATTGCTTTTCAGTTTTAAGTTCTGTTAGCATAAGCATATACCTTATTTTCTGAATTTACAGTCATTGTCTCCCTTGTTACATAGTAGCAGTAGAAATGCAATTTGTCTTCTGCAGCTATTCTTATTTCATGAGATGTTGTCTCCACAGATTTTCCCAACCTCTTGATTATAAAAAAAATGGATTTACAGTGAAGTGACTGACTCTCAGCTCTAGAAGTTAGTGGAATGAGAGATTTCCAGCTTCTCTCTATTGCTGACAGTCTGTTTCAAAAACTGAAAAAATAATGCTTTGGATATTCTCTTTCTCTATTGTCCAGCTTTTTCTAAAATTAAATAAAGAGAAAGATAAAAAAGGAAGCAATAAAGGCTGAGGAGAACATGACAGGGACATTATTATCTTTGTGGGGTTCTGTCCACGAACTCCAAAGAATTCTGTCTGGACTTTTTAGCTCAGGTTTGAGATATTGAATTTTAATTGTTAAATCTTGATTACATTTTTACTGTGTGACTGACAACAACTAAAGTACAAATTTGCCTCAGGAGTCTTTAGATATTTATTAATGGGTCTTTCTTGAATAGAAACTTTGTCTTCAACATTTGCAGTATGAGTTGGTCACTTAAATAACATTATACAACAAAGTCATTACTGATTTTCTTGTCTCCCTCTCCCAGCACTGTTTTCAAATTTTGTTAAAATGGGAATTTCTATGCAAGATCCAGGTTATACAAACTAATACAGATCTGTTACAATGATGACCACTAAGAAAAAAACAACCAACCAACCAACCCACCAAAAACCTAAAAAAACCCTTTCATTAGAACAGTGGCCATTTCCAAGACAAACACAAGGCAGTACTTGTGGCAGTACTAATGAAGACAGTCTTCCTTGTAGTCTTCTGGTGACTTGTAGGGAGGGAAAAAAAAAAAGATAAGAGAATTCTATTTTTCTCCTGGACAAAATATTTAGTGCCATTTCAAACTCAGTCGGGTATCTAAGTCATCTGCCCAGATCTGGGATGTGTGTGTATTTACATAAGTAGTTGTTGGATCAATGCTAGCTGCATAGGAAGTTAGCATTTCGGTTAATAATCTGGTCTCTGATAGTAACCAGTTTTCCAGTATGATACAGGTTGTGTTCTTCCTTTGCTAGTCCATTAGTAATGTGTCTATTAGTACACACTTTTGTAATGGATAGTAAAGCATGATTTATGAAATATTTTTGATCACTTATATTTTGAATTAACAAAAATGCTCAATGTTTGTTTACACTGCGCTATCTGAGGGTCAGTATATCTGCTCCATACTCTATCCTTATTTGCAAGACAGAAAGAAAAAAACTTGTTTTATTATGTGGACATCAGATAAAATACATACTTTATTAATTTTTACACAAAAAATATATAAGCCTTGAAATCTGTCTTTGGAATACATTTTGAAATTATAAAAGTCACCTCTAGCATAGTTTCACACTTAAAATGCAACCACAGTGAGCCTTACTTAATAAGATGTTTCTACTACAGCACACAGTCAGTGTAACGGGTGGTAATTTGAAGTAACTTTGATAAGGTTAGGTCATAGTTTGAGTGAGTTAATCTGAGTTCAATGATAAATGAACATTCTGTGTTAACTGGTAGGAGCATGGGAGAATCAGAGCTAATAGACATTATTTTAACAAATTGCCATTTTAAATCACCTTCCTGAGAGTCTTTAAGCAGGATTTCATCAATTACATGCTTACAGCTCACATTAGTGATACACATTAAAAAATTTCCCACATGAATAATTTACAAAAAAATTGACTATCAAACCCCTGTGTGAGTTACCTCTTGTCTATTTAAGTAAAGTTTTGCTTAAATGATGCATGACATGCAATATTTCAAAAATGTTCCTTCTGAGATTGTGAAGACAAGATACAGAGGAAAAAAATGTCCTTGCAATCATTCTATATTCTCTTGTGTGCCATTTAGTTTTTCTGATGTGTGGCATCTTTGCTGGTTCTGTTATTCATTTCTCAGGATTGACACATTGTAAAAAACTTACTTTCCAGGAACATTTCCTTTCTTTGACATATTCTGATAAGTGAATGGAAGCATAATGTGTCTAGTAAATCAACATTGTAAGAATGAGAAGTGATACAGATTTTTTTGTCAAACAATATTCAATAATAAAATGTGATTATAAAAAAGCCCCTCACTTGTTTTTCTAGCAAATTTCAAAAGCTACATGGAAGAGACCGTGGAGTAAATTTGATACCATGTGAAGATATCTTTCGCCATTTTTCTTCAGAAACAAAATCAGTTTGTTTCACAATTTTACTTGGGAAAAAAAAGTGCTGATTTTGATTGGGATATAGAGTTCATTTTCTTCACAGTAACTAATATAGGTCTGTTTTGGATTTCTGCTGAAAACACTGTTAATAACACAGGGGTGTTTCATTACTGCTGAGCAGTGCTTACACAGAGTCGAGGCCTTTTCTGCCTCTCACACCACACCGCCAGCAAGAAGGCTGAAGATGCACAAGGAGCTGGGAGAGGACACAGCTGGGACAGTTGATTCTCAACCGACAAAAAGGGTATTCCGTATCATATGACATCATGCTCAGTATATAAAGCTGAGGGGAAGAAGGAGTAAAGGGGTTCATTTGTTCATTTGGCATTTGTCTTTCCAAATCACCATTATGTGTGATGGAGCCCTGCTCTCCTGGAGATGGCTGAACACCTGCCTTCCCATGGGAAGTAGCGTGCAATTTCCTTGTTCTGCTTTGCTTGTGTGTGCAAGTTTAGCTCTACTTATTAAACTGCCGTTGTTTTTTCACTTTTCCAATTTTGTCCCCAGTCCACCTGTGGGTGGAGGGATAAGTGAGCAAACAACCCTGTAGTGGTAAATTGCCAGGTGGGGTTAAACCATAACAAAAGACCAAGAAAAAGTAGCAAAATAAAAAGGTGGAAGATTTTGCCAACTTCTTAGTACAGATCACATTGAGGAAAGCTGAGTTAAGCTTTGCAGTGTCTGATCCAGAAAGGAAAACTGGGCCTGTTTTAGTCAGCAGTTTCTGGTCATTATGTCCTGATGTGGTTCCCTTTTTGGAACATTAACCTACTAGAGCTTGTTTCAGGAGTCTCTTCCAAAAGGAACTGAGTTTATAATCCTACATTTTCAGCATTTAGAGCTCAGTAGAAAGATGCAAATGGAGGCCATTTGTTTTAGATACTGTAGGGAGCAATAAAATATAAATATTCCAGGATAAGAAGAACATTTAAACTGCATCTTTTCATGTTGAAAGATCAGAGAATCACAGAATCATGGAAAAAGCTGAGTTGGAAGGGATTCATAAAGATCACTGGGTCTAACCCTTAGCCCTACACAAGACCATCCCCAAGACTCACACCATGTGCTTAAGAGTATCATCTAAATGATTCTTGAACAGGTTTGGTGTTGTGACCACTCCCCCAGGGAGCCTATTCCAGTGGCCAACCACCCTCTGGCTGAAGAACTTCTAACATCAAACCTCAACCTCCCCTGACACAACTGTAGGCCATTCCCTTGAGTCTTGCCACTGGTCACGACAGGGAAGAGATCAGTGCCTGCCCCTCCTCTTCCTCTCACAAAGAAGTTGTAACTGCAATGAGGTCTCCCCTCAGTCTCCTCTCCAGACTGAACAGACCAATTGACCTCAGCCACTCCTCATACGGTTTCCCCTCAAGGCCCTTCATCATCTTCATTGCCCTCCTTTGGACACTCTAAGAGCTTAATATCTTTCTTATATTGCAGTGACCCAAACTGCATACAATATTCAATGTGGAACTGCACCAGTGCAGAGCGGGGTAGAAGTAGGACAGTCACCTCCCTCCACCACCTCAACCAGCTGGCAATATTGTGCCTGATGCATCCCCAGGACACGGTTGGCCCTCCTGACTGCCAGGGCACTGCTGACTCATATTCAACTTGCCACTGACCAGGACCCCCAGGTTCCTTTCCATGGCTCTGCTTTCCAGCATCTCATACTCCAGTCCATATGTACATCTGGGGTTGCCCCATCCCAGTGCAGAATCTGGTGCTTCCCCTTGTTGAATTTCATATGGTTAGTGATTGCGCAGTCCTAACATTTGCTGAGGTGTCTCTACAGGAACTCTCTGCCTTCCATAGAGTCAACAGCTCCTCCCAGTTTTTTGTTGTCCACAAACGTGCTTAGTATCGCTTCCGGTCCTGTGTCCAAGAGATTTATGAATATGATGAATAATATAAGGCCTAAGATGGAGCTGGGCAGAACTCCACTATATTACATATCTATCTATCTAGCTGGTTGGCTAGCTATTGCTTTTCAGTTCAGCACCTGGACAGAGTGGCATCTAGCATTTCAAGCTCTCCATAGCTTCCACCGTGACAGCCAAAATGGAAAAGGCACTTAATCTCAGTTTAATTTCTCATCAATTCACAAGAGCTAGTAGCTCAGGGAAAGAAGTATATTATTGCCACAAGGGAAGAATCATTTACAGAATGTTATTATGCAGTGATTTATATTTAAGGTGGGATAGGGGCTCTCTCTGTATTCACTACAGATAAAAGGAGCCTCTCACAAAAGTAATTCAGAATTCATTGAGTTACTAGATTCCTACAGCTAGGGTCCAGATTAGTTTCACCTAAAGCAGTGCTATGAAGAAGTGTACTTGATTGGGAAATAGGAATCTTGGACCTAGAGAAACATTGAGTGAGAAGAAATCTCGATCTAGTTGACTAGTTATGCAATTTTTTGTGCAATTTCATTTGGAATGGGAAGTCCTAAGTTTCTGATGTCTACATTTTTGATCATTCAAATCTTTTTGTGTATTGAAGTTATTTATATACAAACCCCCCTACTTTACTAAAATCCTAAGTATTTTATGTATTTTCCACAGTAGAACTACTGGGCATTACTTGGTTATTATTTGGAAATAACCTGGATGGCACAGAATTTTAGACACATAAATAACAGACCTTGAGTGAAGATCAGAGATTCTTGGGTTTCTGCCTTGGAAATGAAAGTTGAACACCTATACCTGATTCTGTGTTAAGTCTTGATCAACATGCACACAAATGTGTGGTTTTTTTTGAGATTTACTACTATTTAACTAGGAAATGCCACTGAATATTTTATTAATATTTTCAGTATTAAACATTTGTTTTTTCTTAATTTGACAAAAATAAAAGTTTTAACTAAGCTGGCCTATGAGTGATGTTTTACACAATAATACATATTTGAATAGTTGAAGGTAAAATAAGTTGTTGCAATGATGTCTGCTATGCTTTTCTTTTACTGATATAAAATAATGAGATAAAAAAAGTTAAAATATTTTTTCTGTTAAGCAAAGTAAATGAAATTTCCATTTCATATAAAAACACAGAAACATATTTTTTATTTTCAAACAAAAACACATTGTTTGCCATGAAGTGGAAAACATTTAAATTTTCATCAGAATTTCTGAGGGTTGTATATTGGCATTGGAGAGTATCTTATTTTTCTTATTGCTTTGTAAGTCTTTTTACGCAGGTCTCACTTGCAATGATTGCTGAGATACAACCAGCAGACAAAGGAGAATGTATTAAAGGAAAAAGAAAATATTACTTCAGGCAAAAAAGTTTTTGTTAGTACATGTAAAAATACAGATTCATTGCTGTGGTCATCTGCATTTTCCTGGAGAAATCCTTGACTAATCAATTGCCCAGAGCTGCTGCTGCAGGAAAGGTACTCTACACTGTTGAAATTCAGAATCAGAAGTACTCTGAAAAATGAGTGTTTTCATGTGGCATTTGATGATCAGAATTACTTATTTCTGTCTCTTCTGGGCCCTTAATAGCATCCTGGATATGGACTTACAACAATGATAAGTCAACATCTACCATCCATAAAAATATTTAATTAGCCGTGTTTCTTGTTGCTTGAAGATACTAAATCATTACTAAATATTTATATGTTAAGAAAAAGCTTTAAAAGGACCTCAAGTTAGCCATATCATTATAGTAATACCCACTATCATTTTTTGTTAAAGTAAGAATTATGTAATCATATTATCTCCTGAGCTGGAAGGGAACTGCAACGGTCATTGAGTCCAACTCTCAGCTTAACTCAGGTCAACCTAAAAGCTAAACCGTATATCCAAGACTATTATCCAAACACTTGAACTCTGACAAGCCTGGGACAATAACCACTTCCCCAGGGAACTTGTTCCAGAGTGTGAACAACCTCTTGGTGAAAAATATTTTTCCTAATATCCAGTATGGACTTCTCCTGATGCAACATTAAGAAATAACCTCCCACACTATCACTGGACACCAAAGAGAAGAGATCAATACCTTCCCTCCATTTCCCATCATCAGGATGTAATGACAGTAATGAAGTCATCCTTCAGTCTCCTACTTCTGTGCTGAACAAATCTAGTACTCCCTGTCTTCCCCAAAAAAAGTGTTTTCTTAAACACTCTAGGTTAGAAAAATAACCTTTCAAAATAAGTAAAGAAGAAATACAACTGAAATTATACAGATCTTCTGTATGCACAGCTTCTTCGCCTCAGTAGGTGAATCTCTTCCTCAAGGATTACCTTCAATATTCCAATTTAGTAGCTTGCAAAAGTGCGACAAAATATATGCTTTTTTGTATGTCTCTAGGGAAAAAAAACTCATCCTTTTTTTTCTCATTCTTTAGAGTGTTGGCTACATACTCTTCATTCCTAATCTCCTTACCTTGCTACTCTTTGTGAAGACTCTGTTGTCTGCCTCTCTCTTTTACTCATTTCTTCTCACACTGGCTACAGTCACCTTCTTGAACATCACAAGTCAGAAACCAAGATGCTTTACATTTGGTATATGATCAATATTATCTTTTAAAAGCCATTTAAACCTTGTATTTCAAACCCTTTGGTAGCATATTTAATTTAAATATTAAATTTTATACCTAATATACATCACTCTTCATTTAATTTTTTAACTTGGTCTGGCAGCAATGACAATAACGAAAGTGCAGCTCGATGGAGTATTTGCTCCATTAGGCCATCTCCATCTTTAGATTTCTCTTCTTTACTCATCTCAGATTCTAAACTGAGAGCGCAGTTTCTGGTGTGATGCTAGCATTTCCTTCTCTGCCTACAATTCCCTTACATAGCCTGTGTATGCTCGTGAAATTAGCAATGACTTAACTGCATTCAAGGTGTGTTTCATGGAAATGTGACACATACCAGAGTACAGAACTGTGATATATCTTTTCAAGGATGCCTCAATATAATGAACCTACAGCATGTGATCAAATTATATCGTGTTGCATTCATTATATAGGAATAGAATACAGCCAGCTTTGTGTCTGAGGTACCACAAAAATTCAGAAGAACATAAAATATCAAAGTGCTGAAATGTTTAATTGGTTTAAACTTTCTATCAACTTCATTCATCAAATTCTTAGATGATTATGACAAATATTTAAGTGAAAAACGTTAGGGAGTAACCAGCAATGATGGAATAGCTAACTGACTCACCATTCAACAGATTTAAATGCATTATGAACCAGTGAATTTTGAAGAAAGAACCAAGATCCACAGTAATTAAAAATTAAAAACTATGTGAAGAATTACCTTAAGTGAGTCTTTGAAGAAAAGATTACAGTGACTAAAGTTCACTAGATTTTATCAGCTCTGGATTCCAATGGGTCTACCAGAAAGGCAAAAATAGTATCACCTGAACTACAAGAGGGGGCTAATTCTGACCAGAGGTGGCATTCTGGAAGATTAATATAATAAAAGAATACAAAGTTCCAGTTGATATATGAATAATCTCTAATAAACTCGAAATTCTTATTTCATCATGTTTTATTTTAAGCACTTAGCTTAAAAGCACTTAGCTTTACTTAAGCTTAGTTACTACTCTAATATGAATATGCCTTTAGTTAGGTTATGTGATAAAAGGGTGTCTTCACACACAAAAAGGAGTGCAGAGGAACAATGGCAGGTGAGGCAACATGAATATTACCCTCATGGAACTTCGATGAGGAGAAGCCTCATAGGAGCCTTCCACCACAGGAGAAGCCCAGGCCAGTATGTGATCAACCCATAAAAGCCACATCTCCCCACACACAAGAGCACCCTGTACTTGTCCTTCTTGAACTTCATGAGGTTCTCATGGGATAGGGTGAGGTGAGAGAAAGAGATGGAGACTTGTGCTTCTGAATTTTGTAACTCCCTAACACTTTCTATTTATACAAGACTGGGCACCTGAACTACTCCTAATTACATACCTCCATTCATCATCTAAAATGACATTTCATGAATTTTAGCCTAAAACTCCTATGACAAGATAATATATGTAAAATGAAAGTCAGTTTCCTTCCATCTGATATTGAGAGAAGACATTTAAAGTAACCAGGTTTGTATATTCCCTATCACTGAGAAATAAATTCTTGGACCTGTTTTAGTATTTTTATATATATTTCATTAATAGCTATTAGCTATTGCCACTTCCTTAAATATCCTTAAATGCTTTTTTTTAGTCATTGAACCAAGAAAGCAATACTTATTCTCTTTCTTGAATGTTGTGAGGTACAAATAATTTTCTAGAGCATCCACTTTACTAGTACCAGAAGTTATATTAGTGGAAACCACGCCTATAAAATTAAATTATAAAATTTTAATTTACTTGTCCTTGCTTTTGTATGTCTAAGTTGAATATGCAGTATTCCTGGAGTTTAGCACTTTAGGTATTAAAAACATGTTCAGATCAGACTGTCTAAAAGTCGTTTGACATATCATAGAATCACAGAATCATAGAATGATTTGAATTGGAAGGAACCTTTAAAGGTCATATAGAATGTGGTTTAAGCAGATAACGGATTCTTTAGAAGAAGAAGGTATTTACACCTTGATTACAAGGTGTCACCTTTCTGCTTTAGTGCATTGCAGAGCTTTAAATCTTTTAGATCACATCATCTTGTATAATGTCAACTCACATTGGCTTTTCTGCATGACACAATATAACATGATGGGTGGTGACACAGAAAATGTAATGCAGTATGACACATCAGAAATGTAAAGGGTGCTGCAATTGGATAGTTGGTGTCAATTTAGATAGGAGACTTCAAATCCAAAATGAATCTGGCAGACACTAATGGAGTGAATGTTAGAGTAACTACTGAATGTGTGAAACTGTAAATTCTGCAGTTCATGTTGTATTGACGAGGTTCAGAAGTAGAGTCTGAGATATTAGGAAGAATGAGTATTTGTAGTTGACTGGGGTATGAAGGTTTAAAGTATATAAAAAGTTATATATTGCAAAATTTCCTCTTTCCTGGTTTTTAATATTTTCTGTAACCATTACTTATTTAATTTAATTCCTTTTCTAAACTGTGCTCTACTAAAATAAAATCATTAAAAAGGACATGTCAATATTGTGTTACATTATACCAAATTTAATTGGCCTCAGATAGTGAAATGCAGCAGGTATAAATGTAAAACTAGCACCCAGTTATCCCAGAAAACACTTTTAAATACTGAACTTATTACAATTTAATTTTTTGAACATTCCAATAGACTTTTGACCAGATAAATCTGCTGCAGAAGTCAGAAGTTATGAGAATTTTTTCACAAGATGCTCTGCTTTTCAGACTGTGATCTTATTTTACATTAACAATGCAGTGTAATGCTACTGTATTAGATTAGATAATATTTAGAATTAAACCCATATAAATAAGAGAGAGTAGATGGAAGAGTACAAAATATCTTGTTCTGTAAAACTGTGAAGTGAAACGAGAGGTTTATGAAGTTTTGGTTCATTTTGTTGCTCAGAGAAGTTGTGCATGTGCTATCCTTGGAATATGCTTGTTCATGGCCAGGTTGGATGGTGCTCTGAGCAACCTGGTCTAGTTGAAGGACTCTCTGGCAATGGCAGAGTGGTTGGAACTAGATGATCTTTAAACTCGCTTCCAATCCAAATCATTCTATGATTCTCCTCTTGTCAGATCATTTATACATCTGAGACTTATAGCCTTGTTCTCCAAGAAGTCTTTTTCCTTTTCTTTTTTCCTGTTTTTGCTTTATTTCTTTCCATGTTGTAAAAGGTTTTATGCCGTGTGCTAGCTATTCCTATCATTTAGCTCTTTTAGAGGGGAGAGACTCATTAGTTTTCCTTGAACATTAAGAGTATTTTAATTTATTATAGAGCTTGTAGAGTTTTTTCATCATCTGTGCTCCAAAAGAGAAGAAAATTTATAAATCTCTACAGACATTAATTTTCTTCACTGAAAGAAACAATAAATCATTTATTTTTAGACTGCATAAACAGACTAAGTGGGAAATGCTGTGCTTTTAAAAATCTTTGTAATATGGGAAAGGTTGGCATGTAGGACAGGAATTCTTTAGGGCCATGCTTAGTATTTGAAATGAAATAAACAAATGCAGCTTCAGAAAGTCTCTTGTGCAGGACATCAATTCACGGGACACCACAATGTCCACTTTTCTGATCAGAAAATGGAAAAAAAATGAAAAAAAGAAAAATAACTAAACCACTGTGCTGCAGAACAGAGCTGAAAAACAGGGTGCAACAGACAGAGGTTGCACAGCTACAGATGCTCTGTAGCTGATAAGAGACAGAGAAGTTTAATTCCTTTTTTGTAGTATGTATTTTAGCCCTTCAGCAAAAGATCTTTTTAGTGATAATGGCTACTCTCCTCTAACGATTCTCTGAGTCTCTACTGAGTCTCACAAATTTTTTTTTTGCAGGTTTTTTCCCAGTAGTGTAGTAGGATATCTTTAACAGTTAGAAGGAAAAAATAAAAAAAAAAATCTTTCTTAAGTTATTTTGCCAATCTTTTTATAGCAAGCACAAGTGTATCAGTGTTTCTGAGGAAGAAGAAAATCAACTTTACTGCTGGTTTCACCAGCAGTGATTTATCCCCCTGTGAAGTTTTTTGGAGTTCCCATTATTTTCCACAGAGTTAGAGTAACATGTAATTTTTTAAAACTCACGTGAAATGCTTCCTGGTGAATGCTATTTGCCATCATCCTTTTGACAGATTCAATACAATGATGTGTTATAGATGAGATCAAATGAAATGTGAAAGATAAATTGTAGGGCAAAGCTTCACTCAGCAACAGACTGCCTGGAGATGATGACGGTCATTCAACAGTCAACAGACCACGCAAAGAAAGGTATTAACAAGCCCATGGTTCCCTCCAGGTCCCTCTTCTGGCGTGCCATCAGCTCCTTACCTAAGGCTCTATACTGAATATTTTTGGAAATTATTGCTTTAGAGGACCACTGCACTCTTTTGCAAAACAGTGACTCAGCAATCACACCCTCTCTATCTGTAGAACCAAGATTGAAGAGAGGCAGTGATTGTGTAATTTCATGACGCCATAAGGTAGCATCTTATCCTAAAGACAATGATTATCTTAGACATGACCTACAATAATCTACTCAATTACTTCTGAAGTGGCAAGTAACTGGCTATCCCTTATGGTAGGTAGAGTAAGAAGACAATTCAGTACTTTTTAAGTTGTTTTGACATACTGATTGTTAAACTTGTCCATTTATTACCTTCACTTAAATCTCCGTTCTGTGTTTATTCATATATAGCATAAATTTACTTTTTCAGTTCTACAAAGGTTCATTTATGCACAAAATTACACATGATGTTCTGCAGACTGTCGCCACACTTAATCATATTTTTAATGGTCTTTTTTTCTTCCTTTGGATATTATCTAATCTTGTGGTTTCTGGCTGTGAATCTTAGTCTTGACATGTCTTTCACGTCCAGTTAATATGCCTATTCATCTCTTTCAAACATAATTTCTGAGTATGGAAACTGCTTTAGCAGAGTAAAACAAAAGACTTTGTCAGTGTTCCTAGACAATTTCCAAATTCAGATACCTTTTGTTACAGGTAGGACTGATTTAAACACATCAGGCTCTTAATAAAATGGAAATAAAAGTTATTTTAAGAAACAAGGAAAAAATACCATCCACAGCTTGTTTTGTTTTGTAGTCCATGTAATATTGTACCTATTTTCCAATATCCATAGAACCTTATAAGCAGTGTGGTCAGTCTCAGTAATCCGTCAATCCAGAAGCCTCAGCATTGATGATTTTTCATATCTATCTAGACTTGCCTGTTTTTTCTTCCTAATTTGGTCACTTTGAGTCATGAATAAAGACTCATGCTATTCCTGTTGTTTCTTTACACATAATATGATTTCTCTGTGTTTTTTTTAGCTAACCTTAAATAGGTACGGCTACACACAGAAATACGCATGCTATGATTTTTTTTGTCTAAATTGTGCCAAGTCATCGCCCTTGGGATATCTAATGACAGGAAAAATGCTACAGGTAAGGCTGCACTTTTGTAGCAGTGAATTTACTTTTCATTTCCCAGGGTTTTCCAAGAGGTGCTCAGTGACAGGGCAAAAGGCATGGGTTACAAACTGAACCACAAACTGAACATCAGGAAACATTTTTTACTGTGAGATTGACAGGATAGGCACAGTTTGCTCAGGGAAGTTTTGAAATCTTCCTCACTGGAAATATTCAAAAGTTGCTTGGATGTGGTTCTGGACAACCAGCTCTAGGTGACCCTGCCTGAGCAGGACTTTTGGACAAGATTTCCAGAGGTCCCTTTCAACCTCAATCATTCTGTAATTCTGTGATGTCCGGTGATGTGAAATAACCCTAAGAAGTCATTATTGAAAAACTGAACTGAGCTCTAGTTGTCACTGGTGTCTAGGGAGGTATTATTCCATCTTGAAGTAAAACTAGCATTTGGTCAAACATTTCCTTCAGTCTTAGAGTTTATAGGCCTACATGGGATTTAGCCCCTCTAGACTCCTTTTACAGTGGAAAGAAACAGGCAATTTTTTTAATGAAGATGAATTTGTCCTTTGATGGATGTATAGTTTTAGTGCATAATTCACCTCAGCCTAAAATGCCAGCCTCTCCTATAAAAAAGGAAGCCTGTCAAGAGTCACTTGGGAGTAGGTGTCTATTGACCAAATCACAGTTTGGCAGGGGCAAATTCAGATAATGTGCCCCTAAGTTATAGTAACTGTGCAAATACAATTTTAATTATCTGTGGCTGAAAATATTCCTAGTGCATACTGGTGAATGACAATGTGCTGTATGAAGAAAAAAAATGCACATTCTCATGCCTGCATATATTCATGATGCAAAATGAGATTTGTTACTCAATGTAGCAGTCATGACATTCACATTTATATATCAAAGCCTCTTTGCAATGGCTTGACAGAAAGGATTCATTCAATCCAGAGATAGCTGCAGTTCTTGTCTTAAGGAAAACAAAGGTAGATGTTACAGTTTCCACCAGTTAGTGCACATTCTGGGGACATTGTAGATGATTACTGTCTGACAGTGCTTTTCCAAGTTTTTATAAGATAATAATCTCTGCGCCATTATAGCCTTACACAGCTGACAACTGCTTAATATATCAGGAAGATATGCATAAGATGTATAGAATCATGGAATCATAGAATGATTTGGGTTGGAAGGAACTTTAAAGGTCATCTAGTCTAACCCCACTGCCATGGACAAGGACATCTTCAATTAGATCAGGTTTTTCAGAGCTCTGTCAGTGTTTCCAGGGATGAGGCATCTATTACCTCTTTGGGAAACCTGTTTCAGTGTTTCAACACCCTCACTGTAAATTCTTGCTTATATCTAGTCGAAATCTACCTTCTTCTAGTTTAAAATCATTAACCCTTGTTCTATCGTGATGGGTCCTGCTAAAAAATCTGTCCTTATCTTTTCTATAATCCTCCTTCATGTCTTTCTGAAGCCTTTTCATCTCTAGACTGACCAACTCCAACTCTCTCGGCCTGTCTTCACAGGAGCAATGTTTCAGCCTTTCATCATTTTTGCGGCTCTCCTCTGCAACTGCTTCAACAGATCCACGTCTTTCTTGTACTGAGAACCCAAAGCTTGATGCAATACTCTTACTGGGGTCTCACCAGAGTGGCACAGAAGGGCAGAGTCCCCTCCCTTGACCTGCTGGCCACACTTCTTTTGATGCAGCCCAGGATGCAATTGGCTTTTTGGGATGCAAGCACACATTACTTATTCTGCTTTAGTCTTCCAGAACCGAGAATTTTGTACTTTGAGGCATCCTAACCTGATTTTTATATATTTTTATGTACTACATGTTTGTACTCCATTTTTTCTTCTGAGTAAAGTTGACTTTGTTCTTAGACTTATTTCATTTCTCTAGTTTGCTTTTGCCACTCTCATGCCATTGTTCTGGCTCAGATATTTGTTACTGAACATAAGTGGAGCAATTTAGGTAAAATATGACCTTACCCTACTGCATGGGTACCTAAATGTAAAGAACAAGCAAAATCCTACATTTCAGATTCTTGGCTAAGTGCTGTGATAAATATAGGACAGACTGCCATTTGTGTCCTTAAAATAATTAATTAATTGTGAATGACTGAAATTGTTGTGATATTTTAGATTCTGAAAAAAGAATAAACTAATCAAGCTGTTTTTTCACTTGTGACTTGTTATATTTTAGAATCTTAAACTGTGACAGTGCTAGCAGGCATTAAAGTACACAAAGCAAAACATAGCAAAATGTAGTTACCACACTTTCTTTTCCAGATCAATGTCTGTTATGAAACACTTTTTATTTCACAGACAAAATGTTTGTTTAAAAAACCAAACAAAACAAAATAAAACATAAAACTATGTGTGTAGAACACAATAAAACAAGAAATAATCCTCAGGGGATACCTGAAAAAATCAGTGCAGGGACAAATACTATCACGTACTCCCATACTGCAGGGGATTTAAGTGGAGGATCTTTGGAAAAGTTATCTTTCTACTCAAACTCAGAAAGCATTATTCTATACAGTTTGTGTACTGTCAGTGCCCTACACAAACACCATAAAAGGCAGTGGTTTCTTCCAGTTCTCTCCTGCACTGATTTTCATAAGGTCTCTTTCTTCTCCTAACTGTTAATTCCTTTCAATTTGTAGCAGGCTAAATTAAATACTCACAAACAGAAATGTAGGATTTATTTTGGGGTTTTTTTTGGTCAACAGTTACAAGTGATTCTATTGAAAATAAGCTAAATTTACAGTGCATATGTTAGATAATTTCTTGTCTAATGAGGTAATCTAGAGAGTAGAGCAATAGCACTGCATATACTTTAGTTCACCTTATTTCAACATAGTCTAGAGAGAGAGTATGATCCACAGATTCATACCTTCATTGTTCATTGCAGTGCAGCAGAAAATCATTTTCTTAAAAGATCATCATCGCTGTACATTCTCTATTATTTCTGTTATCAATTGCTTTCAATAATATTGATAATCTGTGCTACACAAAATGCTGCCACTCCTGCCGGAAAGACCTTCCGGTATAAAGGACATGCTTAGTTCAGCTGTAAGCATTGACATTTTGTATAAAAACAACTGATTGGACAAATAATTTTAATGCCCAGGGAGTCAAGGAAAGGTCAAAGAGAGCTCTAACCATCTAATGATGTCTTTATTTCTCAGAGACAAGCAAGACAGTTGTAAGGTGATAGAGACAATTGCTATATCACAGAGGATTTCCAAGTCATTATGATATTGTTGCCTTAAGGAAGGGGGAAAAAACCTTTCCAAGACAACTTTATGTGGGTAAAGCAGAGAAGAGTTCTTTTACTTATAGGGTTTCGGGGTACAGAATATAAAGGAGTATAAAAGAGTATATAAAGTATAAAAAGTATAAAAGAGTACAACACCTGTTGATAAGTAACAGATAGAAAAGACCGGTGCTAGGATGAACTCATGGCCTCAGGAATACCATGTGAGCTCTTTTCCAAGCACGACCACTTCAAAACATGCAGAGCAAATTAATCCGAAAGGTGTCCCTTTCATTTAATTCCCAGCTGTATTCAGCCAACCCCCTGAGCCACCCTGCCATGTTTTACCGAAGCAAACAAGGGACAACCCGTCCCTCCCAGGTAAAAAACCCTTTCACCCAACAGGCTGGGAACAGGACTCTTGCAACATCTGGGCCTAAGTCTTTTTACCTCCCAACCCACAATAAACCAGGGAGAAACTCCCTTTTGCAGCTGCATCCCTGCAGCTCA
>WBMV01006910.1:48419-306425 GCA_013396655.1 Campylorhamphus procurvoides
AAAAAAAACCCCAAAAGGATGTAGTAACTGGTTTTTTTTTCAGTCTAAAACTGTGAAACATATTTGGAAGGGAAGATGACAAAGTAGGCAGTTTGTTGAACAAAACAGTACACAGACATTCATTGAGGCTGTGCAGTCCCAATTTGTAACCTCAACAATAACAATGTTAAGTAAAGTGATAAGGTAAGATATAAGTTATTACTTGAGATCAGAAAAAAAAAGTTGCTTATGTAGTGATATGAAGACTATGAAAATTAAGAGTTATTAGAGATACACAAATTACAGAGAGGAATTTTTGAATGAAATTTTCATTCAATTCCATTCTGTCTTTTCATCTTCATAGTGTCTTTTGGGCTTGTTAATAATATGAAAAAGTACCATGTATTGGAAACAAACTAATCTTTCTGTAAGATGAAAGAAAATTGTCTTGAACATAACATTAAAAATTCATGAGTTATTGCCTTTATAAATTCTTTGCTACTGCAACAGAAATGGCTTTCTCTAAGGTGCAAAGAGCTTGGACCAGAGACTGGTTGCACAGGCTTAGTGGTTAATGCTTTTGGCTCTTTAGCTTCTCCCATCCAGCATTTATCTCTTCAAAGGACTTTTCTCATTTCAGACTCTAATCTATCCCTTCTTCATCCATGCTCAAACATCACTCAAATACCCTATTACCTGTGATAGTGCTATAGTATCTCTGCCTCTGAAAGCGAGTTGAATGGAGATTTAGGTTATTGGCATACTTTTGGTACTGTGGTCCACATTACTAACCCAATATTTCCTAGTAAATCTATAGCCTACACTTTTCTACTCCAAATGCCCATGAAACAGAATTGAAAATATATGACAAATCCATTTATTTGCCTGAAATTATTGTTCCTAGCAGCTCACATATACAATATTTAATAACAGTTACTTTAAATAATGAATCATTTCAGAAAAAAAATGTTGGATTATATTAATCCTGTAGCAAATACAGTAAAATGACTTTTTTTTTTTTAAATGATCCCTTTTTATCAAGGTAGTTTTCAGCATAGTTTCCCGTGAAACCAAAGTAATAAGAAAGCAAAATGAAATCACACTTGCCACATTAAATCTATTTATCCAGACATCTTCATATGGATCTACATACAGAATCAACCATTGAAGAATAAATGTCCATCTCTTTTATGTGAAGGCTGGGACATAACCAGCCTACTACATCTTTCACCTCCAAACTCTCAGTGGATCTCTCCAAGGTCATGGACCTTGTACAGCATGGCAAGAGCCAGCTGTCACTCAACACAGTTGACAACAAACAAACAAATAAGCAAAACCACAAACTAATAAACAATGCCAAAAAATCTGCTTGCATTTTTTTTACAATGATTCTCAGTTCAGATAATTATGACAACTGAGTCCCACGGTGACAAAAGCTAATTATTTTGTTCCTTAAGAAAATATGTCTCATAGGACTGGATATTGCTCTATTTGGGATGAGGGGTGCATAGCTGTAATGTGACCAAGACCATGTGTGCCATTTGAAAAATGAAAGATAATTATGGGTCAGGAAAAAGAACAATTAATCTCCTAGGTCTTTCCTCCACCATTAAACCTTTGAAGAATCTTAAGGGAGATATTTTCTTCAGTGTATTTTGCTAATATCAGTCATATTGGAAATAAAAGAAGTTTCTTCCTTGATTTAGCTGCATATATTTAACATATGCTGCCATTTGCATGAAAAATTCAGTGACCTTATGAAATAAAGGAAAGGTCACAGAAGGCCCTTTCAATTCAATTACAATTTTCAGCAAATTGACTTTTCTTTGACTCATATATTTTCAGGAATATAGAAAGCTCAAAACACAAAGTAGTTTTAAAATACTATTTTGGAAATCATGTGTATATAATGGTATGCAAATGAATGGGTTTGTTGATTTATCTATATTTCCTCAGTCTGCTTTTGAGATCCATGCCTTCCAATCTAAAATCTAAATCTCATGAGATAATTTGAGAACAGTAACAAATTGCCTAGATAGGCAAAGACTATTCTGAATGTTCTATATTTAATTCCCATAAATTTATCCCTGCACAACCTCCATATAACAGAAAATAACTATTTTTTACTTCCTCTGGAATTTTATTTGGACATCGTCTCAGGTCTGGCAGTCACTGGAGATGTCATATATCCTAATTTGTAAAAGGTAATAAGTTCATGTCCGGTTCTCCTGCTCTCATGGGATTTATATGTTGAGAATGTAATTTAATTCTTACTTTAAAACCTTAGAAAAAGCAAAAATTTGGATATACTAAAAATGTCTGAACTTCGTAACTTTTTTCTATTTTAGTGAAGATAACATTGTTGATGTACCACATTTGAAATGAAGAAAAAAAAAATCTAAATAATGACTTAGAAAATCTTTTCCTGTAAGAATATGATTTTATTCCCAGCAGTTGAAATATAATTGTCACATAAAGATGGGATTGTTGTTGCATTTGGGAATGATATTTACTGTATTTTTATTATCTCTGTAATTTTCAAAATGTTAATATATGCATACATGGAAGATGAAGTTTTTTAAATTAATTATCTTTCCAGTTATTTTCCAGTTAAATTTTCATTTCACTTTTTTGTTGGATTTTACTGGGATAGTTAACTATTTTATTGGTAGATGTGACCTTGTTCCTTAGCACAGAGGGACAAACATATTTATTCACAAAACAGGCTTTTATATCCTAAACAAGACAATAAAAGTCTTGTTGCATTCTGACAGTATACACTACTACATTTTATCTTAGAGATGTGCCATTATCTTGGTAATATCATGCGTATACCAAAGAAAAGAAACAGTTTTATAAAGTAGAAAAAAAAACCAAAAAACAAACCAAAAATCCTCCAAAACCCAGGATAATGTGAAAGAATTTCATACCCCATATTGTTCAACAAGTATGTGATAAATGGCCTAGAAGACTGAGATTATCACTAAGTACAAATACTAATTTAATACCTGGCGGTACAGGATAATGCTAATTTTGCAATCTTCAAATTTCACTTTTATGTATTTTTTAATCTCTTAAGCATCCACAAAACTTATGTTGTCTCTAATGCCTTCTTTTGAAATTTCTTTCTAAAGCAATAATTAGTGAAGAAATTCTGACTCTGTTGGTTTTTTTTTGCTTGTTTTTTTTTTTATTACATTTGTATGATGGAACTCTGAGAATGTTTAGACTTCATGCAAAGACAGCTACTCAATAAAATTTTAAAATAAATTAGTAATATTGGAAATGAAAAAGATTCTATGATTCGTTACTGTTTAAACACATTACTGAGCTATGATTTTATACGCATTGGGCACAGCTATAGATTTTATTTTTAAATTTTATGTCATAGCGTAACTATTACACAAAAATTGCTCTAATTAGGTCATTAAGATCTTGGGTATACAGACTCACAGAGTCATTTAGGTTAGAAAAGACCTCTAAGATCATCAAGTGTAACCTTTGACCAATCACCACCATGGCAACTAGACCATGACACTAGTGCCATGTCCAGTCATTTCCTGAACACCTCCAGTGTTGGCGACCCCACCACCTCCCTGGGAAGTCTGTTCCAATGATTAACAACTCTTTCTGTAAAGGAATTCTTCCTGATATCCAACCTGAATGTCTGCTGGCACAGCTTGAAGCTGTATCCTCTTTTATGATGGACTGAATGTTATTAATGTCTTAAACATTATCAAAATCATAGGAAGACTTTTGTCAAACTGCAAGGACACAACTGCTTGAGACCACCATGATGCCCCCCCATTCCCACTGCCTCCTGATTGGAATTTGGAATGTGACTGGAACCTTGAGATAGGACTATTGTCTAATTATCCCTGATCTGAGGAGAGGTACAATGTTCAAAGAAGAATGTCTCTATATTAGGAACCAGCCCTGGTTCAACTCAGTGGGCAGTGGGGGAGAAGGGTTTTGGTGTGTGATGGCAAAATCTCTCCACACGAAACCAAAGGAGTAACCCCTCGTGCTCCCCAGAAATACCACACACACACACTGGCCATTCACGTGAGAGGCAGCTGAGAAGGGATCATAAACCATCAAAGATCCAAGAAGCGCCCCCCCGACTCATTCCTGAAACCTTCTACCACTGCAAGTGATCCAAGTGAGGTAACAAATTCAGAGACTGCACTCTGGGGATGTGCCTGGCATCTCCTGAGTGTATATTAGTCCATTGGATTCTATGTTTTGTGGGACCACCACCACAAAGAAGACCTGAAGAACCAGATTGATGGATGGAATGCCACCATGTTACACAGAGTGGTGATACATTTTCTATTTTAGTCTCTCTCACACTTTCTTTCTTTGTCCTCTCCTTTTCTTTCTATGTCTCTTTCTCTGCCTCACATTTACCATTAAATAAAACCTATACTATTGACTTTGGCATATGATCTTGTTTGTACCTTAATTTGGGCAGAAGTATTTCTAATAATTTTAATAACTGGATCATAGCACTTATACAGTTGCTTGTTGCCTGGGAGAAGAGGCTGACCCCCACCTGGCCACAACCTTCTCTCAGGTAGCTGTAGAGATCAATAAGGTCTCCCCTGAGCCTCATTTTCTCCAGCCTAAATAACCCCAGCTCCCTTAGGCACTCCCCATATGACTTACTCTCTAAGTAACCCTAACCCTTCACCAGCTTCATTGCCATTTCTCTGGACACTCTCCAGCATCACACTTTAATTTCAAGCTTCAAGACATTTCACCCACACGAAGCCTTGCAAAGGCATTGGTTCATTGATATTTTGAGTTCACAGCTGGAGAATAACTACACATTTTTCTCTAAGAAATTTCGCTTAATTTGGTGAGAAAATAGGTGTTTTGGCAAAAAGCATTTTACAGAAAAAACACACAAATCCAAAAAGTAGTACAACAGATTACCAGGACTAACAATCATTGTTATAGAATAGAAAACCTTTGTTACATCCAGCAAATGCAAAGTCAATGCTACTTAGGTGAGATACCTACAAATTAAGTGAAATGCAGAAAATAGCAGTTTAGGTTACGCACAAGAGGAAGAAAATAATAAGAGAGATATCAAGGGAAGAAAGAATAAAGAGAGGAGAGAAAAACTTAGTCACCACTTAAAAGGTCACATGTTGACAGTTTCAGGAGAGCAGGCCAGGACAAAATGGACACGTGCTGCCCTGCTCTGGTCTCTGTGCCCAATCCTCTCCAGGTGGGGCCTCTGACTCCCCAGCCACTCTGGGGTCCCAGGCCAGGATGCAGGGCAGTGTTCTCACTGTCCCTGAGCTGGGTCAGGGGCTCCAGGAGCTGTGAGGGGTTATGGTTTTCCCAGGCTGTTTGAGACTGGCAGCTGCTCTGGGGCTTCCCTATGTGGGCTCCAGGAGCTGCCATGAGGGATGCGATGCCACCCCACCTCTGTGAGGTTTGACTTATTCCTTCCTCCTACACACACACACACAGAGGCACCCTCACAAGGTGGTTCTGACCCAATAATCATGGATCAGGTGTGTGACAGAGGTGCTGCAATTTAGAGCTGATGACAGATACACCCTTGCAAGAAGATTGGGACAAACTGAGCCTTATCGCAGTGGGACAGTAACACCTCCCACAAGAGGTGTTACTCCCATCAAGTGGACCTCTGAACTAAACATATAATAACTTAGTTTGTGCTGTTTTCAGTCCTTTTATGCAAAATATTTCTTAATCAAGATGAGTTGCTATAGTGCTTCACACAGAAAAAGAAATTATTTGTTGAAAGTAACACAAATGACAATACAAAATTCATACTTTTTAATTCTGAAGGACAGCATTTCCTTTCTCAAATATTTTTTTAATCTGCATATCAAAAAGTGTTTTTGAAAGATAAGAAACATTCCAGGAAAAAAGAAGTAACTTCTCCGAGATTGTGAAAATAACATGTCAGATATTTTGATGTTAAGTGACAGTTAAAAACCTGTATAATCAGAAGCAGAGAGAGATTGTCAACTAATTCCCATGAACGAACCACTTTTACATCCATTTTGATTTTGATTTATTCAAACAGAATTTAGTATTATATAATGCAGATTTGACATTCATCTGTCTATTGAATTCTATTGGACAGGAAATGAGAGGTTTTCGTATTATTAATTTTCATAACAAACAGTGTGACACCTATAGCTGAGGTCACAGGGACTATTTTAGAAATGTTTCCCCATAACACAAATTGCACCTTGCAATTTTCTGTCTTGTTTGAATACAAAGAAAGTTTGAGTTATACATTAATGAATAAATATGCTTAATTTAGGGTTAAAGAATCTTAGAAGGAATGTCTGAACCTTCTAAAAGAGTATGTCTTAGATACTCAGGAGTGTACTTCCAACTAGGAGCTTATCTTTGCAGACAGCACTGAGACTATGATTTCTCCAGTTACAGGGAATGAGGGGGGGGAAATATGGGGAAGAAAAGGAGAGTAAGAAAAAAGAAAAAAAGAAATGAAAAAAGCTACAAAGTGAACTTTCTTATGGCTCCCTTGAAGTTTTAAAATGTCACAGACAATATAAAGGCTATTGATGGTTTCAACTAGGATGTTATATTATGTTCAGAAATATCAACATATTTTTCCAAGTCATTAAGATAATATAACAAAACTTCATTCAGTTTCATGATAAATACTTATTACAGAAAATAATTGCTAGATACAATCATGTTATTAAATTACAAACGTATTAAGAGCTTTTAATGGATGGTAATATGAAACACTGTGCTAAAGCAATATGTATGTTTTCTTAAAGGAGTATATGTGCCTGCTATACTCAATATATGACTTTAAGTTATGAAGTGTACTATAGAGTGCCATATAATTTGATAAATATAAAGAATTATGTACGCAAAACTGCACATGCAGTATAAGTAATTTCCCAGAGGAGACTGATGACATAATGAAAAACCTCAAGAACTCCACTCAAATGATTTGTTAATGTCACAAGTAGTCCCAAATGGAATTACAGTTTCTTATGTACATACAAGTGTATGCAATTTTTATAAAATAAAGGAAATCATTCTTTCTGATCAACACTACTAGTTCAAAATTAAATGCAAGCAATATTTTCTCCTTGCTGTTCCCTCAAACTGCTCTCCTTTCTCCTCCAGTCAACTTTTGTCACTTTCTCATTCCACTGTTTCTTCTGTTTCTTTCCCCCTTGTTCTCTATCAATACTTCTCAATCCTCTCCAGAAAATAATATTTCCAATCAGTTCCACTTATTGCTATGAATTTCCCTAGGAGAGGACGTGAATCAATAGTACATTAATCTTATTCAGAATGTTTAATGCACTACTAATAAAACTATTGAATACTCACAAAAGAGAGATACTTCTTTGCAAAAGGAAACATATTTAATAATATTTTCTGGGGACCTACCTGAGATAATTCTCACCCAAGACAAAAAAATGAGTAAATTTCTATGGTATTGTTTTCTTTTCCCTCAATTATTTCTTATACAAGGCCTTAAAAAGAGGGCATATTTCCCTTCTTCTCTCTACCTCCCAGAACCTAGTAGTTAATGTGTTTCCCACACTAACACAAACCAGCCACTACTTTAGAATTTTAAGGGAATAATCTCTGAATTTACTTTAAACAGGTTACTTTCACATTTCACAACCCATAATATCAAGAAACACCACACCTGAAATGAGTATTCAAGATTTGATTATTTGCTCTAAATTAGGGAACAAATACACTGCACTGTGTTTGAAATTAAATGTGGTTTGTTACTGAACTATTTTTACTGCCTGCAATATTTTTTTAGTTAAAACTCCACCATCTGTTCAAATCAAAGTGCAATATAGAATATCACCTGTTGCATGCATAATTTATAGTAATCTTCTAAGAGAGCAAAATTGAAACATTAAAAAATCCTTATGCATCAAATCTAAACTCTTACTGTACTAAACATGTATGATGGATAAGTTCTCCTTACAGTTCTTTTCCCCTAAATCTTCTAAAACTTATTGAACCTCAGATAAAATCTTCTGGGTTTTTTCAAAGAAAAAAATCAGAATTTAAGTTTTGCATGTTTGCTGAGGACTATATGCAGTTCTTCAGGCTTCATTCGGGGTGTTAGAGATTACAGAAAAAGAATCACCTGAAAAGATGAGTTATATGGAGTTTCTGACTTGTGAAATTATACTAAAATATCTAGGATTCTTCAGTTTGGAAGTTCTCTCACTGAGAGAAGGCAGGACTGAAGTTTACAGAATCATGAAAACCGAGGTTGAATATAAAGCTATTATTCACCAAATCTTGCAGTGCTAGACCTCTGAAGACATTTGGTGAAAGGAGAATAAATTTAGAACACATGGAATTAATTTCTTCTGTTATACAGCAGGTAGTGGCAAACTTTTGGAACTTTCTTTGTTACATGATTTTTTGGTGCTAGACACCGTCACTGAGTTTACAAGGGGATTAAACAAACTCGTGGCCAACAGGTTCCTAAACAAAAAGAGATTTGCCCTCCAGTATTCATACTACAACAGTTGTAAATGCTCAGAGAAAGAACAGGGGAAATAACAAAAGAAAAATACCAAGTTCTAGGGCTCTTTCCAGCAGTGTCACCTTGGGTACTCAAATATCAGTCACTCTGAATATCAGAGAAAAAAGGTTTGGCGTTGTTTGTTTCTTTGCCTGATCCAGATGTGGATGAGCAGTAATGAAAGATGAGATTAAGAGAAGAAAGAGGAGAAAAGAGAGAGAAAAGAAGAGAGAAGGAGTAAAGAAAGGTATTAGAATAAGGAAAAAGTAGTTACTGCCATGAGCCCTTCCCACAATGATGGCCAGAGAAGCGAATCAAGAGACAAAGCCCCTGTGCTGCTGCATTTATGTGGTGTGGCTACTGTGGCCACCGCCTCCTGGGCGGGTCACCCAGCTCACTGACCACTCAGAGCCCTCCAGGCCAGAGTGATGGCTGGTGCAGCCAATCAAACTCCAGGGGTGAGGTGTGGGAGGAACACCAGGCAGCCCTTTTGAGTGACCAACTATGGCACTGCCCTGCTGGTAGGGGGATGCAGGTCTGGTGCTGTGCACTGCCACCCATCCGCTCCCCACCACACACGAGGTGCTCGGCTCTGACCCAGTAATAAAATAATCCAGTGAGTTCTGAATCTAGTCTCTCTCACATACCAACTTCAAAAGCAACTGAAAATGTGATTTTACAATTCTTTAAGAAAAGCTAAGAAGGAAAAAGAAAGAAGTCATGGCCCCTGTGGAAGGTATTTTGTTAGTTCCTTTACCCATCCGGACATGCTACATATCTTTACTTACTTGTAAGATAGTTTATCTTGGACCAAAAAAAAAAGGAAAGAAAAGGAAAAAAAAAGAAAAAGAACATTTAAAAAAATCGTCTTCTGAAATCTCTGAACTTTTTTTTTTTGAGAAAACAATTTAAGATACATCTTTGGAATGAAAAATTAAAGTTGCAAATATCGCAAAAAAGTTTTAAGGTATGGAAAATGGGATGTAATGGGAAGTACTAATCAAACATCTGTTCATGTGATACAAAACCCTTTAAAAGATTTGCAGATACTAAAAACATTCCTAAAGGTTTTTCTTAATAGGCTTTTCAACATTATCAAAAGTTACTTAAAAAAAACCAAAACCAAAACAAAACAAAAAAAACAACAAAAGAATAAGATTGTCTTTGTCTCACACTGAATTAAAAAAAAGAAAGGAATCTTGAATGAATACTATAAAGACAAAATAATATGTATGTTTGAATACCCGAAGGATTTAAAAATAAAGTAATATCAGTAAAAGTTTAAGAAAGAATTAAAACACACACCGAAAATGTTACCGTCATCTACCGTCAGACTGAAACTGAAGATCTCAACTGAATCCTCTTAAATGGGTTCCAAAAAGTCCATCTTAGTCTACATCACAACTTTGAAGACTAGTTTAACAAATGGAATAGACAGCAAGTGCACTAATTGATTACTTATTTAGACAATAAAAATCTGAATTGTTCTGGAAACAGACTATATTTACTTTTCTAGTTATTAAAGATATAAAGAATTCATGCTTTATACAGCCTACATCATTAACTAAAATATACGTGCAAAAATGTAATAAATTTTAATAATCTTTACTTGTAAACTGACACAAATTTGTACTACACTTTAAAAACAAAGGATTTATTTGGGAAATGAACTCCATATGAAGCATTTTTATGTCTTTAATATTAGGTATTAGCATACCATATTTTTTCAGAAGTTAACTACAAAGAGAGAATACTTTTCTTTAACTGTTTTTCAGCTAATTTCATAAAAATAATCCAGTCCTAAATTTAAAACTGTTCTCAGTAACTATGCAATGCCAAGCAGTGAAGTATGAATAATTTTTATGATAAAAAAATAAAGTTTTTCCCTCCAATCTATTATTTATTTTTGAGAAAATTATTGTAAATGGTGTGCATGCTATCTTTATTTATAATATTGTCATGTGTGAGGCCTGTTTTTTAAGAAGACCAAGAACTGGATTGAAATAAAATGTTGAGCACAGAAATATAAATCATATTTTACCAAATAATCTATGTTATGTTGAGCAGTAGAATTCACAAATTCCTGTCAATTAAAATATTATTTTAACAGTTAATTAAGCTTCTTTTTTTTTTTTTTCCAAATCATGGTAAAGCTGGCAAGAAAACATGGATATATTAATTTCTATTTTCTTTTCTTTATGGTTTGTACTAATGTAATTTACCTGAAAAATAATTCAAGAAAAAAAGGCTTGCAGCAAAGCAAATTCCCATGCATTAATTTATTAACAACCAGAATCACTTTTATCTATGAGTTTATTTATTATATTCTGCTAAATTATGATGTTGGAAACTCCATCAACCATTTACATTTTTATGAGAAAATAGTATCTTTTTAACTTTGAAACCAATGTAGTTCTTTCAAATAATGGCCCAACACATCTCACAAAACTTACGTTTTTTCTAATGATTTCCTATTCAAGACTTAGAAATTCTTACTGAAGCAAAGAACAGAAGCACAGTGCAGATACATGCATTTTAATTTTGTTTCTTCTCATTGAGTTATTTAGAATTTGAAAAGACATTTTCCATCTTCTTGTTTTATTCACGCAGCTAATACACGTGGATCTAAATGCATGCAGGTAAATAGGAGGGACTTTTTTAATATCACATAAACATCTGTTCTGACAAAATTGGCTATATGCAAATATTTCTCATTCTGTGATTTGCAGACACAAACTATTGAGCCACCAGTAGACAAAACATATACAAGAAAAGATTTTTTGAAAGAAAAGGTGTTCTTAAATGTCACCTTTTACTGAAATTAAAAATATAAAATAAAATTAAAGCACATTGTCATATTTTTATTTTTTTGTCATGGTAGATTCCTTCAAACTAAGAGTGGGTAAAAAGGAGAATAATTTAAATTCCTCTGGAGGCAAAAGTATGAGTACTTTCTTTTTTCTTCTTTTTTCTTCTTTTTTTTTTCTTTTTTTTTTCACCTCTAAAATCCACCAGAGGATATCTTCTTCAAAATTCAATTCATCTTCTTGAGTGTTATTGTTTGCTTTGGGAGCTCTACATTATTAGATTGCATGATATATGTTTGAAGCTATATATTACCCTATCTCTCCAGCGTATTCACATCTGAAGAGTCCGTGCATGCACTATTCTACCTAAAGGAAAATGTAACATTTACCTCAACTGGTCTTTTCAGTGAATGTCAGAGTAAAGGAATCTGACTCAGAGATGTACAGAGCTAAGAACACCTTTTTTTTTTAATTACCTCTTTTTTTTTTTTTTTTAATAATCTCTTAGCTGTTTTGACAGAGCTAGATGAGACCATCTTGAAGAAAAAAAATGAGATCTCCAAAAGATGAAGGGGTTGTATTTTTAAGTCAGCACTTGAATAGCATCCTGATGCAGGAAGAAAAAGGTCAGATATAAAGAACTTAGTTTAATCAAGCTATACATTTCATTGATTTAACTCTTTTGGGAAAGATGTAAAATGATTTTGTATAGACATGTAATTATTTTGCATAAATAATTTCATGATAAATCTACTGCAGGCCAATCCACTGATGGCCAAATTTTATTTTTTATTATATTTATTCTTTATATATAAATTTATATGGACAAATTTTTAAAAACACACAGACATAAGACTAAGCCCTAATATATAGTCTCCTCTGAGAAGCTACTACCATTCCATTGACCAGATATGCATGGAATATGATGAGGGTCAAGCTCATAAACTGCTAATGTGAGGATGCAGACCTTTTAAATTTAATGTTTGCAATTTGTTCACATTTTCCTTGTGTGGTCACCTTATAAGGTTTGGTGTTCCCTCTACAAGTCTGGTAACTTCTGTTCATCACTCTTGAATGATTCAGTGGGAAATAGGACAGTATGTTACAGCAGTGGGTTTTGTCAGTTTTGTGGTTGTTTTTTGTTTGTTTGTTTGTTTTTAATTAAAAGGAACATGTTTATTTAGATTAAGTGAGAAGTGTGTGGTAATTAAAATAACATGAATATTAATATTGTCATCAAATTAGCTAACATCAAAGAAAGAGTTCATTAGTTCTTTCTTTATTTTTGCTATTCTAATCTTATGAACATTCTGTTACCTATTTTGTTTATACTGAATTTCCTGGAAATTCAGCCAGATTTCAACCGAATATTTCCTATGGTATCATTCTTCTTACATAAATATGTAACATGCATTCAATTAATATAGTTTTTAACTCTTAAGTAATTTCCAAAATTCTTTTCATCTGTAGATATCTTTATATATTACAGTCAACAGAAGATTAATGCATCCTATGAATTAAGTTGTGTGAACTTTGAAACTCCTGACCTACTCAGCACAGATAGGAAAGGTGAAAGAAATCACTATGCCTAAAGCACTTTGAGAAGTGAATCAATCTTCTCAAATCCCCAAGTAGACTAGCACAGTCACTATGTCTAACCAGAAAATTGATCTTATGTGAAGATGAAATGAGTGTCTGATTGACAGGAAAGGGTTTATACAGCTTCGTAAATGTCCTCAAGAAAGAAAGGCTAATGTGCAGATTTTTTTCAAGGCTGCCTTTCCCAAAAGGGAAGAGAAATCCACAGAAACACCAATACGCTCCGATTCTAAACATAAATGACTCAATGCCAGATAATATTTCATTGTGAAAGAGCACTAGCTATTATCTAGTATGTATTGCAATTTGAAAAACTTGCTATAAGTTCTTGTCTGCTGATGACTTTTGTAAGACTCATCACAGACTAAGTTCATAAGGTTTAATATTGGGAAAAATAAATATTAGTATCACAGATTGTGTGGTTAAATATAATCCAGTTTTATAACCATTTTACCCCTTATCAAATTTTGTATATGAAAAATGAATATGTAAATATTAGTTGTTGGCAAACTTTTAATGAAAATGCTGAAACTTTATAAATAAATATATTTTTATTGACTGTCCATTTTCTGTGTGGTCCTTAATTTTTATTTGGTCAAGCATATAATGTTGGTGTTATTTTTGTGACTGTGTTTTCTCAGTGTTTAGGCCTGGAGACCATCATCATAATGAATTATTTCAGACTCTAGACTGTGAAGTATTCTCAGGTAAATGAATGTGCCTATCTCTGATGTTCTGTACAAAGTGTATGTTTCATGTTCCCATGACTAAAGCAAACCCTGATCTAGCACAGAACAATTTAATATGCTACTTGAAATGAAAAGCAATGTCCAGGAAAACTGGCATACTTTCTAGAACCAATTCGGAAGTTAAAACTGCATCTTCCTTTAGTAGTGACAGATGTTTTATGCATATAGAGCTGCATTAATCCCATGATATTTGAAAAATTAGTATATTTAGCAATTTTTTTCATTCCAGCAGAAATTATAATAGAGCCCATAACAAGGAATACTATCTAGATTTTCCTCTTACTAATTAAGAATTTAAAACTTAAAAATCACATATGGATGCTATGTTGTTAGATGGGTATTACAACATGGAGAGTGAGAGAAATTAAATGTGTTCTTTAAGTTGTTTAATGAGTCAGGACAGAATTTAAGCTCACATTGTACTAGGCTGGAGTAGCTTTTCTCCATAATACAGTGGAAGATGGACAGATGTTCCACTGACAATGTCTGACTTGCATTTTCAAATGTTTAAATCAATTAGTAAAAGCACTATCTTATACAAGACCTAAAATGATGGTTAGATAGAAATAACTAAGACTTCAGAAAGGCAATATCTTCTTCAGGGCCTTGTAAACAAACTACCTTCCTAAGGCCTTTAAAAAAATAGGATAACCTTTATATACAAACTTGTTTCTAAATATTACAACAGGCAGCAGCTTTAAACTTAATTTTCAGCCTTGCAGCCTCCACTAGCACCCATTCTGCCTCTCATATCATGTTATGTCCCATACAGATTGTGCTTTCACTTATTTCTTATAATACAATGTATTCCACACAGTCTTCTTCCAAGTGTTTGCTTTGTCAGGATAACTAGGGTTCTTCACTGCAACTATCAAGTATCTCTCAGTGTCATGGTAAGGAATACAGCTTTCTGCACTTTTGTTTTTGTTTGGTTTTAATTCATTAAAAATCAGGTCCAGAAGCTCATCTCATTCACTTTTAAGAAATGGAATTCTGTGGATTTCTGTCCTTAAAATAAGACTTTCTAACTGCTCTGTTTATATATGGCTCTCAACTTCTACATTCTGAAATAATTAAATCACTTTACCAGGTTAAAATACTAGTTAGTTATTTTTTTGAATTAACTGTAAACATAGGACTACTCAGAGTCTTTTTTTTTTTTCTTTGATTGGTTGGGGAGGGGGGTAACTTTTTATTCCCTTTTTTTCTCTCTGTGTTTTGATTGCTTGGAATTCTCAGCACATTTGAGCACAATATTCTACAGACACATTTGAGATCAGTGGCTATTTCTGAAAATCTTACAGACAAATCCAGATTTGAATGCAACTCTCTGGGCACTAGATGCATAATTTACCAATCATATTTTGTATTTGCTGCAGCATGATCTTGACATCTGTATGCATAAAAATTGTTATATTCTGCACATATAGTAATATCTTATGAATTAATTTAACATTGAAGTATATGTAACTATTTTTTTATTTTTTTTTTTGCTCATGTTTATCGATGATTCACTGTAAGTATTTTTATTATGGTCAAGAATTAAAATTATGGATATTTGTCTAACATATATTAAATGAGTTTTTTCCCTCAATAGAATTTATTTCTTTTTATTGTCACTTAGTAGCTTATGTGGGTATATTTTCGTTAATGTTTTCTTTCAAATAGAGGTAGTATATGCACTTTAAACATTTATGTGTGGACTGTTTTTCTTTTATATTCTTCCTTTCACCTAAAGAAATCCCTGCAAGATGCACATGACTTTAGGATGACAAAGTGCAACTTGTAGGAGATCTTTCCTAAATTAAACCCAAGATTCACAAAAAGTAAGTGAGCACAGAACATAGACTAAAGTCTTAATCTACAAAGGAGAAGTATAACTTACTTGACATGCAGTATCCTACTTGGATGTCAACAGATGGTTTCAAACTGTAGCAAAGGTTGAATTTCTTTGACATTTGAAGCACAGTGGTCTTTAACATCTGCTGTCTCCTGATGTGTGCTTGACAGCTCATTTCAGCAGGGGATACACAACATCTTACTGGCATTTTTTTCCAGCTGATACAGCTGTGAATAACCTGGCCCACAAAGGATCATACCTTTTAAAGCACTTGGATACACCATCATATTTCATATATTTTTTTTTCACCCATTTTGGCAACTTTTAATATTTAAAATTAGAGACCTACTCTGCCTTAGGAAGAATAATTGCTTATGCAATAACATGTTCTTTTCCATAGATCAAAAATAATTGAATAATTGAATAATTGATTTTTCTTGTACAAATGTCAATCATTTAATAGAAAATTACTTTAGCAGTAACATTGATAGAAATAAACAATTTTGACAGAAAATATTGCGAATATATCATTTATTGAACCACGCATTTAATTCATTTAATTCTATCCTATTGTCGCAGTTCTTACCTTTTTTTTTTTTCCTCTTATTTTCATAAAAGTGAGAATCCAAGTAAAAGGCTTTTATAAAAGAGTGGTTAAAGAAGCACTGTCAAAGATACTGGCAAAATAAATAAAAAAAACACCAAAAAAACCCAACAGGTTTTAATAAGAATATGTGAAAGTGCAATTTTAACAGAGTTCAATGGCCAGATTCACTCTACTACTTAGTACATAGGCAAAACATATATAGGAAAATTGGGTGAGAATCAGTTTGGAATTATTTATACAGAGACTGCAAATACAAAAATGTAAGGATTTTGATACTAAAGCATAAGGGTGCAGAAGGGTTTAGCAGTACTTAATCACTGAATAATTTAACATTTATAAAAAGATTCAACAGGTTTTGCTACAATTATAATAATGAATTAATAATAGAGTTACAATAGCAACATTCATACCATTATCTATTCACAGGCGTGCATATACACAAAGAGATGTATACATCTATATCTCTGTGTGTAAAGGTACTTATCAAAAATTTCCCTCAGGTTCAGTAAAATACATCAACATTACACATGTGTTTCTCAACAGGCAAGCGTTGAGAGCGTGTGTGTGGGGAGGGTGTCAGCCTAGGCCTCATTGGCAGTGACAGTTCTAGGAGTATCTCAAACTTGAGGGTTTGCAAGCTCTGTGAGGCATCCCACTCAGGGGGAGGTCCTAGTACAGCCCTCTGTGGGCCAGGGTAGCTCAAAGGGCCTCACTTAGGACTGTTGTTAGGTCGCAAGAGGATTGCTTTTTTCCATCCTTGCTATAACCCAAGTTGGTAACTGCTGGACTTTTTTCCCCCAAGAAGTCTGGTGACAATAGTACCATTTCACTCGGGCTATGTTTCAGGTAAAATGATTTTACAAGGCTGAAAATAGTAACTTATCCTTTGGTGCCCATGTTGGTTGGGCAATTGATGTTCTTGTTATGGTCAGAATTGTTCCCACCTCTACCATAAAAGAGCTATTGGTAAGGTCAAAGATGCTTCACTATCCAACCAGTCCAGTAAAAGGTGTTTCACTACTCGGGTTGTTCAGTCAAGACTTAGCAGGAGCTCCTGAGACTGTAAAGCAGGTCTGAGGAGGGGGCATAGGGAGAGATCCACCACCACAAAGGGGATACATAGAAGCTTTTGATATCTTATAAACATAGCAAATAATATTTGTTAAAATGTGCATTTTTTTAGGCATATGCAACAACCAATGCAATGTCTTGAAACAACTTTAGTAAGATGTACTTTGCTCCTTACTTCCTTTTTCTTGCCAAAACAAAGACTCTCATTCTTCAAGGAGAGTTGAATCACTGAGTTGAAATAAATGACAGAACAGTACTAAGTATTCATTAATTTCTGCAAGACACATATCCCAGCTGTGAGATCTCAAATGTATGTGTGAAATGATGACAGACCTCCCCCATGTGGGGTATTATTTTGTGGTTCCCTTTTACTGATCCAAGACTGCTCTGTCATTTCCTGCCATCTCCACTTACTGATACAAGCAAAAACTGCATGTGGTGGATGGGAAAAAAAATGGGTTTATTTTTCTTTTTTTACTAGTCAATCAAAAATAAAAGAAACAGAAAGAATGTAGATTAGCAGATGCTACTTTTCATTGCTACCTTGATCTTCAGCATTATCAAATTCCTTTTGTTAGTTTCCCTGTTCTGAAGAGTAAGTGGTTTTCACTTTGTCTAAATTTACTGATATTTATGACTGCTATTGCTTGCAGTTTTCAATAATTCTTCCCTAAAGTAATAATCAATTTTTTTTTTACAGAAGAAGCTGTACAAACACAGCTGACATAGGAACCCTAACAGGTGAAGGGAAATTTCTGGATTTTTTTAGATATAAAGTTCTTACAAAACCATCACATCTTTAAAAATAATGTCAGTCTTTTTTTTCAACCCTAGAATTAACATGCAAAGCATTAAAGTTACTTCAAGGCAAATTCACTGAAGAATTTTCATAAGAAATGGCCATGGCAGAAGACATGTCCCCTGTAGGTCTTTTGTTATACCTCTCACTCTTGTATCATTTGTCTTAGTCACATTGGGTCATTTAGGATGACACTAAACATCAGTTTGAAAGTAACTCAATTAAGCCAAAAGAACAACCAAGGGAGGCTAAAAGTTGCTGAATCTTCCTGACAACTCATTAAATTCAATGGGCACCTATTAAATCCAAGGGATAGCTAGTAACACAAGGTGCATGAGAAAACCTTCCACGCTTAGTAATTATGTGATTTTTGAGAACACAGTGCTAACTCCTGTATTGAAATATACTGTGCCCTGAAATATATGACCTTACAACTCCCTGAATTTTGATGCTAGTAAAGGTCCCTGGGTCTGCTTGATTTATCAGTAGAGACACACATCAAAGAGCCTGTATGTTCAATCTGTCAGTAGAATTTTGTGGTACTACATTTGTACATAGTAACTCCTCATCACATGTGCAATACATGAAAGCTGTTTAGTCTCTATTGCCTGCTGATGGTGGACACTCAATAGCTACCAAGAACTGGGGCTTTGGCACTGCAGGCCCACGCATTAGGACAAAACTGCTACTCATGCTTCCTGACATGCATGATCATTTTGTTAGTGCATGATATTTTTCAAAAAAATCTGATCTCTGTCTTTGTTATAAGACATAATAGAAACATTTACTTTTGTCTGTATGGGATACAAAAAAATGTCATTCAAACAATGTCATCTTTAATCCATGACTCTCCTGTCTGGCATTGAATATACTGAAGAGTTATCTAGTTTCTATGCAGATACCTTAGCAAAATTAAAATGTCAGCTCTTACGTTCCTTCAGAAAGATTTTTACAAATACAGTAAAATGAAAACTTTTGTTTAGTCATATCAGGCTTGTTTATCTATCACATATAATCTTCAGGCATGGAATAAATCAGTTGTGCTGTCTTTTGAGTTCATTGTATCCACATCAGAGCTAGTACCCTCAGGCTTTCAATCCTGGCTTATGCAGTTCTTTACATGGATGAATAAGGTTCATGAACTGATGCACAGTTCATTCCTCAATTTCCAAAAATTCCTTTTTATAAGCTATATTTTATGGTGGTCAGGGATTTAAAATGTTACTATTACAGAACTGTAAGTAAAATTTTGAATCCATTGATTCCTTATATTTTCAGGGCAACAGTCCAGCATATTTTAGCAAAATTTGCTTTAGATTATAAGAGCCCTAGAAATAGGAAACAGCCTCCCTCTTAATAATATATTTAAATATTAATGAAGCAGGATTATTTATTTTGTATAAAGTATTTGAACATTTTTATAAAGAGCTAGAGAACAACAAATCATTAACTACAAGACTAACTTAAAGCATGTAAAAATATCTAAAACCTTTATATCAAAGAACTTAGACCATTAAATGACAAATAAAACCACTCTAATTTGGAAAGTGACAGCTCTTGTTCATGTGCTGTTCTGTTTCTGCTGAAGACCCCACAAGTGAAATATTGATTATGTGGATCTGCTGTTTGTGCTGTTTGTGCCTCTTCCATGTTAAATCACCTTAAGAGATTGAGAGCGCTCAGGGAATACGTTTCCTCTGCAAAATTCCTGCAAACTTTTTATCTCCCTTTGATAAAGAACTTTTTCACTGTACACTTCCTTCTAGTAGTCTATGGGGATGAATAGTCTCACCAATGTATTCCTTTCCACACCACTCTTGGAGTGCTAGAATGCTCCTTTATTTTAATGGGAATGTGATCTATTCATAGTAAATGTCACTACGTCAAAATAGTGTGCTGTCTGACTCATGTAATATATTGAAGAGACTGGAACCTTTAGTATTTCCAAATGTGAAAAAAAATGCCATCACTGTAGGCACCTGGGGTATAATACAATAAATCACATCACACATCTCGTAGATACATTCAGAGTTGCTTGAAATTGCCAAATGGTTTTGATCACAGACAAAATAGCTGTCTCCAGTGACAGGACTTTAGAAAATTTAAGTTTGTATGTCTTGGCGTTATCACTTAGCAACTAATGCTTGAATTTGAGAACTGGAATGATACTACTTCTCTATCAACATACAATTACTTCATATATGAAGAGAAAAACTACCATAGTACCTTTTTTTCCCCTTTAAAAAAAAGGGGAAAATTAGAGTCTGCAGATTAGCCTATACAATATTAGTTTATTGCAGTCAAAAATACCCTCTATCTTTGATAGGTAAATGACTGAGAAAAGACCTGAGCTCAAAGAAAAACACAGAAATAGCAAAATAAAATAAAATAAAATTAATTAATTTGCCTGAAGGTTAGTTCCTCAGGAAGAGCTTATTTACATATAGCATGTAAAATCATAGCATGTAGGAAGACTAACACTGATCTATTGGCCTATGCAACCTAAGATTCGATAAAGTCTAACTATCTGACGCTATAGTTGATATGATCTTGTCTCACATACCTGAAATGTACAGTCTGCTAGCTGTAGTTTGCTCATGAAGTTAGTTATGAAGGAAGAAACAAAATGTCTGCAATAATTAATGGCAAGCTCTGTACAACACAAACTTTTAAATCAAATGCTACAACCTGAACAACACTGAAGTGCCCTTACTACAGTAAAGAAACATCAGAGACAGAGCAGACAGAACCAAAAATACCTCTGACAGATCATGGATAATGAAACGTTTTGCATATAATAAATTGCCCTTTTCCAGTTTTATTATTTATAATGTCAAGGAATAAACCAGACAAGACAAAATAAAACATCAGGATCCAAAAAGGTAACATTGTCTGGAACTCCGGTTTGAAAGATACACCGCTGCCAAGCTCTATCACTGACCTATATTCTTGTTTTTTATTCACGTTTCGTGCCCTGAACAGTAGACATTGAAACACTGAAAAGTTGAGAAAATTATGACTATACAGCCAATAGATGTAGTCATACCCTTGAGTCCTTCTATGAAATTTTGAACTGCTCTTTAGACATAGTTTGATGGGAGTGGAAGAGAAGAGAGGTTTGTAAACAAATTGCATTAGTACTGCCAGAATGGAGCACACAGTCTAATCTGTGGATGAGGTGTTTGGCCAGCCACTGGTCTTCTGACTGCCTCCTTGTGAAAGAGGGTAGTGCTTAAAACCACAGCAGAAAGCAAGCACATCAGTATTATCTTAAAATTCTTAAAATGTCTAACTAGAACAATTACAAATCAAAATAGTCACAAGAATTAGTCAACCCCCCCAAATATAACTAAATAATGGGTATTTTTAATATCTAAAATATGGTTTTGAAATATTTTCCTATAGTCTATCTTAAGTATCTTAAATTTATTCTATTCTCTCCATGATTTTTACTTAAAAATATCTTCCTAAATTTTGGTTTTCTCTCTGATTCCATGTCAGAACTGAATTGAAAACCAAAAAACCAAAACCAAAAAACACAGGAAAGACAGTGTATGAAATGAAGGTTTGGTGTCTCATATTTGTCCAAACAAAGCACAACAAAAATGACATTATTTGCATCTATAATTTGCCTGGAGAATGAATTCCACCTCATCTTTAAAGCACACTTTTGAAAAAATTGCAAAGTTAATTAATTTGCAAAAGTTTAAGTTTGTCTGTTGAAAGTCATTCTACTTCAATCTCTGTTATCTTTTTCTTACTGAGAATTCTGAAAAAGTGGTAGAAGCTAGACAAGTGAAAATGACAGGCATATAACATGATTTAATATTTACTAGCAGATGCACCTGCACTTGGAAATCTAAAATGGGAATGCATTTGGTAAGGTTTGTGGTTGCAAGAGATGGCTATGAAACATTTTTTTTCTCTCAAATGGAATTCCAGACTATTTCTACTTTTTTAATTTTCTAAAAAGAGTCTTTTTTTTTTTTGCTTATGGCATGCTAACCTACAAGTGAATTTATGAAAAGTACAAACATTTGCACAAAACAGTGTGTTTCAGAAGCCTGCAGCGATGGCACAAGCACTTCCTTCTTCAGTCCTCTCCTTCCTTTGCTGAAATGATCTTGGAGGTAAAAGGAAATTTTGAGGAAATTACTCCACAACAGTCTTGATCATGCAAAGAAAAACTTCCAAGTGAGGATAGTTCAGGGATCTGATACTTCTGGTCAAAGTTATTGCATTTAGTTGCTCCACATGAAAAATTCTTCCAAACATCTCCAGCAAAGCATGACCTCTAGCCACCTCAGCAGGACTTCATTTCAGCAATGAATTTTTTTACATCACCTAGATATTTCTGAAAGTAATGAGAGCTGCTGGATATAAAAATATGCACAATAAGGAGGATGTATTCCCTTCAGTTTATTTTACTATTCCACTGATGTGCCTTTCAGCACAGATGCTGGTTTCATTGTTCACCTTTCACATCTATTTCATGTAGTTTTCACCTCAGCTTAGAGGATTTTCATTCAAGTGTTAACCTGATATGACCCTTTTGAACTTGTATGATTTCACTATCAGAGCATAAGACAAAAAACCTTTTGGAAACTGTAATAAAGAATTCAGTTTCATTTATGCACTATAGATTTTTTTGTTTAATTTCCATTTCCTTTACTGTTCCTTGCTTGAATGTTGCATAATGATAAAAATGCAGTTGTAAGTCAAAACCAGACCATAAACTCCTAGAGCATTAGAAGACTATGCATTATGAAAACTTTATGCTGTTTATTTCAATAGAGAGAGATTAAAGAAAGTGGGACTGTATTCATACATATTGTATGTTCCATCTGTTGGTTATTTGGTATTGTTTAATTGATGAATGTAAGGGGTTAACTCAAGCAGAAGCTGACAGCATATTCTGGGAGACAATGAGTTGACAGCAGCTGTTACAGCAAATACCTGAGACGATGGGGTAAACTAAATGCTTTGAAGTCTACCCCTGCCCTCCTGCTGAGCTGTCAAACTGGTTTGATCAAGCCCCAGTCACAGGTGCACAGAAAGAATTTCATTAACTTTATAAAGGGACATACTTCCTAAAGCTGGTCTCAAATATTAGCTGAAACCGAATTTCCACACCTAAGATCTTCAGACAGTTTTGGCCTGTGTTAAGTGTTCAGGTAAAACAGATATGCAATAAATCTTTTATTGCATTGGAACTTCATTTTTAGTTGTTAGTTCCATTTTAAATTCAAACATGTTTTATTTGATAAAGGTTGTTTCAAATCACTGTATTAACCAACTCATTACAGCTCTGAGAAAGCTCTTAGGCTTTTAACCCATTTAGATTTTTCACTAATCACATAAAAAATAGAAGTACAGCTACAGATAAAAACACTGTCCTGCAGCTCTGGACTCAGGTAGAGATCAAAAATACAACAAGATCTGATATCTTAACAAGGATGACCTACATGTGAATAATAACGAGACAAGTAATTATGTCGGTGCTTAGATGAACGTTGTTCTAGCTAGTGTGTAACCTGAGAAGAGACATACTTGCATATCAATTGCACATTCAATGAAAGAAAATTTCAAGCTCTAGGAAGCCCCTATTATTAAAACTTCTCACCATATAAAAGCATGGTTATCATGTGATGTGCAGTTTTATTTTAGAAAATAAAAATTTCTGCTGCTGAAGAGTTCTTAAAATATACCTGTTGTTCTCAGATAGCTGCTTGCTTAACAATTTTTGAGGTTTAATAGTGTAACCCTGAACTTGCGAATACATCGTTTGGTGTGTTTTTCTTCCCTTATTCAACCTTGAGCAAGTTACAAGGGCAGATTTTATTTGGTGACAGTGGGATTCATCTAATCAAAACCAGACATCTAAAGTAGAAATGTTTATGTCTGAAATAATCATTCCAGACTCCCTTTATATTTAATAGTGAGGAGAGAAAAATCACTTGTAGGGTGTGATGTATATTTATAAGGAATATTTTATTTTATTCTAACATAGGCATGTAAAGTAGGAGAGAATAATTCCATGTTATTGCCCAAGACAGCTTCCAGTTATTGTAGAGTTTAATGACACTTAGAAAGAAATTAGCATGTTGATGTCAGAAGACCTGCAGAGTGCTAAAATCAGTGCAAAAGCCTGAAAAAGCATTTTAAGGTCCTGAGAGGTTCTGTATGTTAAGGGAAATTATAAAGCCACCATGTGCCAACCTAGTGCACACAGGTCAGTGGACAGGGCTGCTGTAAAGGTTTGTCCATGACAGAGGCATATATACACACATACACACACACACACACACCGGGCTCACAAGCACCCCAGTACTCACAGATCTCTCAAATATCATCATGGGCTCTCAGACTACTTCAAAGCAATGCCCGGATTGTGTGCACCCTTACCTAGTCAGACTTTGAGTCTTACCAGAAACAGGATTTCCTCCTACTTGTCTGCTAGACTAACTTGAAATTTGTTACTGAATGACACATATTTGTACACATACACATACATGGAATTAAAACCTCTCACAGATGAGATAAATTAAACAGAAAGATATGTAAGAAAAAGGATTTAATGAGAAGATAGGACAGATTACAGTTATCAGGTGCAGGGCTCAGTCTATAAGCACACTTGTGCCTGCTTGCTTTTGTTCAACTGCTTATATCCTTCCTCCTCCCTGTTTTCCCATACTTTTCTCTCTGATCTGCCCTAATTTACCCTTTACCCAGCTCTGATTCTCCCTGTAATAGGTTTTGCATAGTTCCACAAGCCCCTTGTGGCAGCCCATGAAAAGTGCAGCAAAGGCCCAGAGGGACCCCTCCAGCATTCCATGATAATCATGCTAGTCTTGTTTCCCCTTTCTTATCAGTTACGAAGTTCAGGTCAACTCCCTTCAAGGCTATGCCTGAATGTTTTCTTAATGGCCCATCGATCAGCCAGAGAAGAGTTGTGGTCTCTGTTATTGTCTCTGTTATCACCTGCTCCTTAGGTTTGTGTATCAGTGTGTTTAATTTATCACTTTCTTTGTTATTCGTTATTTCTTTAATACTGAACAGTCCTTAACCAGGTAACTTAATGAACTAGATGCTCTCACATTCTACATTCCCTTATGCAGCATAGATTGATTTTCTAGTGCCAATTGATGCTTATTCTAGTTCTTATCTTTGTTAGATATTCATTGGAACATGCTCTGGCTCCCATTTGATGCATAAGTCCATGGACTTTTGTGGACTTTTTTGTTTGTTGTTTTTCAAATGGAAAACAGAGATGGACAAGAAGGAAACTCTGCTGTAAACTTCTGCATGCTTATCTCTTTCAGACGTCATAATCTTGGTTTTGGTTCGTTCTTAGATGTCGTGACCACATGTAATTTAGAATTGACTGGAAGGGACACAGGATCAACAGGCAATAGATAGGTCAGAAAAGGCAGTCTAGTGCTGACAGGTATCCCAAAGATGATCCCAAAGGTCACTGTAAGAGAGGCATCACTAACGAGAAAGCAAGCTGCAACCGGGAATGAAAAGAATTAAGTGTTCTTAAAAGGAAATTATCTTTTGCTATTTCTATTGAAGTGATTTCACACACTTCTTGGATTTTGCATTCATTATTTTTTTAAGTAATCCTGGACAAATAATCTCTAGGAATTTGTTTCTTTTTTTTCCTTAATCTTTAATTTTTTTTCAGTTGAGCATTGCATTTGCATTATCCCACATCATCCATGTTTTTGGTGTTTTCTTTGAGTTTATGACAAAAGAATGAGTTTTCTAGAAGGTAACTGGAAGGAATTTGTGTGCTGTAATTTCAAAAGCACAGTCCTTATCTCATTTGCAGTAGTCGGACTGGACATTAATGCTTAGTTCTGGCTGTGTTTTCTGGTGTTCTTCAGCTTACTAGTAGCCCCATGGTTTTCAGGCAAATTTTGATTAATTTCTGAAGGCCTACTTAATGAGAATTTTGCCTTTGAACTAAAGCAATATAAGCATTGGACTGAATGGCAGTAATACAGTCATAGAAGAATGTAGGTTGAAAGGAAGATGATGATGCCACAAAAAGGAGAGGAATAATGAAGGTAAACATCTTCTGAGAACTAGGGAAATTTCTGGAGACCTTGTTCTGACTATTGATGGCAAAGTTAATTAGAGTGATGAGACAAAATTCTTCACACCCTAACAGTAATCTTTATTCAGACTTCTGCTTTGATGACAATGGCAGAAGTAACCAATCTAAGTTTCCATAAATCTGTCATACTTTTTTTTTTTCTTTTGCAGGAAGCATAAAAGGAGCTATCCTTGCCTCAAGCAACTTCTGCTTTAGTAGCATGTAACGATAACTCCTGTCCTTTCCTTCCATCTACCTTTCTACAACATCCATCTCCACAATATATTCCTGTACCCACAGACTATACGCTCTGATCAGAATTAAAGCACTTGCAAAATGAAGTCTCTCCTTGTTGTACTACCATACAATTTATCTCAGCAATTCTATTTGTAATCTAAAAATTTACAGTACATATTCCAGTTAATCTTAAAAATATTTTGGAAATTCGGGACTGGAGGAGGAAGCCTTGATTGTTTCTACTGGTATGAAACTCTTTAATAATTGATTTTCTAAGATTAAAATTATGAAAAATTATGACAAGAAATCTATAGGAAGGTCTTTCAGAATCCATGCTTGTATAGGTAAAAAACCATTCAAATGACAGATCCAACTTATTCATAGTTAATTTATGATAATTCCTTCTAGATAAATGTTATCTTTAAATGTCTTTATTCACCCACTACCTCTTTTTTCTTTTTTTTTCTTCACTACTTTAATGTAAGAACACAATTAATATACTTTTTTATATATATACATATTATTCTTTGTTTTGTTAGGTCAACACAGGCTTTTTTGACATGTTCTTGATTCTATTTCTTGAAATATCTCTCCTTTCCATTATTCTCAAAGGCTTCTCAACACCGGTCACCTACATAGCTTATGGTATAATGTATATATTTATATCTCAAATTAGTTACTTACACAATGGCATTACTACTTCCTTATCTGTATCAGGAATATGTTGATATAGGAACACATTTCTATTTTAAAATATTTATTTGAATAGCTGTATCATATTTATGGCTCATAAACATTCATAAACATATGTATTGATATGCAAAACTAATTTCTTCTGTTCTTGTCACTACTGATGAATCCACATTTTATGTCTCCTTGTCTTTCTCTACATTTACTTTGACCTTTTTTTTTCATTTATCTTTGAACCTCTAATATATAACAACTAGCAGCTCTACAGCCTTTATCTTGCTTGCTTCACTTCTATACAGTTGCAAATCCAATAAGATATGAAGACTAAGGATAGAAGACAAGGCTTCATGAATATCTTGGTTAAAGGCGGTATTGTATTTTATTCCCTTTTCCAACATTGCTTTGAAGGAACACTTTCTTTAAGAATGAACCAACCCTCCCCTTTTGCCAGTTTTGGGGAAAGGGACAGGAAAGAAGATGCTGGCACTGTAAAAGGGGAAGGGATGTCATCTTGGGCCATATTTCTGCTGCTATCAAGGCTCACAGGGCACTGTTTCCACAGGAGCTGGGCAGAACTAACTTGGAGAGGACCTGAGCCATGCTGTGATAAGAGCAACCTGGGGCTGCCCATCCCCCACCATAGCCATAGAGAAAAGAAAAGTGAAAATAACACTCCATGGCCATGCAGTGGGTCTTGCTGTCCCTGTGGTGATCCACTTGCTTAGGAGCCAGGCAACCTGGAACCATCCTGCACAGCTTGCTGTCAGTCCTGCTGCCTGCTCTGGGAGCTGCTCCAGGAGAGCTTGCTGGTAACATTCCCTGCAAGTCCCAGCTGCCATAAGCCCACAGTCACTGATTCCAGAGCTGCTCTACCAATGACTCCACCCTCAGCTCCAAGACCAGAGTCACCACTTTGCTGCTGATGCTGCAACCAGAGGTAGAATTTGTTGACAGAATAACTAATTTCAGATAAAATAGTTTTCCAGGCTTTTAATTTGTCCCCATTTTCCTATGGGTTTTGGGTTTTTTTCAGTTTTTTTGGCTTTTTGCCTAGCTGGGGAAGGAATTGAACTGCGGGAATTTTGTTTGCCACAATATTCCTTCTTTTATTCTCCCAAGTGGAAGGAAGGAAGGCAAACACATGTTGGTCATTGTTTTGGTCTGTATACCAAAGGGTGCAGGGAGACTAGAGGTGATCTCTCTTGTTGTTAGGTTGAACCGTTCTGTTCGTTTTGTTGTTTTTGCTGCTAAATTATATGTCAGTAAATTGTTATTTTTTCATTTATATCTCCTCACATTTTTCTCTCTCTGTATTGGTAAGGAAAAAAAAAAACAACAGAGGACTTGACATTTGGAAAAAGACCCCACAACTAGGTAGTTGTAGAGAAGGTACATTTATTCAGCACTGGGTGCATGGGGGATTGCTGCACCAAAAAACATGCACACCTTGTCTGTGTTCACAGGCTTGCTTAAATACAGCTACAACATGCATATTCCTTATTTCCTTTTACATATGCATTATTTTCCTAGAAAAGGCAGGCTTATTCTAATCAGTTGCTAGAAGTAATTTTCATTTTCTCTGCCCTGCGCTCCTCCCATCTGAAGTTGAGCATTGGTTTCCTGTTTTCCTGGGCTGGGGTCTTCGGAGGTCTTGAGGATGAGGATCGTGGGTCTTCTTCACTGTATCCTTTTCAATTTGGCTCAAAAAGAAATTAAACCAGTTTTGTTGGCAACTTGAACCTGTCTAATTAGCAAACTTATATAATTATCTTATTCTTTTGGCATATTTCCTGATTTATCTTAGTTCCCTAACTATGTTGGTCCATTCTGTTTTGGCAACCTCAAGGCCAGGTACTGAAAGCACTCCCTGATTCTCATAAGATATTCCATGTTTTTCTATCTTTGTAGCCATTTATGGCCTCAACTATGCAGTCTTTTCAGTGTTAGTTCCCTTAGTATTGGTAACTGACTTCTATTTAGTGTTAGTACCTTATCAATGCCCCATATCAGACTTAATAAAAGAGAAGGGAGTTCATTTACTGGAGTTCTTGCCCCAATATTTTCCTTCAAACCAAGAAAATACATCTTTTCTTGGTTTAAAAAGGCCAAAGACTCATGTGAATTCCCTCAATTTGTTCACCTACCAGAGTCAAGCTTTCCCAACTACATGGCGCTTTTTCTGCCCGAAGTGTGAAAACCTTGTGGAAAGAAAAAAGAAAGAAATATTTTTCAAAACTCAAGTTGACTTTGTTCTGTAGCAATTACATATCACATTGATTGCTTTGTATACCAAATGAGTTTTGCCCACGACTTGGTACGTTCAGTCTTTGAATCAGGGCACGCTTAAATAGAATAATTCAATCTAACCTTGATATTTCATATTCTAAATTCCTTTAATTACTTAAAAACCTCTTGGAGAACATAACACTGTCACCACCTTTCAGAGAACATAAACTGGCAATTTTGCATATAAAATATATGCATAACTTCAATTGCAAACCAAATAAATTAAAGTAAGTAAATGATTTAAAGTGAGTACAATTAAATATGCCTTGGATGACAAGGTTTGGACAGACGAGAAGTTATGAAAAAGTCAGTAAAGAATATGAAAAATATTAAAAAAATATTTAGTGCATGAAAATATATTTGAGTGACTGAGAAAAATTCAATAATTTAATTGAAATTGAAGATGTTTTAAAGTCTAATTCAATGCATATTTTACAGATTTGAAAGTGAAAATGTAATAAAGCAAAAATGTTACTTGTGAATTCAGACATTTTGCTGTTAAAGGTTATAAAATTAATGTTGGTAAAGCTAGAAATTATATTCTGAATATTTTGATGTAATATTATACCAAAGTAGTATTGTTCATCAGTTCTAAGTAACATACAAACTATGATTGCTATAATAGTAGCATCACCCACCATATATTAATGAGAGATTCCTTCATTATCTTTTTGTGAAATTAAGTAGGAGGTAGTCAACCAATAAAAGTACTGAATTATAACAAATGTTAACTAATTTGCAAATGACTTTTTAATAAACAAGAATGGAATCACTTAGAAAGCTGGATACCTTTTTCCTTGACTCATATACTCAACTAAGACAGCATTTAGCACTCAAATTTTTAAACTAAGTTATATTAATGAAAAGCTTAACAACAAAATCCATGTATACTTATTTTCTAACAAAAAATAGTGTTTTGATTTAGTGTTATTCACTCTAAAGTTTAAAATGGGTATTTTAAAAAAAACTTTATTATTCTTAATCTTTAAAAGGAATTGGATAAACAGTAACTTGGAAATAGTTAAACTACTCTGTAAGGTCAAATATTAAAAAAAACACAAGCATTAAAGGAAATACTTGGTGGCCCATAGATGTTAATTTGAACAAAGTTAAATAGTGTCTGATATAGCAGTTCATGATTTCCATGGTTCTGGATATCTTTTCAAATGACAAAATACTTTTTATCTGGAGAATTTTCACTACAATATCAAATATAATTCATGATATTTATAGTCTACAAAATAAAATATAGGTAGTAACTTATTCTGTAAGCAAAAATTTCTAATATATGATCAGAAACTAATTAAGAGTACAGTATTTCTTCCAGTAGAAGGTCTTCATTGTAGTGATTCAGCTTCCTTTTTAATCTGTGAGCTAAATTAAGAAGCCTTTAAAATATTTCATACTGAGTTGCCACTACGTAGTTTATGTTAATGTAAAAATAAAAATGATTTGCAAGGAAATGGTTTCAAAAGTTTAATAACCTATATTTAAAAGGACAGTAATTTTTATTGCTTGCACCAATTTCAGAGTTAAGGCACCAACTGCAATTACTTATATGATGCGTATCAGTGATATTTCAAATGCGGTCACCCAGGTCTCTAAAGCATTAAAAAATATTTTGTTAGTACATTCAGTAACAGGAGTTTTATAATCCCACTACTCTAAGCTAAAAGGATAAAAAAATATCCCCTACTGATATTTCCTACAAATAGGAAATGACCACGTGGTGAATACTTCCCTTAGGAAGCTGTGCTGACACAAAAAAGCCCAAATTTATGTGCTCCAGGTGCTGGAACAGAGATTCCCCTGCAGCCTCTAGTCCAGACCATGGTGAGGCAGACTGTCCCACTGCAGCACATGCAGGTCCGTAAGGGAGCAGAGATCCACCTACACCTACTGGAGGACCCCACACCAGTGCAGGTGGATGCGCAAAGGAGGCTCGGAGCCTTTGGAGCAGACTCCTGGCAGGACCTGTGGGGAGAAGAGCCCATGACAGAGCAGGTTTGAAGGCAGGACTTGTGACCCCACTGGGAACCCCTGCTGGAGCATTCTGCTCCTGAAGGACTGCACCTTAACTGCTGGAGCAGTTAAGTGGAGAACTGCAGCCCATGGGAAGGACTCACGCTGAAGAAATTTACTTAGGACTATCTTGTGTGGGAGAAACCCCACACTGGAGCAGGGGAAGACTGTGAGGAGTTCTCCCATGAGAAGATAGGAGTGGCAGAGAAAACATGGGATGAACTGTCCGCAGCCCCCATTCCCTGTTCTCCTGTGTTGCTGGAGGGGAGGACATAAAGAAAATCTGGAGTTAAGTTGAACAGAGGAAGGGGGGGGGGATTTTTTTCATTTCCTATTATCTAACTCTTATTTGACTGGTAATAAATGAAATTATTCTTTTCCCCAAGTCTGTTTTGCCTGTGATGGTATTTGTTGAGTGTTTTCTCCCTGTCCTTCTCTCAATCCATGAGCCTTTTATTTTATTCTCTGTCCCCTGTCCAAGTAGAGGGGAGCAATAGAGCAGTTTGGTGGGCACCTGGGATCCAGGCAGGGTCAACCCACTGCAGACTTCATGGAACTGCTCATATTTAGCTTGCAAGCTGTAAAGCCATCTCCTCAGTTTATGCTGAAGGTTTCTTCAGTAAACTAGCTGACTATTTAAAAAAATTTGCAGAAATCACATTAAAGGCTGACTTTTTTGCCTTCATGTCATAAAAGCTGCCTGTGCTGCATTTTATGACAATGTCTGCATCCATAACCTTAAAAAGTTTTAGAAATGGAATGAATCATGGTTTTTTCTCTACTAAAAAGTACTATGCATTGCATCATTACCTCTTATGATAACTTTTCCTGACTGACAGCTCCTGAGCAATTTTAGCCAACTGAGTTTCCAGTCATCATTGTTTAACTTCACAAGCACAATACAGATACCATAATTCCCTACTGAGCATCAGAAGGTCTTCAGTGTCTCTATTTAAATTTAGCAACAGAAAGTATGTACTAAGTTGAAGTGCATATAAAGACCTCTGCCTCAGTGTTTCTACCTTGTAAATGGCTATTTCTTGCCTAATGGAATTCATTATTATTTGAAAAACAAGTCTTCCCATAGAAACATGCTTATTATTAATTTCTTTCCTGGTTCCCAACTTTTTTCTGCTGAAGTCCTTGCTTTCTGCTTAGAATTCTCACAAAAAAAACCCCAAAATAAGGAATCAAATAAAAAAAAATCCCCAAAAGAACAACTCCAAATAAACAAAAACCCCAAAATAAGGAGTCAATTAGAAAAAATCCTGAAAGAACAACCTCAAACAAACAAAAAACCCAGTTAAAAGAATTGAAAACCCTATAACCCTACTAACAAAAAAAAAAAAAACCAACAAAAAAACAAAAAGGAAACTTTGAAATATCGAGCCATTTGGGCCTTAGGATACCTTTTTGGGAAGCAGAATATGACAGTTCAAGAGCTCCTAACAACAGGTTTGAATGCAGAGGTATACAATAGGCTATAACATTTTTAAAATGTACATGCTTCTTTGTGTAGCTAAAAAAAGATGATGTCTGAAATTACCGGAAATAATAAAAATCTTATTGCTTATGTCTTTCAGTTGTCTCATCTTGGCATATTCTTCTCTTAAAGGGTTTGTACCTTTCACAGTGGCTTTCAAAGTAAATATATGATGGATATCTTTGTCAAAAAAACCCAGCTTGGTTCCATGTTCCAGTTATATAAGTCAGCATCTATGGTCCCTGGGTGCCTGGGACCATAAGGGCTCTCTCAGCAGTCCCAGGGAACAGATTGACTATATAAACAGCACCAAACTAGTGCATGCAGAAAAAGAGAAACCCTGCTGCTTCATTATTTTTCCTACAGCTGTATAGGCTGTCTTGTGACTCGCTTATAGTTTTGTAGGGAGTAATCATATTGAGAACACCTGGGGTGACATGTAATTACAGCATGATTGTGTGGAAAAATGTGGGTCTATTCAAATTTCTCAGGGGCTACAGACAGCTGGTTCCTTTTAATTCTTACAACAGCATGTGTTCTGTAACAGCTGGAGATGCGTTTTTCTATTCAGCCTCATTTGATGGATTGATCATGATGCAGGTGATCAGCAATTTTTAAACTGTAATCCAAACTCTGCCACTGACTTGCTGTTAGCCTTGGCCAAACCATCTAGGGTCAGATCCAGTTGAAATATCTGAATACCCAAAGACTGACCTGGGTAGAATATGGATAATTTTGTCCTGAACTTCTGGTTGAAATCCATGTTAATGCTGACTTATCTTCAGAAGCACCCCAGTACAGAAATTACAGGGGATTTGTGTTTGATTATAATTCCATCTTAATGTTCAAGAGATAGTTATTCATAGTTTATCTGCAATCTTCATTCCTTGTATTTAAGGATGACAAAAAAAATATAAAAAATTTCTGAACTTGCTGAGATATTAATCCCTTTGAACTCTTGAATTCTTATATTCCAAGAGGAAAAAAAAAAAAAGAAATCTTGAACAATGTAATTGTACTATTGGTAACTTTTGAAATTTGATGACAGGAGACAGCTCTTTTGAACCATTTTTATCTATAATTGTCTACCTTTTCTGCCTGGGGATATGAAGTTGCATATCTTCCTTTCCTTTATCTTCTCTCCCACCCTTGATAAAGAAAATTATGCCATATCCATCATATTATAGCCTTACTAAAAATATTTCTAGATTTTCCAATCCATGCAGCAAGAAACATTGAATATGATTAGAACTTAATAGTTTTTCTTTTTAATGAGAACCCCAGATACTCTTCTTTGACAGCAAAAATTGCATATTTATCTTATTCAATGACTACTTAATATCAAAAGCTGAATATAGTCATCAAAACCTAGCACCTCTTCTTCCCAGTACATGCTTGAATCACTTCAGCTACTAAATCACATTATCTTAAGTCTAATAAAGTATTGATTTTTTTCCCCTAATTTTTATTCTGTGAACAGATTTTATAGAAAGGGAAACTATGGTCTTCCTGTTCTTCCTCCATTATGGAAAATGAGAGGTTGAATCTTTATTGTATAAAGAAGATGATGACTGGATATTTTTCACCATTTATTATAAAGCAAGTCCAGGAACTGAGCAACACAGTACATAGCTGCAGGTTTGTAACTTTAGAGTACAAGCCAGAGACCTATTTCACAGAAATAAATTTGTATATTCCATTCTTTATTTTCTAGAGAGCAAAGTAATTTAAGGAGAGGTCCAAACATCCCATATAAGCATTAAGTTCATTAAGTTCACACTTCAGTACACAGTGAAACAAAATAGTTCAGAAAACAAAAGAAAAATGAACAAAATTAAAAAAACCCACAACATAAGATCAATTAGCAGCTGTCCCCCAAAGGCCTGAATGCTTCAGACTGTGGGCATGCTATATATTTTTTATAATGCTATCCTGTATAGATATGGCCATTGCGGCAGGGTCAAATACGTTGATGCCTATTTTATTCCTAAATGAGTTAGGATTTAAAAAATTAGGTATCAGTATGTTCATATTCTACTGAGATCATAATCCAGTACATATGTTCACCCAACAGGGTAGAGTATACTTAAATCACACAAAAGAAACAAATAAAATGTAAGGTACAACAACCTTACACACATTCTGCATAAAATTCAGCTGCAGGAAGTCAGGTGATACTGTACCCAAAATGTCCTATTTGCTTTAGTGAGTGTTCAGGAGACAGAGGTCTTGGATTAAATGGTTATTTTAATAGAAAGGATTTAAAATGTAAGTGAGGGGAGTGGAGGTGGGAGTGAGAAATGACTGCTCCTTCTATTGAAGTAGTACCTCAAAAGCTTAAAGGCAGATGAATCTTCCCTAAAGACCAGAGACACAAGATCTGTGGAAAAGGGAGGGCTTCATCCTTGCCGCTGCACTGTTACTCTACATTCCAAGGGAACTTTTTACTATTGCTGAGTGATTTTTGCCACATTACCAACTTTATCTGGTTTTTATCCAGACCTTCTTTTTTCCCCCTCCATCAAACATTTAAACACTTCAACTTTTCATGGAGAAGTCACAAGGTGAATGTTCTATCTTGAATCCCATGACTCTTGCTTTACTCGCAAAAGCACTCAGATTGTTATCCTTCACCTAAGACAATGCTTGATTCCAAACAAAAGTTACCGGGCTTTGTCTTTTGTTTATACTTCTGAGACACAACGTCCTATCTTAGAATTTAACTATGTGTTAGAAACTAAAGATGACCACCTTTTCACACAATGTCTGCACTGAGAAAAGTTTTGTAACATTCAACTCGTGATATCTAACATTACTCTAGTGTCGTGTTTTGATATTACCTTAAGCTAACCAGTATATATATAAATCCAGGATTTTTGTTTGCATTATCTTGGCAGTGATAATTACTGGCATAATGCAATTAAAATAAATGTCTTCTTTGATATTTTGCAGTTCTATGTAATTGTTCTGCATTAGTTTTTGGAGGTTTGTTTAAAAAAAATCTATCAAATTAACACTTGCTATTTTAGTGTCATTTTATGTCTCCATGGAACTCCTTAATCACATCAGTACCATTTACTCCTGGAGCAGGGTAGACCTTTATAATTGACACATCAGCAAGGTTTGTTTGAAGATGTAGTGATCAGGATGCTTATGAAGTCCTGTATAAACACACATATGCTTGGATGTAATAAACACAGTTGCTATCCAAAAAGCAGAATAAGTAATACCTATATATATAAGACTACTACCTATCTACTACTAACTCTATCACATTAGGGTCTCAGGGTGCTCTATAGAGTTGGCTTTTTGGTCTTTACATATTTTCACTTCTTTAATGGCCATAGAAAACTTCCCTTCATACACTCTTTAGCATCCACGTTGATGTGATTATGTGTGCAAAGATTGCACATATTGGTGAAAATTCATTAACAACTGTGGCCTTTTTTTAGAGCAGCCCTTTAAAGGAAATGGTTTTGAGGCAGTCTTCTAAAAGAAAGAAATAAAACGCAAAATACCCCCCATAACTTCTTCAGATGAAGATATGTCTTGATTTAATTCTGTATTTCTAGTTAAAGGATCCATGTCTTCCAAATAACTTGAAGAAAACCAGTTTTCTCTTAGATGTTCAGAATTTGATCCCACAATATATTCTGTTGGACATTTGAAAAGGTAGCCCAAGTTTCATCATCAGGTTATTCCCTATAGCTTTTACCTCCTTACCCTGAAAATAAAGAAATCCAAAATATCTTATAGCATTAAACTTGTGCATTAAGGCATTTTATTTAAATCAATAGTAAAATAAAATAGAATATCATTGCAAAATTTGTTGATCAGGTCTAGTTTAGGAATGAGTTCTACATCAGTTAGGATATCTTTACAATATTTAGCAAAATTAAGGATGACATTCATGCAAAGAGAAGAATTGCACTTTATTTGTTGTCTAATAACACTGTTTGGAACAACAAATTAACCTTGTAGACACAAGGTACTTCTACAGTGTCTGTCAAACTTTTAAAATATTATTCCCTTAAGAAGAAAAAAAAACATTTAAAAAAAAAAAAGAACTTGTTTCAATGTCATTGTATTTTAACATAATGAATTCATACACTTTATAACTATCTCTCAAAATCATGAGCAGTCTTGAACAATATTTCCATAATTTTATTTTGATAAATATTTATCTCATTGTTACTTACAAATCAAAAAACATGATGCGGGGATCACAGGAAAGACAGAATAGTTGACAACTCAAAGTAGATTTGTATAATGGGGTGTATTTGAAAACCAACAAGATTAGAGCTTTCACCCCACTTATTTACCTTGCACACTCATTCACTAGACCACAGCATTGTGTTTGCTATATCTCAGCTTCCCTTCCCTTGCAGGAAGACTGCTCTGCATAGATATGCACAGTGCTACAGGTCACACTGCCCAAGGTTCTCAAGAATCCCCTGACTGTCATGAGCATAGAGCTCTCTGGAATCTAATTTCTGAGATCTTCCTTCTGAGTTTATTTAGGGTTTTGGCCTCAAACATCAGGATTTTCTATTACAAATAGTCAGTGTACAGGAGCATTATATGTGATCACTTCCCTAACTGGTGGTTCAGAATATGCCATTATTGTTTAATCCAAGTGTACCATTATCAGAGCCTGACTATACTCATTTCAGCTAGCAAGTATGAGGTTTCTGCTTTAGAATTCAGAAAATCAATTTTGGGCATTCACTTACCCACACGTATAATTACTTGTCGCATGTTAACATTCACAATCTGAATTACTTCTTTGCCTACAACAGGGTAGAAGGAGAACTTCAGTCGTGTTGTTTTAATATTGAATAAAAGCATAAAATGGGGGACTCATGAAGCAAAGTTTTGTATCACATTCTTATATGACATTTACATTTTGTTTTTATTAATATTCCCTACAATACATACTGTTCACTTTTTGACACCACCATACTAGTTATATTCCCTACAATACATATTGTTCACCTTTTGACACCACCATACTAGTTAAAAACTTTTCTTAGTGAAATACAAATTCGGAAATGAACTTATGAATTCAGAAACTGGGCCTCAGTAAAGCTGTATTTTGATCAAATTTAGTGTTTGGGGCTTTTTTTAGATGAAACAAAGTCTAAATCACACCCTGCTCTACTGTCAAGTGTTGCCACAGGAACAGTGGAGAGCTGTCTTACCAACAAGAAAAAAATGGGAAGATATTTAAAATTTTGATCTCTTCACAATGCTCATAGCTATAAAAATTGTTTCGTGCATGAATAACATATATTTCCCTAGTTACTGAAGAACAAATTATATAGCTTAATAGTTTATATAGTATTTTTTAGTTCTGAACATAAATTAGGTTAGTTCTCTGGCTTGAAATCTTGGAGTAGTATAATTCCAGCTTGGAAAGGATATCTTTCTGTTCAAAGCAGGACCAGTTATAAGATCAGATCAGATTGCTCAGGGCTGTATCGAGTTAGGTCTTGAAAACTTCAAGGGATGGATACTGCAAAACTTCTCTAGTCTCCAGTCCTTTATTGTCTTCACGGCTAAAAGATTCTTCTTATATTTATCTCTCTTCTTTCTCTTTATGCCCATCGTTACTCATCCTTTCACCGAGCGTTGCTGTGAAAAGCCTGAATCTCGTCTTCTTGAGAATATCCCCATGAACAGTAGATGCTGCAGGCTCCCCTGCAGGCATCTTTTCTCCAGGCTGAATGGGCCCCATTCTATCTGCTCACTGAGCAAGGGCACCAGCTCTGGCGATCTTGGTGGCTTCTGCTGAACTCACTCCAGTTTGTAGATGCTCATCTTGGATTGGGCATCCCCAAACCAGGGTACAGCATCTAGAATGGATCTGAAAAGTGCTGAGTAGAAAAGTGGGTGCTCGTTTACCTTGATCTACTGCCTGTGTTTCTGTTCATACAGGCTGGGAGGCTTTTGACCTTTCCTGGTGACAGGGCACATTGCTGGCTCACATTCAGCCACTGTCTCACAAGGTCTTTTCTACGGTGTTCTTCCCTAACCAGGTAATCTCCTGCATACTGTCCTGCAAGGAGGTCTTCCTTCCCTAGGGTAGGACTTCGCTTTTGTCCTTGTTGACTGTCTAAATGAGATCTGACTTGAGGGTTCTGTTATCTAATTTTCCTTAAATCCACATATGCATAGATCTTCTTTTATCTATCTTGGATTAAGGAGAATTAAATTAATATAATAAACCCTTTCTAATTACTTTTGTACTAATTATTGTTTACTCAGCAAATGATCTGATTCTGGAAATGTGGGCTACCTTCTTGCCATTTATGTAATTTCATTTAGAGAATCTAAAGCTTTTGGAAATATCTGTATAATCTACTGATACATTATTTCTAACATTAGGAAGACAAAAGCTTAATTTTCTATCAAATATTTATTTTCATCATTAAAGTTTCTGTCTTGGACAATATAATATTTTCTCTACCCCGAGGTATTTGTTCATGTACGTACATAATCCAGCACTCAATGAGCTACTGACCATTACACATTATTTCTATAGAGAAGCTTCATCAACAGGACAGAAGTCATTTTCATGGGCATGAAGCTTTATATACAAATAGTAACAATAGCATACTCAAGTGATTTTGCCTTTCAGATTCACCACAGGTTTACTGCTATTATCTGATGTGTGATCTGAATTCAGTTTCAAGTGTTCACAAGTTCAAGAACATATTTAAATAACACTCTGGAAAACATGCAAGTGAAACATAATGTAACTGTATTTAAATTTAAATATGGATTTAAATTTGAAGTAAGGTAAGTTGTGCACGATCCACTGCAGATTAAACAGTTTCATTGAATCAAAATAAGGAATGTAAGGAGTAGGCTAGATATTGACATAGTTCCACCAATCACTTTAATATAGTATTTTGATATCAACTATGGTAATATAACAGTATAATTTTTAAAATAAAAATATAAATTTCCCAATTTTAGAATTATTTTCATTATTTCCAGAAGGACATATTTCATAAAGATAGGGAAAGACATTTTTATGATAATATAGATATTATTAGTGGTGAGATGCTTAACACCCCCCCCCCCCCCAAAAAAAAAAACAAACAAACAAACAGCTCCTATTTAAATAAATATTTCAGATTTTCAGCTTTTTCTGAATACTTCAATGACTACAACTTTTTAAAAATTAAAATATTCAAAAGATTTTCATAGTTTTGCATGTTCCTATGATTTTAGCTCTTCTTATTAAAAGCACCTTTTTATGATTTCAAATTCTGCGATTGAAGGTCTTTGTATGAAATCCTTCCTATGTTATTGATACTTTTGTTTAAGTGTTTATGAATAAAAGGCCATAAGACAGAAATTGAAGAGGAGAAATTCTATTCTAATATATTCAAATTAATTATAATGATTATGAAAGTAAAGATATAGAACCATATTCTTTAATAGCAAATTGAAATAATGACACTGCTCTAGTATTGGATTTTTTATCAGATTATCAATTGTGTCGTGGCAATGGTTCCATTGCAGGTAAGATTGTGATGGATTTCTAGATGAAGATAAGGGTTAACATTTATTTTGTCAAAAATACATTTATATGCAGAGTTTGTTTGATTGTATTTTAGCAGAAAACTTTGAGGTTAAAAGTTGATCTGCCGCATGCCGCCGAGAACAAAGGAACGGTCCTCAGCCATGTTGGAGAGTGAAGAAAGCTGGAACACTTTATTAAGGGCGCATGGGACTCATATAGGGTTCAGGGAGAGGCTTGGAAACTGGGAGGAGTTGGGGCAGAGCATGGCAAGTATGGGAAAGGAGGGGAAGGGATAATACAATTACGGGGAAAGCGGGGTGTGGTTAGTCTTATATGATGATGCTGGGTTGCACCACCGGCTAACCCATGAAAAAATAAGGATTATACAACCAATGGGAATCGGTAACCGGGTAGCCACCACCAATGAGAATAAAACATACAGATACAGGTGAAATAACTATCTATCTAATACATATAATCACTATCTATGCTAAAAAAAACCTTATTAAAAACATTAGCTTCTGTAACTTGAGGTAGTTGTCAATCTCTGGTAATAATCATTTGCTTGTCAGTTCCATCCATTCCTGGAAATTATCATCTTGGCTGTTTTTGCAGTCTCTCAGGCAGGGTTCCCCTACATTGGTCCAGTTTAGTCTCTGAGACATAAACTCCTGATCATGGAATTTTTTTTAAGACATTTTATGAAAAATCTTGGTGATACCTGACTGGAAAATTTCAGAATCTTCTAAAGGTGCATTACTTTATCTAAAATTCTAATTCTACTGAGGTAATTATATCTGACTTCAACTGAAATCAGGGATTCCAAGTCTAGGTAACTGAGGATTCTCAGAAACAAACAGTGCAAATCAAAGAATATTACTTTTTGTCTCTCATCTATTACTGTTGTACCTTTTTTATTATTGTTACTCTAAGTCCAAAAGAAAACCAATTGTTGCTGCTTCAAACTGGATTGTTGTCATTTCCTATTCATACACTGAGGGTTTGGGTTTTTTTCAGTTCTTTTCCTATAAAATGATTCTGTTTTTTCTGATCATTGACTTTGATCTGATGCAAGTCACTTTGCTCCAATGCAAGTTAGCATTGAGGCAGACTAATAGTTAAACTCTATCAGTGGCCATGTTTAGAACATTTTCTTTGATCAATATATCCAAGGGAGATCAAATGAAATGCAGATGAAACTTAGTCAGCTGTGGCTCAGTTTTCCAGAGATACATGAAATAACAAAATATTCTATGGTTTTCAAGCATTCAGTGAGAGAACCGCAAATTTGGAGATTTGAAATGTAAAAATCAAGATATGAAACCTCTTAACTCTTGGGACTAATGGGTTTGCATGCAAAATAAATATTTACTACTGTGCTTTAAGCAATATATGCAAAAAATGGATCTATTTTAAAGATCAGTAGTCCCCTATATATCCAACATATATTCACATAACAATATGTTATGTAAAAATAGAAAAAAAATGAAATAAAGTATAATCATCCTTAATTGCAGACAAAAGACTATGAAAGCTGAATAAAAAACATCGTGTATCAGTTAAATTTTCCTGAAAAGTAGTTAAACAACTTAATGAGGATTTATTTAGCAATTCAGTAATTTATGAAATTGGAATTGTGGTAGGATTACATTAAGAATTGATTCATTCAGTAACTATGTCATCATGAAGTTAGCAAGGTAAAGTGCTTACAGCCCATGGGTATCTTTGGTTTAGTGGGTAATTTAAACCTTTAAACATTAAAATACACTGCTGTTTTCTTCAGAGAAAAAAATAATCACAAAAGTGTTTTATTCAACTTTATAGAAGAATTTGACATGTTTTCACATCAAGACAAAAGTCAAGCTGGAATGAAGAATGCATCTCATACAGTATGAAATATTTACAACTTCAGAGATTATTATTCTGATTTTAACCTCATTTTATCAGTAATGTTCTAATCAGAAACAGACACACATTTGTCACAGTGAGACTCATAATTGCATCTAGTGGTTCAAAAACTCAGCTTGAAATGTAGAAAGTAAAATGAGACACTAAAAGAAGTAATGTTCTCTACAAAGTGCTGGTAGGAATCTGACATGGCATTGTAATCTGAAATGCCCAGTATATTTCAGATGAATGTCCAGATGAATTTCATTCATCCTTGGAAAGCAGACCAACATAGACATCTCTGATCTCATGAACAGCAGTTTTATTAAGAATAGCAATTTTTTATTTTTTTTCCACTGATATTTAGCTTTGTAGTTTTCTACTCTGTAAATGTGCTTCTGATATTGAGACTTTTTTTACTTTTTCTTATTTTTAGAGGAATGTTTCTACTGTTAAAGTTTGAATAGAAAAATTGTTTCTTACTTTGCATAAAATGAAGTTCAGCAAGTAAAAAAAAAATCCATCTTTTATTTCATCATATAAAAATGTATTTTTTCTGGAAAATTTGCAATACTTTTAAACCAGAAACTTTACATACAATCCTATTATTCTTGATTTTAGGATTGGAAGACCATTGAGGACTCAGTGATTTGTATAACATTTGACCAGAGTTGGGCCAGTTCTGGCTGTGCCAGTCTACACATATAGCCTGGCTTTAAGGTCTGTGTTGTGTTGCCAAAATCATTTGGCCACAGGATAAATTCAGCTGATAGTGACATAGGTGCCTGGAAGCAGCATCCACTTCATAGCTACCAAATACAGGCAATTATGCTTTCTGCATGTCCTTGCATTTTTCTAAAAGAAGTTCACATATAAAATCATATAGAATAATAAAATGGTTTGGGTTGGAAGGGATCTTAAAGATCATGAAATTCCAATCTCCCTGCCATGAACAGGGACAGCTTCCACTGGAACACTTTGCTTAAAGCCCCATCCAATCTGGTCTTGAAAAACTACAGGGATGGTACATGCACAGTGTTTCTGGGCAATCTGTTCCAATGTCTCATCACCCTCACAGTAAAGAATGCTTCCCATTATCTTATCTAAACCTGCCCACTTTCAGTTTGAAACCATTCCTCCTTGTCCTGTCACTACATGTCCTTGTCAAAAGTCCCTCTCCAGGTCTCCTGTAATTCCATTTTAGGTACTGGTGTAAGGTCTCCCTGAGCCTTCTTTTCTCCTGGCTGAAATGCTTCAACTCTGTCAGCCTGTCTTCATATGAAAATTGCTCCAGTCCTCTGATCTTTGTGAGCCTGCTCTGGACACATTCTAAGAGATCCATGTCCTTCCCTTCTTATGTCAGGGGCCCCAGGGGAGGATCACCTCCCTCAACCTACAGGCCACTATTCTTCTACTGCAGTCCAGGATACAAATTATTAGGTCATACTGAGCTTCTCATATCAACTAACACCAATTAACCCAACTAACATCCATTCCCCATCCAGCCTGTATTTGTGTTTGGAATTGCCCTGACCCATTTGCAGAGTCTTACACTTGTCCTTGTTAAACTTCTTGAGGTTTGCACACCACCTTTCAAACTCAAGAGGGTCCCTTCCTTCCTTTCAGTGTGTTGAGTATGTCACACAGTTTGGTGTTGTTGGCAAACTCGCTGAGAGTGCACTCTATCCCACTGTCCATGTTGTAGAAAAAGATGTTGAACAGCACCAGTCCCAATACCAACCCCTGGGGAACTCTACTCATCACTGATCTCTCCGTGGACACCAAGATGTTGACCACAATTCTTTGGGTGTGACCATCCAACTAATTCTTAATCCACTAATTGGTCCATCTGTCAAACCTGTGTCTTCACAGTTTAGAGGCAAAGATGCCTTGCAGGACAGTGTCAAAGTCTTTGCGCATGTCCAGGTATATAACTGCAACTGCTTTTCCCTTATTCGCCATTGCTGGAACTCTGCTGTAGAAGGCCACCAAATTTGTCAGGCACAGTTTCCCTGTAGTGAAGCCATGTTGGCTGTCACAAATCACCTGCTTATTTTCCACATGCTTAGCACAGTTTACAGGAAGATCTGCTCCATGATCTTATTGGGCATGGAGATGAAACTGACAAGGTTGTAGTTCCATGTCTTCCTTCTTTAACTTTTTTTAAATGAGAGTTATATTTCCCCTTCTCCAATCAGTGAGAACTTCCCTGAACTACCATGACTTCTCAAATGAGAAGGATAGTGCTTCAGCCCCTTCCCCAGTGGCCACCAGTTCCCTCAGGATCTGTGAATTAATTTCATCAGGTCTCAATCACTTGTGTTCCTTCAGGTTCCTTAGATGGTCTTGAAACTGACCTTCTTTTACTTGTGAATATCCTTTTTGTTTGATAGAATAAACTATGTATAGAGTCGTTTTCTTTTAAGAAGATTTTATAATGACTTAAATGACCAAAATGGACAAAGCTTTACATGGACAGGAGCTGCCTGGCTTGCTGTGCCCTGAACATAAACCCATTTTATGCAGCACAGCTCAGAATTCCCAGCATTTTAAGGGTCGTAGGGTTATCTACACTGCTCTTTCTTTGTAATGTTAGGTTTCATATATAGCATTTTAAATGGTGCTTCACAGAGTATAAGTGCCTTTCTTGCTGGGATTATATCTAATAAGCACCTCCTGATACAGAATAGCGATGCAGGAAAACTTCAATAAATTTTCGTTAAAGGTAGTAGATTACCAAGGGTTTCAGAGTAAGACAATTCACAGACTTCATACCAGGGGTAATCATCTATATTTTTAAACATACCACAAACATATGCTTTTATTCCCATTTACATGCTATAGTAAATTTAAAATTATGCAATTTCTTTACTTATTTCTGTTGCTGCCAGGTACCTTTTTTTTTTTTAGGTTTGTAATTATGAACTTTAAAGTTATGTAAAGAACGGAAATTTGAAGTTATAAATGCTATAATTGTGCAAATGTTACTTGTGGAAGCAACATTTACACCTTAGTAACGTAAAAGTAGGAATTAGTAAAGGAATTATCTTCAAAGAGAAACAATGAAAACATTCACTGAAAATGTCAACATTTATCTAACAACCATTTTAAACATTTTTCCAGTAACATTTAGAACAATTGCATTGTAGCACAGTTTTCCTGGTATGTCTCTGAGGCTGATTAGCCAGTGGCACTTACACGTGTACATGATATCCTCAGAGAATGTCTTTGAAAATTAGTTTTCTCCAGCTGAAACTACTTACTACAAACTGGATGTCAGGTACACATGGCCAGGTTCCAATGTCTTCCTGCCTGGTGACTCCCATTTGCAGCTTCTGGGACTACAAACCCACATAATCTACAGCATTCTTTTACCTGTGAGGATCTGCATATAATTTAACCTCTTTCTGGTGTCTATGTGTCATGGATCACATGACGATGTGTCATGGATCAAAGATAAGTAATTGGTTTTTTTTTTTCTGTGATACTCAATATAATCTACATGGGAAACAGATCTTGAGTAGTTAAGAAACTGTTTTAATTTCTTGATGGTTATCACAACAATACCTAATAATGGGATTGAATGCATCTGTAAGATTGAATACATTTACCAAATTGAAGGCAGACCTGAATTGGGACCTCCCAACACTAATTCTATTTTCAAATGATGTCAGCATTCTATGATAGGATACTTTCTTAGTCTCAGAATAAGAGTACACACATACAAAATCTCATTAACATTAGTCCCTGGAAGTTCCTGTCAAGACATTCATTGTGATCATTTGAGACAACACTGGTTAGCACAGGTGAAAAGTTGTGGAGGTTTGGGTTGGCACCCTGCCAAGCCCAAGGCCTGGCCACACGGGTCCCCCCTGGCCAAGACAGAAGGGGAAAAAAAAAAGGAACCAAAAAGGCAATTTTAGTAAAAGTATATATATATATATTCACATATATTACAATTATATACAATCAAACACTGTGAATCTACAGAACAAATCCCAGAACAACCACCCCCAAAAGGGAAAAGGGGAAAAGGGAAAGGGGAATGGGACAAAAATTGGTAAAACCAAACAAAACAAATACACACACTCGTAAACTCAGGGAAAAGCTCAATAAGTAACTAATACAATCAATTCTCACCAACATTCCCCTTAAGAGAAAGCAGGTCCTTCCCCTCCGTCCGGCTGGGACAGCAGCTGCTCCGAGAGGCCTCAGCTCACAGAGATAAGGGCTGAGCCGGCACAGAGAGCTGATGTCCTCCACCACGTGAACAGGAGAGAAGCAAAAAGAAAAAGCGAGGAAATCTTCCTCCTGTCTTTATATACACCTGATTACGTGAAGGAATGGTGCAGAATACTTCCTTAGTTATGACCCTGCTACCAAGGAAGGCCCAGACCAAAACTAACAAAACTAAACCACCACAAAACTATACTCTAAAAGTTGAACAGCATAGAGGATCATATTCCAGAGCCCAGAAACTTTGTGGCAATGTTATTTTTAGTCTAGGCATAGCCCAAGTAGCCAGATGCAGATTAATTTGACCCAAAAACCAAATAAGTGCATTCCAGTGGGACACTATTTCAAGCATAGTTACTAAGAATTTAAGGAGCTGTTTGGTCAGCTGTGTAAATTCATTCTATTTCAAGTCAGTCATTGTGTTATTTCTTTTTCAGCATACTTTTATTTTTTTATTGCATAAACATAACCTTATAGTGGCTTCCTTCCCTTTCCTACAACAAGTAGATTTTTATGATCTAGCTTTTATATCAATGACTTTCTGCTGCAAAGAGGTTAAGCTTTTTTGCATTTCTTGCCACATCATATGCCTGCTACAATAGTTTTCTCTACATCACTGATTTTAAACTCAACTTTCCCAACATGCTCTTACACTGTACCTAGTTTAGAATTAATGACTATTTTTTTGAGCTTACATTTTTAACATGCATTGCTAATGAGTATTCTGACATTTTTGGTGTATTTTGTTATATCCTACATGGTTGTATCCATATCCATAGCTTTACTCCTAGGAAGCTGAGAGCAAAAGGTGACTTAAGGGACCCCACTCATTTATTATGAACAGTATTTCCTTCTTATTCCTTTACTGAGTGATTAAGTGAAGATTTTTCTGTCTTTTTCAGCAAAATTTTCTAACAAGCTGTGCTCTAGCAGAGGCAACAGGGAGAAGCAAAGCTACTTATCAGTGTGTTTGACAGTTTTAAAAACCAAGAGCAAAGCACACTACAGATGTAGACAGCTGTTTCAACAGAACAAAATCAAGCTTTTGCTTCCACAGTATTTAGATACTCAGAGGATTCTATCCTTTTGTAAAACAATTTAAAATCTACTCATGAGCATTGCTGTATGTTTGAGAGTGCTGTAAATTCTGCTTCTGTTGCTATGACTGCTGATATATGAAAAAAGGGAAAACCCTCATATATTTTCTGAACTGACTCTACTACAGGGTATAATTGCAATATACAAGATGTTTTGGTAGTCATAATTAACAAGAAAAAACAACAGGCTTCTTTTTAAAAAAATATTAAACGACTTCATTCCTTTTACTAGCCTCAGTGGGAGTTCAACTTTTTGGAAAACAGAGCACATATTCAGACACTTTATATTTAGGCCTTTCTTCTCTAACCCCTCAGGACAGTCTGTTTTTGTACTTGTATCTACAGTACTTATTTTTCTGCAATTCCCATCACTGTGACTTAGAGAAATGAAGCTGGCTGTCCTTTTATATTTTGTTCTTTTGCCTCGCGTTCCCTCTTGCTTGTGATATGTGTAATTGCATTGTAGGAGGTCTGACTGCCTAAACTTATTTTTACCCTACAGGTGACCTTCTACAAGTAGAAGCCACAACACAATTATTTCTTTTCGAATCTGTATGGCACTGATAGAAATGGAAATAGTTTCAACTCAATTCTATTGTAGAATAAGAATCCAAGATAGAAGAACTGTATTACTCAGCAAATCTCAGTTCCATGAAAAGGCTTATTGAACAGCTAGTGAAGCAGAGACTAAGTAAAATAACTCACTGTCAGGTACCAGCTGTCATAAAAGATTAGACACAGACATTGAGCAGATAGAACTGTTAATTTGATTCAGCATTTGTATTCCTTTCTGGTATAAGATTCAAAGGTTTCCACTTCAGTCGTCAGTGAATGGACAGAATTCTCTTTATGGTCTACTCCATAATTGTTAAAAGGAACAGGTTAATAACGACTATTACCGTATACTAAAGGGGAAAAAAGCTCCAAAAGATTTCTTGTTGATTGAAGGTATTAGTTTTTTTCTTGTTATGATAATGTTTGCCACAGTATTGTACAAAACTCCAGTTTCAAGTACAGGCAAGAATATGCCTTCAACCTTTTATTATAAAATCTTAGACTACACTCAAAGGATTTTAGTGTAGGTGTTAATGGACCATAACTCATAAAGTGATTACAGGTTCACAAATCCCAAAGTCCAAAACACTTATGCTAAGGAAATATTTTTGTTTGCATTTAAGTTTTCTTTTAAAGTGTGTATATTAACTGTTAAAATACCTATTCAAGTCAAGTAATACACTGGGTGAAAAAAACAAAGGCTTTTTTGTTCATATTGTTATTTCAGACATCAGTGGGAATTCCTTGAATTACATTCAATGGAATTGCTCAATAGAATCAGTTTATTTTAATGACTATTGATTCACCAAGTCATAGGTCTTATATGACAGAGGTAAATTTCAGGTATTTTTCACTCTGTGGGCTATCCTTAATGAAAATGTGAGTAATATATGTGTTCCCTATGCAATAAGGCATCACACAGGAAGGCAGATGACATCCAATGGTTTTATATGTAAAATTGTTTACCTATTTATGTATCAGAAATACATACAAATGTATTAAAGTAAATATTGATTTATTGCTTCTAAATTAATTGTCAAAAAGAGAACCAGTGAAACAGTTTTGAGCTGGTCCCTGATATTTGACTATGTATCTACTTAGTAGAAAAGATCCTAGTTCTCAGAACTCATCAAACTTAGAAGCTTTACTCCAGTTCTTAGAGAAGCTGATAACCAAAGGTGTAATTAATCTTTTCATCTGCAAGATGAAAAGAATCTTATTTGGCATTACTTGTCTGTCAGATTATTCCTTTCATAGGGCAATCATATTTCCTTCATGAAAGCAGAAGACAAGGCAAGGCAAGAAAATTCCTATTTCAGCTTTAAAATTCTGTCAGTTGATTGTTTAATAGAATTACAAGATAATAGAAAAGCTTAAATGGTGATTAAAAAGTGCATAAACACAAGGAACTGAGATCTAGTTAATTTTTCCAGTGAACAGGTATAAAGTTTATTGAGCTTTTCTTTAATTAGAAAATTGATATGCTCATAAAAGATATCACAGACAAATGAAATGAACATGTTGGTTCAGTAATCCTATAACCCCAAGTGAAATTGACCCTGCTGTGTCATAGTGAAAACACTAACATGAATAGCCCCAGTTTAGCAAAGGAAATGTAGTTAAAGAATTACAAATGAGGAAATAAAATTGAGTTTAAGATGCCCTAGAGTCATCAGTGAGTCACAGTGTTATCATATCAATAGGCATTCTTCAGCAGTAAAATTTCTATAGAGGATGTCAAAAAGATTGTGTTTGATTACAATCATTGTAGTGTGAATTGAGTTTCTATTTTCCTGTAGAGAGATCAAGAGAAAGTAATGAATATTTCATTGTTAATCCATTCCAAAGATGTCAGTTTACATACCTTCTCTGGTTCTCCTGTTGGCCTGTCTTACAAGAAAACCAAATCTTTTTTCCATCAGTTTGAAATGGTAAATAAAAATAATTTTCACATCCTTGCCAGATTGAAGAAAAGATACCTCTCCCATTCTTGGAAATTTAAAGCAAAGAAATTACCAAAAATTGTTCTGCATATTTAATGTAACTGAAATCTATCTAAAGATTTCCATTATTGTACATGGTAACTCAGGTACCAGTTACACACATGCAATCTTATGAATATCTTCAAAGCTAACTGTCCGTTTTATTTTTTAAAATTTATAAAATTTTATTTAATGGTATGCAATTTTGCTCACTATTCATTTACACCTGGCTCTCCTGACAACTCTTCTGTGTCTTTCCCTTACATCATGCATAACCACATGAAGTTAGCTTTGCTTGTCTATAAGGTATGCTTACAGAACCTTTCCTTTTTTTGCTTTTTTCTTTCCTTTTCAAAGGTCCATATTCTTCCAGTAACACAGGGAAAGGTCCTTTTCACAAATAGTTATTGTTGTTTTTTCTCCTCTGTGTATTGCTTAAAGTGATGGACTAAAGAGGATTAATAACATCCGCTCACTATAGTGTAGTTCAGCTTAACTCATTCACTATTCTTAATTAAGCTAAACATTTTAGAATTAAGGCAACAGTGTTTTTTTGAAGTAGAAAAATACAGTAGAAAAGGTTAGAGGATAAAAATAGAGCTCAGACTTTTACTGCTTTGAAATCTGATGCATTTTCTTTCAGAAATGCTGCATATTGCTAAAATTGAAATCATCACTAGGGATTTAGTACTGTTATACAAGTTACACAGTCTGTTTTGACAAACATAATTCTTGATTGTTTTTGATAAAACAAATGGATATATCATCCTGGATTCTATGTCATGCCCTTTCTGAAGATTTGCCACCAAAGCAAGCAATGTCAACAGCCATATCCTTTTGTATTAATATGCTTTCCTCTTCTTTGAAATAGAAAGTGAAATTTATCTCCCTTATTTCTCATTATATATATATAGTATAGAAAATATATATTGAATATATATATTCTAAAGTATAGAATTTTACTCAACTTCTTTAGAGTCTTCAGTGAAGCAAAGTTGCAGCACAAATTTGTTCCTATCCTTGTTCTTAGGTTAATTTTTACGTATTGTTATGTTTATCTTTCCAGAAACCATTTTCTGTGGGTGTATGGAAAAATCCTTTTTAAAGTTCTGTCATAATAGATCTTTCTAGCTGCAGAAACAGAAGAAAAACTTGGCTAATGTAAACCTTGATATTTAAAAGTAAGTCAACAAATGAAGGGCTTTTTTTTTTATTGCTTCCAATATCATAAGCTGCAACCATTAAAAATAGAATTCTAGAATTAACTTTGTGCTTAGCACTATGAAAAAAAATAAAATATTTAGGTCACAAGAAGAGGATGAGTAAGTAAAACTACGTTAGTAGATAGTTGGGAACTATGTGAATATTTCCAGATGCATGCCAAATGCACCAGGCATTAATAAACTACTTAGTTTAGAACTAGGCACATTAGACATCTCACCAGATTCAGTATGGAAATCAGTAAAATTCTCCTTATAATGAATAAAGGGTAAAAAACCCAACAACAACCCTTCTTTGTATGTACTGCTTTAGAAGAGTTGGTGGGTGATATGGACAGAAAGAGAGACACAGAGAGAGAGAGATATAAGTTCAGAAACAATAGTCTTATATTGTTAAAGCCTGCAAATAATCTCAGATTGTGATTCTTGCAGATTCTGTAGAAATTCATGCCATTGTCTTTCCTAGCTTACAAGGTGGGTAAGAATAAAGGGACATATCAGGTCACAAGAATATTATGTGAGTCCATTGTCATATTTCTCTTGTAGATAATTTTTTTCAAGAATTCAGACTTCATATATGAATGTATGCATGAGTTACCAATCTGACTAAGTAGACGCTGAACTGAATCACAATCATTTAACCAACTTTATTGGATCCTGCATCAGGACTTTCAACAATTGTGGTTATTTCTAATAGGCAAATGGTTATCTAACCTGGGCAATATATCCGAAAATGTCATTTTTAGACCTTAGTTTCAATGTAACCTCAACACAAGGTAATCTCAGATTCAACAGAACCTGAATCATCCAGAACACACACACTGAATGTTCAACTACTTCCACCATGTTATTATTTTAATACTTTAACCACCTGGGAATGGCTTTATGAATTAAGGCAGGAGGTCCAAAGTGATTGTTGAGTCCACCTCTCATCTCATTCTTTTCAAAGGAATTGCTTCTTTGTGAGAGTTCCAGAAAATAAGCTGGCAGACAGAGGCCCAAAAGAAACATAATTTCTCAGTTCTTCCTTCAAACAGAACAAATTAGCTAGAATTAGCAAGAGGAATATAGATCATTACATACCCCAATATGCATAAATTATACTTTTAATTTAAGCACATCATACACAACACCAGCTTATGAAATTATCCAGGCATAATACTGCACTGTAAGGATGGCCTGCTTCATCATTTCTCATTACTCTGATACCTTAGAACTTGCTTTATTAGTTTAGTTATGATACACCTGTTAATAATAACACTTGTGTGACTGGAAAAACAAATAATTTGATATAGGAGTTATATTGTGCCAGAAAGCATGCAATGAAATAAATAAGCAAGTCTTTTCAGAAACACATTTGGTGAACTGCTTTGGTGAATTAAGTGCTGTATTTTAATTCGAGGATGCAGCCAATAATTGGTTATCTCTAACATTTACTGCTTATACTATTGTTTTGATTTATGGCAATCTCAATTAAATGACCCAAGATAAGATATTCCAAATGAATTTAGCCTATGCAAATCCCATTTGCAACATTTTAACTGAATTTCAGAGAAATTGTTTTCATTCTAATATAATTACTGCCTTACAGTACATTATTTCAGCCAGCACCATGATTTGAAAACCTTGATTAGAACAATATTTGATCAATAGCATCAGCAAAACAAAATCAGGATTTGAAACAAAGATTTTTCAATATAGAGGTTATTTCTACTTATCTGTTAAGCCTACAAGAAAGAAAAAAGAGATAAATTCTCAAATGTGACTGTCATATTTGTTCAATGTGACATTTACTATTACTTACTTTGAAAAGAAAGAGTTAGACATTCTTGTAGCATATATTTTTAAACTCAGAGATAGGAGCAGTAGGAGAAGTAGTAGGAAGAAGTAGGAGCAGTAAAAAGAAAAGGAAACAAGCATTTATTCAATATCTATACTGAACCAAATCCTAATGAGCATTACATTTTAAAGAATAATTAAAAAAAAAAAAGACTGCATTTAATTAATAAACTCCCAAATGTCTGAAACACTAGATATTTCATTAAGACAATGTTGTTCCAAGTATACAGCCAGTCAAATATTTAAATATTTAAATAATCACTGTAATCACAAAATTATCTTATATGACCAAGTGTTTCTCCTTTCACCTGACTTCAGTTGTTCTTTGTCTGTCCTTTCTTGACACTTTAAATTACCTTTACCTCAATATACAATACTCACTATATTTAAATGGTGAAAGTAACACACTTCATAATAATACACTTTGCCTATCCTTAAATTTTCTTTATTTCATAAGAAAAAAATTGAATATCCAGTGACATTTCTGGAAACAAAATTGTTTCTGCATTTCACTTTCTTTCTTTATTGCATAGCATGACTAAAAATAATGTTGACACTTCCCTGATATGGGGTCAGCATTTTCACTTGATTCAATCAAGTACATTGCTACTTTAGAAAATGCATCTATGAAAGGAAGAGAAGGAAGTCACTAGGAATATGTTTGCTGTCTATGAAGGGGGGTTTTATTCCGTATTCCCCCATTAAAGTAAACATTTGGATATTCTTCTCAGCCCCGCATACTCGGTCTGTGATTTGAGAATCCAGCTGGCTCATTTCCATCTCATCTATTATCAGCAATACTACAAGTTTTGCTGCCCAAATTAGTCCCTTGTTTGCATCTATGCCCCCTAATGCTATCACTGGATTTGCACAGCTGTACTTGCCTGAAATATAGTAAACAGCTCAAATGATGCACACACTGGAATTGGATCCACATGTGAATCTCCTAGCAGTGGACTGGAAGGTCAACCAGAATAAAAAGCAGCAAAGCTTACCCTTATGACTGGAGTTGGTAGATGTAATTTTTTCAGGATCGGCTCTGTACTCTGATTACTTGGAGAAGGAATGCATTTTGTTACACTATTGGGAGGGATAGGAAACAAACAGAATATGATTTGGACTTTCTGCAGAAAACAGATTTTGAATTTACTGTCTGAGCTGTGCTTTGTAGTTGAAATGAAAAGTAATATCCCTGTTCAGTTTTTCCAATGTGGAGAGTTCAGACATGCAATGAAGAGAAAGCTATCAATGGTTACTCTAAGACTTCAAGATAGTTTCTAAATAAAATTGTTATAGTAAGTAGTAAAGTTTAACTCTTTAATCAGTGGGATTAAAAATAGTTTTAAACTGTTTAATCCACCAGACTTAACCTCTTATTGTTATCCATCATTCTCTTTCTTTCTTTCTTTCTTTCTGTCTTTCTTTCTTTCTTTCTTTCTGTCTTTCTTTCTTTCTTTCTTTCTGTCTTTCTTTCTTTCTTTCTTTCTGTCTTTCTTTCTTTCTTTCTTTCTGTCTTTCTTTCTTTCTTTCTTTCTGTCTTTCTTTCTTTCTTTCTTTCTGTCTTTCTTTCTTTCTTTCTTTCTGTCTTTCTTTCTTTCTTTCTTTCTGTCTTTCTTTCTTTCTTTCTTTCTGTCTTTCTTTCTTTCTTTCTTTCTTTCTTTCTTTCTTTCTTTCCTTCTTTCTTCCCTTCTTTCTTTCTTTGAAACCACTATCCACATACTAAATCAAGTAGTAGAAGGCCTGAATTTATTGATTTTTTTTAAATTTATTTTTTATTTCTGACTATTTCTTAAATGTAATCTTGTCTAGCTGTTCTCTACAGTTATGATGAACAGAGCATGCAGTGCATAATATTCTTATTTCTCTAAGACAGAGAGCATAAACACAGAAGGCCAAAAGCCCTTAATCTCTCAGGAAAACCTGTCTGTGTTGCAGATAAGGGCCTCTCAAATAGTTCTGTGGTGCCAAAATACAATTCTTTTCAATCCAGCAAACGAATATCTAAATCAGCTTTTATAATTGCGTCACCTGCTGCAACAGGAAAAGTAGAGTCTGATCACAGCCTTCTATGTCAAACAGAAATATTTTCATTTATTTTAACAAAAATAGGTTCACAAACCTAGAGAACTGATATTTGAATGCGAGCTACATAAAGTTATATTTGAACAGTCTAGTGTCTCCATTCTCTCTGGGCATAAAAGTTACACTTTTTATAACAGACTTTTATTCCTTTGAACCTGTTTTCCCTTGATATCAGGTTGCAAAGTGCTATCCACCAAGGCATCTCTCCAATCGTTAAAGAAAGACCTTTTGTGATATTTTTAATTAGTTTTAACCTTCTTCACATCTCCAAGCATGGTTATGGACACTCATTGATTTTAATTACCATACTGATAGCTTACTGCTTTGCAGTCCTTATTAAAATGACCCTGTAGCATTTCTTTTCAATGAGTCTTCCATGTAGGTTTTGGGGTTTTTTTTGTGTTTTTTTTTTGTTTGGTTGGTTTTTTTTTAACTTTTAAAACATTGGTTTGAATTTGTTTGGATTTTCTGTGCTAAAATGTTGAACATTTTGAAAAAAAAAATTGCATGTTATCGATTTGCATAAACATAAAAGTTTTGAAGATAGACAATAACTTCATAAAATGTTTTATCCTGACTTCTTACAGGGTTCTTTTAGTGGAGGAGAGTGTTTGCATGTTTGTCACATAATGTGAAGCTTGTAAATCCATTGCATCCATGAAAAGAAGCAGAAATCTGTTACCAACAGCAGTGTCCAATATTAATTCTCATTTGCTCAGCTTCTAGCTAATCTCACTAGGGTGTTTATCACCTAGAAACCAAATTTGTCTACAGTAATACTCCTTATAAAGCACTCCTCATTAAAGCAGAATGCACCTTCTGTTCCAAAGAGAACGAATTTTCCAGTTGACTGCCAGAACTAAATCATATATTCTCCCAGTTCTTCGAATACACACATTTCAGTTTCATAAACCCCCAGAATCTGCTGTTAGTTTTCCACATAAAGATGTGCAGCATTTAAGCAGCAAAACATATTATAATACCAGTGTTATTCTTGCTCCGTCTTATTCTCTCTTTCATGTCTAGGACACACAAACTCTGTAAATTTCCTCCTTTATTATTTATAAAACTTATTAACGGAAAGTTTTTCCCTGCCTTGCATGAGAGAAAAATTTGAAGACATATAATAAAAAATATTTCCCTATTTGGGAATCAGATGTATCAAAATCTAGGTTACGAAACAGTAGCAGAGTTGAGGTGAAAGCCCTTCCAAAGGGAACAGAAACATTATAAGGTTTTAGTGCAGTTTTTTACTTGTCTATCAGTCAACAATTTGGAAAAAAAATACAGAGGAAATTTGACACTGCCTCTTCTTTATTTTTTTTTTTTAATTTCCCCTGATGTAGCACCACACTAGTGCTCCCATCTGAAGTATGGTCTGTATGTGTTAAGACACAATGTCTTTCTGCTAGATCCTCTGTACTACTACTACTCTAGATTGTGGAGCACCGGGCTTCCAGTTCAAAACTGTAGGATATTTATATAAACTAAGAAGCTTCAGTTGTTCTCTAGCTAACAAGCTACAGGGGTGATTCCTTTACTTTGCTTTTGAATTAGTGAATATTTAATTTATTTGGGAACCATTTTGATTTGAAAAGTAGGTCCCATTTTAGGGACCTATATTATTTGGTTTTGAGCTTTCTTCTTCACTGGAAAAAAAAACAAACCTATTTAAGTTTTATTGTGGGTTTTATGTTTTCATTTTAATTTTCTCATATACAATTCAGAGGGATTTATTAAAGAACAAATATAAAATAAATATAGGTATGTATTTGAAAAGCCAAAGCAAGTCTGTCTTCAAATTCAAATTAAAGAGGGAACAACAGTTTCTAAGGAAAATAACTAATAAAGTAACACAAAGGTATCCTGAAGTTTCAGACTGTGATGTGACAACTGTCATTACTAAAATATTCTAAAGCTACTAAGTTCTAGTAAAGAAAATTTTTGCACTTTTTACTTTCCAATAATAGCAGTAGATCTTTGTACTAATTGATATATTTTTTAAAACTACTATTCAATAAGAAGGTGGTTGGACTGTCCTTTATCAATAATAAATAATAATATATATTATTATTTCTGTCTTTAGTTAGTTTGCATATAGTCATTGCAGTAAGGTGGCTGTGAAGTAACTTTTAAGCCAGGTTTCCCTGACTTAAACTTACCCTTACTGAATAAAAATCTTTCATAGGAAGAATTTTGAATACTTGGTAATTACAGAGATATAAAGGCTCGATCAACTGGTTCAATTTCCATGAACTTTGGTAAAGGGAATTTTGGCCATAGCTAAAGCCTGACTTGTAGGAGTATCAACAGACAAGCATTACATACTTTCAATCTTATTTTGTCGTACATTTTCTTCAGCTAATATCACAGGTTTTGTCAGTCTCATGAAAAATATGACACACATACACAGAAAAAAAATTCTCTTCCTGCAGGCTTTTATTTCCCTGTTTCCTTTATAATACCATATTCGCCATTAACATTTGCAGTGACTCAAAATGCTGAACTAAGGAAGGCAGCATGATATTTGTGCCAAGTGAAGAAGTGATTCCTGGAATGTCCTTCATTTCAATGAGATAAACAAAGCCCTTTAAAGTTCATACTAGAATTTGAACTAACATATAACAAGCAAATAAATCGCTTTTATGCAAATGCAAGTTTCATTAAAACGCAAAGCTCTGCATAAAGCTGAACAGCTGAGTCTGCACTCTTTGATATTAAAAAAAAGGAAAAAGAAAAAAGAAAAAGGAAAAAAATAATTGAACCCAGGCATAATTATTTTTGTAGAATGAAGCTTATGCAGCATGTATTCTAAACTGCAGTGATGCAGACCATTCAACACATGTCTGGATCCACCAATCATTTGAGCTACTTTACTAAGCTATTTCCCTTAGTGAAAAGCAGATTAAAGATTCCAACTCCTCTCTCAATGTCTGTACACAGTGATGACATTAAATATTTTTAGAGCTAATTTTTAAGTGTCCATTTTCATTATATCTGTGTCTGTCTATCCTGTGCAAATCTTTCACTTTTTTTTATACAACATGTAAATGTGATTCTAAAGCTCCAATATTTGGTAAACCCTCAATGTTTTATGCTTTCTGATCTTTGTAGCTGATTTTGGAATTACTCATTCTTATGTCTGAATATTTCCAGATACATGCCAACTGCACCAACCATAAATGAAGTGCAAATCATGTACAATTTAGATTAAAAGAACTCATAAATAAATCATCTGAACACTGCGGTATCCCTGCACTACCCTAATAGAAGAACTCCAGGACACAGACATAGCTTCCTTTGATAATTTTCTAGGTTATTCTATTCATCAGATTGTCCAATGTTACAGAGTTCAAGCAGTTCAAGGCCAGAATTGACAAAAGTGTTTAATTTTACTTCATATATAGCTTAGCCAATTTTCATAAAAGAGGCTTTTAGCTGGTGTAAAAAACATTCTGAGGTACACGCAATGGTTCCCTCTGCCTCAGATGAGAAAAGGCCACTATATCATAATGTCTAACGTTCCCACAATGTCAGAAAACTGAATTAAATACTTTTTGGAAGCAAATAGCATCGCACATAACAAAAAAATTAGTATTTCTGTAGTCCCTGAACAATCTCTCAGGGGAGTTTCCTCCTGTGCAAACTTCACTGGACACACAAAAATTCAATAAAAGATTATACTTTTCTTATTTTCTCCAATTTAGAAACACTATAGAATACTTCTGTGTATAAAGCAAAAATCTGATCAGACTGTTTAATGAGCAGGTTATGGACACTCTCTTAAAGAAATGCAAATTAAAAGTAACCCAACAATGGTAGGACCTAGTAAAATGTTATTCAAGTGTCAAAAACTTTATACAGACTAGGTGTGTTTGAAGCTTGTAAAGTTTAGAAATGGATGTGCAAATAACACCAAGACTAAACCATTGTTATCTTCTGGTCTACAGCCTTTATCAAGATTTCGATTTTATGTGTCTGTACTGTGATAAACAGGCTCAGGAACATTTAAATCATGGTCCAGTTAGAGAGATGAGTTTTTCAAGAGTCATGAACTGTTCCCAGATTGTTCCCCTATCTCATCTAAATTTACTTTATCTAAGATGAAGATTATGTTAAGGCAAAGAACTCTGGTTTCCGGTCAGTGAAGATCTAAGAGGTACTGTGTGTAATTTAAATGATTTAAAAATAATTGACCCTTAAACATAGTGCATAACCAGCATCTAATCTTCCAGTTCATCAGAAAACCAAACAATAAGAATAAACAATTTATTTTGCATATGAGTATTTGCAACAATTATCTTTATAGATGCAATAATAGCATCTGTAGATTTACTTGCCCTTTCGTCACATCCTTATTTATTTTTAGAATACAGTTAATAGATACAATACTAATTACCTTAAGGAAATCAGGACAGTAGTTTGAGATGTCAAAACACAGATATACTTCTCTTCTACAAACAATTCTACAATTCAGAACATTCCCTTTTCTATGTGTTGTTGTAGAATGGATCTTGTGCAATTGTAATTACCTCTGCATTGCATCTCCTGTGAACAAAAGTCAGCCAGTTCACAGATTAGCAAATCTTACTGAATGCTTCATTCCATCAGTCCTTTCTGTCACTGTGCTCTGTTTTTCTATAACATCATGTCTCAAATCTGCATGAAAATACAATAAAATCAAATGGAAAATAATACATTCTTGCTTCTAGCATAACAAATCCTATCATAAAAAGGAGATTTTTACAGTGACATCTATGACCATAAGCAATTCGCCGAGCAAACAGAAATTGGCCTTTTACCTTGAGAGAGGTGCAATTCAAATTGAAAGGACTGAGGACTAATGCTAAAAACAAACAAAAAAAAAGACAGAAAGTTGAATGCATAGTGATGAAAAAAATATTTATATTTGAGCAGTATTTTACCCTAAATGAACCTCAGCTTGCATGTTTAGAAAATCACAGCTAGAAATACAAGCTTAGTTAAAATGCATATGCATAATTTGAACCATACAAATGTGAGATGCAGTGGCATTATTGGGTTACACATGTGAATTAAAATATAATATTTTTAATGTCAAAGTTTACCTCTAAAAGTTGAATAAATCAAAATAGTCACACTATAAAAAAGGCAGAATCTTTGGTACCTACAATGCAAGCCAGGTTCTTTGCTGATGGTAGCTGTTGCATTGTCTTCAATGGCTGTATTGACATAAAACTGTGAAGAATGTGGCCAACAGTTAACATTTGGTGAAGAACCTCACTTGCATTAACTTAGTTTGTCCCTGGATAAAGATGTTAAAAAGTTAGGAATCACTAATGGAAAAAAATTTTTTTTTCATTGTAAGAGTTTATAGAAAAGACACCAAATTAATGGAAAATTGTGAATCTGTTTAAGTTTTAGGTTGTGAAGCACTGCATAAAGATTGGAGCTATTTTAGACATACAAAATAGTTGTCTTTTCTTGTTCAAGTATGAGACATTTATGGGGAGTAGAAATTTTCTACTCTTCAGTTTATTGCATTGTTTCAATTAAAATTACAGTATAATGTAGCCCTTGATGCTTAGGAATAGTGTGGAAGTTTTATTAAAGCCACTCAGAGGAACGATTCAGAAAGTACAGCCTGCTGCATAGACAATTGGTTACTTTGAGTATATTTCACTTCTTATAATTTGCCCAGAGGTATCTGGACAGGTTGCATTGGCGGGTCAAGGTCAATGGTATGAGGTTCAATAAGGTGAAGGGCTGAGTTCTGCACTTGGGTCACAACCACCCCATGCACTGTAACAGTCTTGGGGCAGAGTGGCTGAAAAGCTGCCCTGTGGAGAAGGATGTGGGGATGCTGGTCAATAGCTAGCTGAACATGAGCCACCAGTGTGCCCAGGTGGCTAAGAAGGCCAGTGGCATCCTGGACTGTATCAGAAATAGTGTGGCCAGCAGGACCAGGGCAGTGATTTACCCTGTGTACTCAGCACTGCTGAGGTGGCACCTTCAATTGTGTGTCCAGTTCTGGGCCCCTTGCTACAAGAAGGGCAGTGAAGCTGGTGAGGGGTCTAGAGACTAAGTCATATGAGAAGCAGCTGAGGAGCTGTGATTATTTATTTTGTATAAAAGGAAGCTCAGAATGGTCTCTCAGGAGAGACCTTTTCATTCTCTACAACTACCTGAAAGGAGTTTGTAGGACATAGGAGTCAACCCTATCCTCCCAGGAAACTAGGGATAGGACAAGAGAACATAGCCTCAAACTGCACGACAGGTATTTCAAGTTGGATGCCAAGAAGACTTTTTTCACTGAAAGAGTGATCAGGCATTGGAACAGGCCACCCACGGAGGTGTTGGAGTCACCATCCCTGGAAGAGTCCAAGAAACACCTGGGGATAGTACTTAGTGCTATGGTTTAGTTGATAGACATGATGGTAATCAGTCAGAAGTTGGACCTGATGACCTTGAGGTCTTTTCCTACCTCAATGATTCTATGACTCTAAAGTTATCAAAAACTTATGAAAAATAGAGTTTCATTATTTTGGTAAATCTACTCTGCAGCTCAAGCATACTTTGATGACCAAAATAAAACTGCCTGCACAGGGATCTTTTCTTCTGTGACAATTATTTTTCCTCTTTCTGAATAATTTTTAAGCTGAAACTAGTAAAAGCAATTGTAAAAGAAGTCTTTCACCAGCAAGCTTTAGAATCACAGAGATTTCTTCATCTGTCTGCTTAAGTTTAAGTCAGCTATTCTCCCTTCCTATGTTTTGGCACTACTCTGACATGGTGTTTAGAATCCAAGAATTTCTATGGATGACATTAAACAATAATTATTTAAACAATAACTTGTCATAGTATTGGAATTATTTCTCTTGAAGCTAAGAGATTCCAACTGGCCCCTGGACTGAAGCTGTACAAGAAATGTCTGCAAATACAATTATTTGATGACAGTCTGCTTTCTGAAAAGCATTTCCAATGGCTACCATTCCTTGCAGTACTATTTCATGTGCATATTAAGAAATCAGTGGTAGAAAGTCAGACATGTTTATAATTAAAATAAATGAGCATCTGGGCTAAGATGGTCTTGGTTTTAAGTTAAGGAACTGAACAAGAAAGAAGTATTGTTCACAGTAAATATTATTCACTCTAGGTAAATGCAGTAAGATTCTAAAAAGGATTTCTTTGTTGTTAACTCTATTTGTCTGGGCACACAGACAGGACAAGACTGCTGTTGATGAGATTTGATTGCTACCACATATAACTAACAGGGCTACATGTCATCTATTATGAAACAGGAGCCCAGAAATTGTTTTGTTCAATGGTTGTTTGTTTTAAAAAACATTTCCTTTCTTGAGTTTTATTCTGTTTTTACTACACATGGAGTTTTCTGAACTATGCATACTTTGTACTGAATTAGAATTGTATTTCTTTTTGTGTATAGATTTAAGCCTATTTCTTCAAAATCCATGGAGGGGAAATATGCATGCAAGACTTATGAAATTTGGTAAGAAAATATTTAACATAGGTCACATTTAATTAGACTTGGATGATTTGACACATTTCTATACATGAAAACCAATTGCAGTATCATGAACTGTCCTATCTTAAATAATGAGGGATGAAAATGTCAATGTTTACTGTCATCTTCATCTTTCTTTTCATTAATTTCAAATTATGCCTTTAAACTGCACAAAACCCAGGTACCCAAATCTGCAAAGGAAGACAGGAACGAAATGCCAACATTAAGGTCTTCTCATGATAACTTTCCTCATATTGTACCTGAATGTGAAGCTATCTCAAAGTCTTTACAGCAGCCTCTCAATGCCTGTGACTGAGGACATATAGAATAGCCTGCATTCTCATAATGCCATGAGCAAAAATGATCAATTTGGAGTTAAATCCTAGCACGATTTGCAATATGAGGGTTTCTAATCCTAGCTGATGAGAAAAAACACCAAATTCCCTGCAAATGTAGTCTGAAATTGTAATAATGCTTCTGTAAGGCTCTTTTTTTTTTTTTCAATACATTCCCCTGCTTTTATCCAATAAAATAGTATGCAGAGAACTTGACTTGGATAGACTTTTTTCTTTTTTTGGTAAGAATCCTCTATCTGTCTTTCTTCTAAGATGTTTTTCATTTTATACAGTATTTATTAAGCCAGAGAGACAGAAATGTGAATAAGTGAAATTTTCAGAGGGAAAATGATCCCTCAGGTTACTGATGAGGACATAATTCACATTCTTATCCCAATGAATGTATGCTGAAACCCTATTGTATCCTGCACATCTATCTGCAGGGCCAAAATGTGACTTCAACTTCCTTTCTGTGAGATGCAGGGATGTACTCTAATCTTACTTGCACACATTTACAACCACATGTTACTAAAGTAGTTTAGTTGGTACTTTCCTAGTGCAACAACACATAAACAGCCTGTCATACCACACTACTTCACTTTTGCTTCCTTTTACCTCAAACAATGATGTCACCTTATATGCAAATTCACTTAAGTATTTTGCAGAGACAATATTTGGAGAAACTTTGACCAGAAATTCAACCCAGCTCTGTATACAGCAAGTAACAAAGGACAACTAGATGCTAATTTGCTTCCTAGGACTAATACTGAAGAAGGCAGTAGATATTTTCCATTTGTCCCATAATATGGTGTTACCTCCTTAATGAGCTGAACAGGTTCCTGAAGTGCCAAGATTAATTCTGTATGTAAACCCAGAAAGTTATCAATATAACCTATACTGAGTTGTAAATTAAAGAGCAGAATAAAGAAAAAAAGTGAAATAGTGAACACCATTTTAATACAAATGGCTTGAAGCACACTCCTTTCTTTTCACAAATTGTCCTGATCACAAGTGTCTTAATATTTAATGGAGTTAAAATGGACATCAGACAGATTAAGGAAAAAAACCCACTTCAATAACAGAAGAATTACTTGATCTTTAAGTATTTTCTTTTCTTGCTGCTCTCCTATCTAAACTAAGAATATACAGTTTTCCTCAAGCCAAATCAAAATTTATTTTCATACTTTTCATAGCCCAATTTAAAAATAAAGCAAAACATCAAACCAAAAAAATAAACAGAGAGTAGTATCTTGTCTTTTCTTTAAATACTTCAGTTCAAGATAATTTTTTAGTTTTTAGGTGTTTTTTTAATCAAGGATGCATTTTTAACTTTATAATTTCTATCAAGCATTAACATTTTAAAGTTAATATGTTAGCAAAATATAGAATTAGTTTCCAAATGAAACATTTGAATTTTAAATTCTTTGAAACAGTTCCTCACTTGATGTAAAACAACAAAGTTCCTTGTATGAATTCATTGCAAATCAGCCCTTTGAAACTGATAGAAAAAGCAGAATACAAAATATTAAGGTTGGTTTCTTTCTGGGATGACTGAATATTTTTGTGTTTATGTGAATGTTAATCTTATAGGAATGATGTGATGTAGTTATAGACATTAAAAAAGTTACTCAACAATGATTTGTACTAAGATGACAGGTTTTAAAACTTAAATTATTTTCAACAGAGGCTCAAAGGAATTTGCAAAACAGCAGTTGATCATATTTGTCAAATTACATCTTTAATTAATAATTGACATTAGAAGGATTGGCAGATATTTGCCTTAATATTCAACAAAGTTATATTTATGGTATTTACTATGAACTTTTTGTGTCTCTTACACTTACCTCTGGGGAAAAACAACAAGGCATATAAGTGTTGTCAATTTAATCCATGAACCATCATTGTATTTGTTATGAGTCCTGTATCTACTCAAGTAACCAGACAATAATAAAGATAAATAAGCATCTGACAGAGCTCTGTGAAAATTATTCTAAATGACCGGATCAGACTGAAATTTGTCATATTGTCTAATATTAAAAAACCAAAGTAATTCAAGGACAGTTGCATTCTGCACAAGTTCATCATTTCAATAGCTTAAAGCCACAAGGACAGTTTTTAATTGTTGATGTGATATATCATTTGATTGTCTCCTTCACTCTGTACCAGAAAAAGAACACACTAAATTAATAACAAGCTCAGGCACAGCTCCAAAGTAACTGCTACAGGATAAGATTGATTTATATCTAAGGTGATGATGCCTGGACTCCAGATAACTAAATAGGGTATATAAATTTCCTGCAATATCTCAGATCATGATTGCACAAGTTTGCTATTCCAAATTTTTGTGATACAACAGACTTTGATATATGGCACTATGGTATACACTTGTGTGAATGAACTTTAAGCGTGTAAGAGTAGATAGGAGTTGAATGACTTTCCAGGATAAATTCTTTAGCTCTGTCACACATTTATATGGAGCAGCAGGTACTGAGTTTCTACACGAAAGTAATAATGAAAGTTATGCAGACAGACATAGTTTGCCTCTAGCAAGACTAATGACAAGGTCAGATTACATCAATTAAATGAAAAATCCTTCAAGATAAAGTTCATTCCACACATTATTAGTTCTTGTCCTCTTTCCAAACAAGTGCATGGTTTTACAAGTGTAACGCTGCTTAACTGTAAATTCATAGACCTGTGAAAAAATGGCTTCAAAACCAGTAAACAGGAATGGTAGACAATGCAAATTAAAACAAACAAACAAACAAAACAAAACAGAACAAAACAAACAAAAAAACCCCTGCAACTGATAAAACATAGAAAGTATCTTCTTTTACATCTTCTGAAATACACAACTGCTGTTAGTATGTTATTAACTGATAAACACTTCAAAAATTTCAACATTACTATTCCTTTTATATTTTGTCAGAGATTCTGAACAGAGCTTAGAAAGAGTGTTCAATAAATAAAAATACATAAAATCAGCAAACAGATCCACATTTTCTCTTTTGAATTACTATTACTTTGCAGTTTGTGAGAAAACTCTCTCCTTACTAAATTTTGATCTTCTCAGCTAATTATAGATATCATTACTGATCCCTCCCAGGCAAGCACCTTACATTTCAAGTCTCTGCTTGTTCGATTTAAGTCCTAGTCTTAGTTTCATTCCTTCTAAAGTACAAAATTAGAGGTAAATGAACCACTGTCTCACTAAACTCTAATGTGCAATTTGAACCAAAGTCTGTTTTAACTAATCCTGAATTCAGCCTCCTAAGAAGTGTGGTGCAAGGTAAAATTACCCCATTAGTTTTCCTCCCTTTAAGGTGACGTCTTATGGCTGATGCTTGACTATGGATGAAAATGCAGTCCTCAAAATCTGGCAGAGCTAGATAAGATCATGATTACAGAAATTAGAGTTTGCAGAGATCTCTGTGCAATACTATCAGTTTGAAATAATGTTGCTTTTTGGCACTCTTCAGAGAATTAAACAAAACACAAAGATGAAAACAAGGCACTTAGAAGTTAGTCAAAACAGAAAAAAGAAAAGGCTAAACCCATTGCCATGTCTTTAATCCAAAGTGTTTTTTTTTAAATGCTTCCTATTTTTTTTATCATCTCAAAATGGAAATAGTAAGTAGTTTAACAATTGAAATTATAACAATAAACCAACAACAGCAAGAATAACAAAAAAAGCAATAATAATAATAGCAGACATGAAGAGTGACAGAATTCTTTCAGAATAATGAAGCTTAGGAAAATAGTGAAGCTATTTCAAAATTTCAAAATCTCAGAAGGAATAAGAGAAATATTGAAGATTAACAATTATCATGACCTTAGAGGGTAGGCAAAATACAGATTATTAGGAAAAAAATGACAGCCATCCAAAAGAACCAAAATTCTCCCTCAACTCTTTTTTGCCCTATGAATAATTTTGAGTTGAATGCAATGGGGGAAATAAACTCTCGATTAACAAGTTTTAAACACGGAACGAAATAAAACCTATCAAAAGATGCCCAGAAATTACACAGAAAATATAGTGTAGATGAAACTAATTATTCCAATATGATAAAAATGGGTGTTGGTGCAGAACTACACAGGAACTGTCTTTATAATATTAATGGAAAAAAAAAAAAGCGAAAATTCCAGATATGTTCCTCTCCAGATATCTTGATGCAATGATACATTTATGTATTAAAACCACAGTGTTTATAAATGTTAAAATCTTCTTTTCCTACTGAATTTTATGAGACAGAATTTGTGAGATGATATTCAGTTTTAATTTTGACTGAATTTGGTGGGGACAGATTTTCCACCAAAGTATTTTAAATAAATCTCTGTTCTAATTAAATGATAGCAAAAGTAGTCTGAATTTCAAAATCACAAATAAAGAGAAGGGTTTTATTTACATGCGTAAGGGTATCACCTCATCATTGAGAAACAAATTCAAATTAATTGTAAAAGAAACCAAATTCATTATCTGTATGCTTTGTCTAAATGAAGGAATTTCAGAAAGTACACTTAGTGGGAATAGGTGTAAGATTCAGTTCAGCTTAGTTAATGTTTAACAAATTCTGTTCAGACAAATAGTAATTCTCTGGTCTTGATTAGAAAAGTCACTGTACAGAAATACTTTCTCAGTTGGTTTTATGACTCACACTTTTACTTTTCACAGTTAATCATTTTGATTATTGATTTGTTTGTTGCCTGTGGATATAATAGAAATAGTGTGCATCAGAAACAAGTTATGTGTATTTGCAGCCAGAATGAGGATAAATGTAGAAGCCTGAGGTGTAAACTTATACAGAGCCTAGACAGAACCCACAGAAGCCTGATTCCTTATACACATGTGGTGGTGTTAGAGGGCTGATTTTCTCTGTAGTTCTAGTTTTACTTTTTAAGTGATAAAACTCTATCAAACAGTGTGCTAGCATAGCTGAGCAGTAAAAAGGAAGACACAAGGTTAGCTCCCCTATCTGCAAGGTTTAGACAAAGGACTTTAGGCTTTCTGATGCTGAGGAAGAATGTATAAATATATATATGTACTACATGGAGATATATATGTGTGTGTGTGTGTGTGTGTGTGTGTGTGTGTGTGTGTGTGTAGATGTGTTCTAGAGATAGGTGCACAATCCTGGTGAGTGGATTGCAAAGCCAGTATGTCTTGAACCGAGGAACATCCTCTTGATGTTCCTTGAAAAGGAGAAGCTGAATAACAACTGTCAAAATGAGCAATAAGTAGTCCTGCTTATTAGCTGTGATTAGATTCAAATCAATTAGGCAAAACCAGTAATTTATATTCAGATTTCTTACTTTCCTTTGGTATAGGAAATTGGTCATTTTGAGAAACCATGTCTTCCCTTTCCCACTCTTTATTATTTTTCTTTGTTTAAAAGCTTGGATTAAGAAAAAAAAAATGAATTATTGGCCTGCATAATTGAAATCTCAAAAAAGCTTTATGGGCAGTAAAATAATTTTGCATGCAGTTTTGCTCTTCCCTCATGAGAAAAATGGGTGAAAATGAAGGTCTTGTCTGCCTTTCAAAACATAATGTAAATTACATTAATATTTTTAATCCAAACAGCTAAGCTTTTCAAACACAATGGAAATACTGTCTATGTAAAAAGAGCTGTAACTGCTCTACCACTCTATAATAAATATTTATTATTTTTTATCTAAAGATGTTTTAGAGACCAAACAAAATGTCCACATGTATGTGATATGATTACATTCCAGGTTAAGCTATAAAAGAAAATAAAAATCTTTGTACTATTATATTTAAATGTTGCTTTGACAAATAATTGTAATGATACCTTTATAATTTAAACAAAAATACTTAAAAGTCTGACAGGCAAAGGGAGATTTAGGACACATTGAGTGTTCAGAACAGAAGAGATAAGAGTGATGAATTACCAGCGATAACAAGTAAGGACTATCAAGGTACAATTTTCTTCAAACATTCATTATTTTTACTGTATACATTGAATTATTGAGTCTTCTGTAACATGACTGTATTCATTTTCTTTAGGAAATCCTCAATGAATTCAAAATGGAATAAATTCTAGACTTTCCATCAATTTTCTTATTGTCTTTGATGCGTAGCAGTCAAGAATTAATTCTGTAATATACAGTGCATAACTCAGAAAGGAATATGAATTGGAGTATCTAAATTACATAGAAATTAGATGTCCTTTAAAGGGACTCCTAAAACACAAAACTCTGTGATAACATATTAAAGAAAGGTAAAAAATACTGCACAAGAGCAGCCAGAAGAAATGAGTGAGAACATGTGAGAAACAAGAATGGTCAGTGAAGGAGAGGAGGTGCTTCGGGTGCCAGAGCACAGATTCCCCTCCTGACCCTGGAGAAAGATTGTGATTAAGCTGGTTGTCCTACCACAGCCCATGAATGACCACAGTGGAGTAGATACCCACCCTGCAGGCCATGCAGGACCTCATGTCAGAGCAGATGGCTATACTCCAAAGCTGTAGTTCATGGAGAGTCCACGCTGAAGCAGGACCCTGGCAAGACTTGTGGCCTGTAGAGGGAGAAGCCCACACTGGAGCATGACTCCTGGTTGGACCTGTGATGCTGTAGGGAATCCATGCTGGAGTAGTCTGTTCCTGAAGGACTGCACCCTGTGGAAAGGACCCACACACTGGAGCAGTTTGTGAAGGACTGTATCCCATGGGAGGGATTCCATGCTGGTTCAGCTTGATGAAGAAGTGGTAGCATCATGAATTGATCACAACACCTATTTCTCGTCCTCTGCCAGGGGTAGGAGTTAGAAGAATTGGGAGTCAAGTTTAGCGGAGAAGAAGTATATGAAGGGACTAGCGAGCTGGTTTTTTTGTTTTTCTTCCTTAGTCTATTTTTAATTGGCAATAACTTAATAAATATTCCAGAAGTTAAGTCTGTTTCGCCTATGATTGTAGCTGGTAAGGCATCTCCATATCTTTATCTCAACACAACAGCTGCTTCCCCTGTCCAGCTGGGGAGAGAAGGTGAGAGTAACTTGGTGGAGACTTTGCTGCCAGCCAACGTTAACCTATCACACCATGTTGCAATGAAAACTGGAAAATACCAACAGTTCTCTTTAGCCTAACACAGGAGAACAGTTCTCCCAGATCGCATACCTAGAAGGTTGTTAATATTCTGAAGATTGAACACTGAAAATTCTGTATCTCTGTACAGTTCCTATTATTCTCACTCGATCTTAAAATGTTTCTAATTGTTTATAAAAAAGTGAATTTGTATTGAAACATCTATTACATATTCAAAACCAGTCTTCTTTCACTCAAGCTTTATGGATTTAAGTCACAACTTAATTACTTTTTTAATAATGTTGTTTTCCATTCTGAAGTTTCTTCTCAGAACCATTTTACACTGTTGAATAAGTCCAACCTAACCTCAGTGATTTATTGGCTCTCAATTGCCCCAGGCACCTTATCACTTGTGCTGTGCTGACCCTGAAGTAATCCAAGATAGGAAGTACATAGCCAATAATAGATGTCATCATTTATTGTCTTTCATGTGTTAGGCATTCTCCTTCTGTCTTTTAAATTACTCCTCAACATTTTAATTGAGCCTAAAATTTTCTTATTGGTCTCCAGACTTATGATTTACAACGATTAAATTCCACATGTGTTTAGTATATTATTTGATATTTACTCAATATATATGTCTCTGTCGATCTTATGACAATATATGGAATGCTTAAGCATATTATGAACACTGTATCAACATGCATCTATAGTTGCAATACTGACAATGAAACTACAATTTATTTTTTTTATTTTATCAAAAGGGTGTCAAAAACTTGTATCAATTCTTAATATTGTTTTCTCTTACTAAATAACTTAAGAGGGGGAACCAGCAACCCTCTCTTTAAAAAAAAAATCACAAATACAAAAACCTTTTGAGAGCTTTGTAAAAAGGAACCTCATGTAGTTCAGCAAAAGGAAATGCAAAGTCCTCCATCTTTCCTATGAGGAAAGGCTGACAGAGCTGGGATTCTTTAGCCTGGAGAAGAAAAGGTGCATGGGTATTTCATCAATATCTGACAGGAGAGTGTAAAGAAGATCAAGAGAGGCTTTTTGAAGTGGCATCTATTGTTAGGAACTAATGCACACAGACTGAAACACGAGAGGCTCCATCTAAACACAAGGAAACATTTTATGAGTGTTGAGAGTGAACAAAGAGGTAGTGGAGTTTCCATCCTTGGATACAGATAGTCTAAAACTGTCTGGATATGGTCTGAGGAAATCAACTCTGTGACCCTGCCTGAGCCAGATGATCTCCAGAGGTCCCTACTAAGCTCAGTGATTCTGTGATTATATTTTGGGCTGTGAAAAATGTGCCATCTTTTCCTATGGAACATACAGAAACATTTTGTCTAGCATGAAGATTCCAAATACTAAGCACACCATTACAGGAGTGTATATTATATATCTTGAATATCTGCAATAAAAATGGCAAGTGAAAGATCACACTTCTTGTAAAATCCTTAAAACAAGTAGGATCAAGGTGAAGGCATTAGATGGCAAAAGAAGTTAATATGAAATGAGTAAGCAAAATACGTTTGCTAAAATAAAATGAAAAGAAGTGTAAAATAAGTATTTTTATAACTTTATATTTTCTTATAAGTTATATAGATTCATAAATTGTGTATACACATAAGTTGGGTTTTTTTTTAAAAATGTCATTGAAAGCACCTGAATTTAAATTCCTAAATATAGATATTTAAAACTTGAAGTTAGATTTCCTATGTGTGCATGTATGTTTAAGTACTGCCTTCAAACACATTTTCTGGAAACATCTGTAAACAGTGTAAGCTGCTGTAATGAATGAGCAAAGAGGATATTGATGGTATTTGTAGATAACACTTTTTTTTTTTTAACACTGTGATTCCTGAATTTAGTTTCAGAGCATGAAAAATATATTTATTTTAGGCAAACTGAATTTCTTTTAGTTGTCAAATATTTTGAGTACATAACTGATTCTTACCTCTCCATTGATTATAACTGTAAATTAGTTACTTCAAACTCAGTTCAGTTGGTAACACCAAGGTCTCCAGTACCAGTTGGAGAGATTTAAAGTTTCTGAAACATTGCCTCAGGGCTGATAAACACGAGTCATTACTCGTACTCACCATTTCAGGTTACAGAATTTCCCACTTGGGCTTTCATTCCTATCACAAAAAGGAGGTAAAAAAAAAAAGTGATTCAATGTCACATCTGAACTGCATAATCTTTTTGTAGCCATGTATAAACATTAGGGTGCTACCCCACATAAGTTACTGTTGATTTGATCAGCAGTACTTTGACTCATGTAACATATGTCTAAACTGCATGTACATATGTCTAATGTAAGGTGATTTTGTAGTTTATGGAAAATTACATATTCTGTATTGCCATTTCATAGGACAAAATGAATTCTGGAATGTATGCTTGAAGATTTTACTTCATTACTGCAATAAGAACTATCTGGATGTTTTTTATTTTTTTTTTTGCCTGTAACTCTCTGGTTTTTTAACTCTAATTAAAATGAATGAAAGTAGATATTTGCAATTACCTTTACCGAATAAGGGATACAGTTTCAGATCTAACTAACAATTGGTTCTTACTTTTTCCCAGCAAAGTCTTCCTGTTGATAATAATCAGAATATAGTTACTTGAAGAGCAAAGGTATAAATTACCAAATGTGTTGCAAGCTGACAGAACAGAAGCCATTTTAATGTGAGTGGAAATAAAGATATTTTCTTCATATAACCTGGCAAAAAAAGGACTACAAGGAAACTCTGAACTTATTAGTATCCAGAAAAGTATTAATTCTGTTCATACAGCTAATTCATTTCGGTATCATACGTTAGCGATTTTTGTCCCCCCAAAAAATTCAAAAATACTGTTTTAAATAAACTGAGATTCCTGGAATTCTCAATAGTTATTATGGTGATTCATCTCGTAATAACTCTCAAGTACCATTCTCTTTCGGTTGAGATCTTGCTCTTTTGAACAGACCATATGTCAGTCATCAAGAAAAAATATTCTCTCAGAGGCACAAAGGTGTCTGAGAGTGCCAGCATAAATTGAATGAGAAGACTGAAATTCAAAGAAAAGGTCTTGCATGTTAAAAAATTATGGAAAATCTTTACCAACTGTCAAGGACTGATCGCTTTTCCTTTCAAGGCTCTCATCAGAAAAGTCACTACTTTTTTGTGTAGAGAAACACAAGAGTATTCTTCAAACATTTTATTCAGTTGGCAGTTCATTCTCCCCACATTCTACAATATCAAGAAACTCCATATTGATTTAAGTTTCACTACTTCAATTGCTGAGAATGGTTAGATTCAAAGACATGTTAGACTTGAAGATAGAAAGCCTTTATCTTACAATCAAAGCCCTTCCTAAAACACTTCAAGACATCAAGTATCTAAAAGAGTTTCAGTTATAAAATTGGTTGATCTATTGTCTCGACAGAAAACATTTTCTGTATTAAGTTTGTCTAAGTTTTCTGAACATTTCTGCAAACAGTTAAAATTATTTAGGATTTTTGTTTTTTTTTAATAAACACACTTGACTCCCTGTGTAAATGTCTTTGAGAATTACTCTGTACATTTGCAAAATTGGTCTGGAAAAATGGATAACATAATTTCTGTTAGCTGTTTTGAAAGCTCAGCAGTAAATCTTGAGGCAATAGAGAGATGATTTTGGACAGTGAGAAGCACTTGAACAGAGGACTTCAGTAGGAGAAAAGCAGTCTTACATTATTCAGTATCCATATAGATATTTATATTCATAATTTTGTCATATTACTTGAACAACTTTCCAGAGATCAGAATGATTCATTTTTTTTCATGATATTTTAAGAAAATAAGAGAGGGCTGTTTTCTGCATTTTGCAAATAAAGAATTTAAGTACAAGGTAACCAAATCAGTGCAAGAAGAGTCTTGATTACTAAAATGGGTATTGAGTGTGTAAATTTTGTATAGATCGCAACTGCAAACCTGAAATCAAATGCTTAGTTGTTACTGGATCTTGGAAACATTGAAAATATATAGATAGAATTGAAGAGAATAAAATAGTTTTCAGTTGGAAGAGACTTACAATGATTATCTAGTCCAACTGCTTGACCAGTTTAGGGATGACATCTTAAAATTGACTGGCTTGGGGCATCAACCACCTCTTTAGGAAGCCTGTTTCAGTGTTCATCCACCTTCTCAGATAAAAAATTGCTTCCTAATGTCCAGCCTGAATCTCCCTCCATGCAGCTTTGAACCCTCCTGTATGTTCTGTCACTGGATACAAGGGAGAAGAGATCAGCACCTCCCTCTCCAGTCTGTCCCATCAGGAAGCTGTAGAGAGAAACGAGGTTGCCCTTTTCCTCCAAACTACACAAACCCAAAGCCTTTATCTGCTCCTCAATAGAACATGCCTTCTTGGAGATGGATAACCTTTGTAAAATAAAGTAGAATTACAATCTGTTGTTTAACATAGCTACACCATGTCTAAAGCTGATAAGCTGCTGGGTGTTAAACTCAAGTAAAGATTTGTAAGACTTCATGAGATGTCCTTTCCTTTATGCATATTTTTAGATATTTCTGGAGAAAGCGTAGCCATGTTGCCCTGTAATACAATATTGCTGTTGCTCATAGCAGGTCACAGATTTTGCATTGAGTTTGCAAGTCATTTGGACTTAAAACTCACCTGCTCGGTTTGGGCTGGTTTTGACCTCAGTGCTTGTGACAGCTCGGTGGATTGCTCCCCGCTTCCTGTTCCCTCCCAGCCACGTGGTCCCCAAGAAGTTCCAGGAAAGAGGCACACAGAGACCACAGAAAGGGAAAGCAGAGAGAGCATTTATTCATATGATCAGTGGTATTTAAAGGGCTTTAGGGGATGTTGGTCACAATCAATAGAAACTGAGGGTTAAGAACCAATGGGGAAAGGGTCAACAAAGGACCAGTAATGGGGAATTTCACATAGTCTGGCCAAGGCAAATTTCTGCATACTAATTAGGAAGATAAGAGTTTTCTCAAGGGATCTTGGGAAGAAGAAAGGTGACTCAAGGAAAAAAAAAGGCAAAGGATCCATTTTACAATACAGTAAAAGCCTCAGTTTTTAAGGCATTTTTGCTGGTTTCTTCATTTTCTTCACAGGCCCACTGCTACAAGTGCTGATTAGTTTTACTTCGTTTATCCATAACTGTGGGGTTTCTAATTGACCAGAGAGCTGTGACTAACCAGTTTGACTTTTATTAATGTTTGTATTGTAGCAAGATATGTTGCAACTCAATTTAATGAAGAACTCCAAATGTTAATGACTTGCCACAGCACCTATCACCACCAAAATGAAACTACCAACCTTGGGACTGCTGAAGCAAAGAGGAGAGAGCATAACATCAGGAAAAGGGGTAGAAACTAAGTGTTCTTCCTGATCATAGTGTCTTCTCTCCAGGGTAACTGTTGGCAAGAAACTGAGTGCTGATCTGCTTGTGGGAGGTGGTGAACAACTGCCTATACTTCACATCCTTCTTTTTCCCTTTCATAGATTCATAGAAAAGTTTGGGTTGAAAGGAAACTGCAAGGATCATCTACTCCAGCTCCCTGCCATGAGCAGGAGCATCTTCCACTAGATCAGGTTGCTTAAAAACATGTTCTTGTGGATCTTCAACACTTCCAATGATAAGGCATCTACAGTTTCTCTGGGGAACTGTGCTAGTTACAGGGATAGGAGGCGGAGTTTAGCACTATGTGGATATGACCAAACTGTATAGTCTACAACTTCTATGCCATCTTTAGTGGACTGTCTCTAGTGTAAGTGGGGCCATTCTTTGTTTCCCTGGCTGAGGAGAGGTAGTCACTGCCCGGGAATTCTGCCACTTGCTGCCATCACCACTGCTTACTGCTGCCACTTCACAGTCCCACCTAAGCTGTGTGGGAATGAGTCCCAGATGGGCTCCAGCCGTGCTGAGCAGAGCAGCACCAGTGCCGGAGGCAGCCATGTGGCAGGGAACAAAGACCACCCCCCCTGCATTAACACCACTGTTAAAATTGTGATCTGAGCCTTGGCAGGTGATGTAGAGTGAGCAGTTCAATAGCATAACTCCTTGTGGACAAAACTGTATTTCTAGGTTTTGCTTTGTCCCTGTTTCCCCATTGCTTTTGTTTGGTTAGGGGGAGAGAAGATGTCACCAGGGAAAACCCTCCACTATTTGTCCCTTTGTTCCCATAGTGGCCACGTGGAGCCAGCAGCATGGGAACTGCTGCCATTTTCAGTTTTGTCTTAGGGGTAGGGGGCCAGGCAACATTTTTCCTGTGTTGGTTGCACCATTTTCTCTGTATTGTTGCATTATTTACTCTAATTAAGAGCTTCTTGCAGTTTTGTTTTCCTGATTTTTAAAACCAGTAAATTATTTGCTGCCTGATGTGGGGCTTGAGAGAGAAATTAGAGTCACAATTTTGACTGAGATATTTGTGTATTGGTGTACAGAACTCTCTTGCCACCATGTTGCTCAGTCTACTCATGCAGGTGTGACAAATAGCCATGTATATATTCCCATATATGCTCCTCATGATAATACTTGTCAAAGTAGGTAGAGGAGTCAGGTTTGCTCTGGTAGGGTACAGTGTGGCAGTTGTTTGTGCCACGATAACATCAAAGGCAATAAGGATCATTTGGGATGTGTATTTGGTGGTGTTTGTCTGTCCTGGTCTGGGCGGCTACCTTTGAGGGTTGATTAATAATCACACCAGCACCTTCATCATGATAAATTTCATCCTTATAGCCAAACTAAAGCTAGCCGTTTCCAGTTTGCCCCTTGTCCTGTCATTACATGCTTTGTAAAGTATTTCTTCATCTTTATTACAAGCCCCCTTTAAGTATTGAAAGGCTGCAATAAGGTATCCTCAGATCCTTCTCTTTTCTAGGCTGAAAAACTCCAAGAGATTCAGCCTTTCTACACAGGAGAGTTGTTCCAGCCCAGTCATTCTTTTTGAGATGTTCCTATGGACCTGCTTTAAGAGATCCATCTCTTTCTTATACTAGACACCCCAGAGATGGATGCAGTACAATGAGGTTTCACAAGAGCAGAGTAGAGGAGTAGAATCACCTCCATTGACCTGATAACCATCCACTTTTTTAATGCAGCCCAGGATGTGATGAGCTTTCTGGGCTGCAAACATATGTTTCTGTCTTTTGACTGCTTTTTTGTTCATCAGTATTCCTAAGTAACTTTCTTCATGGCTACTCTGAATCCATCCATCCCTCAGTCTGTACTGATACTGGGGTTTTCCTCATTCCATCTGCAGGACCTTGGACCTGGCCTTGTTGAAATTCATAATTTTCACTTGGCACCATTCCTGAAGCCTTTCAAGGACCTTCTGGATGGCATCCCTTCCTGTTAGTGTATCAGCTACACCACTCTGTGCCATCTGCAAACTTGCTGAGGGTGCATTGGATTCTCCCTTCTATTATCATTGATGAAGACATTAAATGATATTGGTCCCTGAAGGAACCGTTGAAGGACACCACTCATTAATGGTGTCCACTTGGATACTGAGCCATAACTACAACTCTTTAGACACATACATCTAGCCAGTTTCTTACGCATTCAAACGTCCATCTCTCAAACTCAAATCTCTCTAATTTAGTGGCCAGAATGTTGTGTCGGACTCTGTCAAAGGTCTTACATTAGTACACGTAGATGACATTTGTAGCACTTTCCTTGTCCACTGATGTAGTCACTCCATTGCAGAAGGTCACAAAATTAGTCAAGTACAATTTGCCCTTGGTGAAGCAAGCTTCTATGGTTCCAAATATTCTAATGCTATGCTATTAGCTCTGTATACAAAATATACCTTCCCTCTATCCACAAACAAGATTTTGAGTGTAGTTTTGCAGTAACATAGAAACTAATTTTTCCCTGCTCACCTGTCAGTGTGGCCTCGTACAAATTCTTTTAAAAGACAGTAAGGCAATGACAACCTGCAGAAACCACAGATAAGGTCATTTGACTGGACTTTGCAAAGAAGAAATGCATGGTTTTATTTCATGAGCGCCAAATGTTCAAATCAATGTCACACATGTAATGATCAGAAAGCCAATGTATAAGGCATGGGAGACTGGAAGTATGCACCTCCTCCAAGAGAGATGACTTTTTTTGTTGTTGTTTTTTGAAATGGAAGAATATTTGAAAAATTGGAGAGAGAAAACAGGTGAAATAATAGAAAATCTGCTTCAAGCAAAGTAATAAATCAGGAAAATAAACCTCTGTTCTGAATAAAATTAATGCCATTCTGTGCTCCTTTTTGTTGTTGCTGTTGTTCTGGGCCCAATCTGTGCCAAGCCATTAAAGAAAACAAAAACAAAAAAAACACCTCAGTTCAAGGCAGGCATTTTTCTGCACTCCCAAATACATGTTGTGTTGGAGTACAAGACAGCAGTCCACAGAGACCTTTTGATATCAACGACTGTTTAAAATATGGTTGTCTGTTAAAAGTTGTNATCAATTTTGTAGTCATATAGAGAGGGAAAAAGAACACGCACAGACAAACAAATAAAACCGAAAGCACTCGATGACCTGTTTCTGAAGGCAAAATTAGTTACATGAATTTCTGCGGCAAAGGGAGGGGAACTATGCATTGATGAGTGATTTGCAGGATAAATAAACTAACAAAAATATTTGAAAATGAAATCCTTTAATTAGCCATGCTGTTGCATTTTTCTGTTTTCAAGAGGTCAGATGCTTGAGAAGTACCCATTTCATAAGGATACAAACTATGATTACATTCATAAAACAGGCTTATTTGTTGTTTTGGGGTTTTTTTAAAATCTTCTCATTTTAAAGGTAGTAACTTTTTTTAGTTAAGAAAAGAGAAAGCTCAACAAACCTATCTCTATGGAAATTGCAAAAGTTATAAAAAATTTAATTTCTTAGTACTTAATCTGGTTATTTAAAATGTTCCTATGTCAATTCAGCAATAAATAAATATGAATTAATTGAGTTAAAATAAGTTAATTATGTATTATTAGATTTTATCATAATTAAATAATACAATTTTAGATTCTTGTCATCTTAGCACTGTGTTTGTTATAAACACACTGAATTAATTACCTGATCCACTTGAAGTTGTGGATCAGCCTTAAAAATGGCCACACAGAAGCATTTGCTATGCTAACTGATTAACAAAAGTGAAAATTGTAGTTTAAAAGCAGCAGTGATTAATTTTTATGTTCATAATTTTTATATTTCTTCCCCCCCCCGCCCCCCCCCTCCCCCATGTGCTCCAGTAGAACAATACAAAGGAATGGGCATTAAAAGACTAACCAGTGAAAACTCCTCATCTATGATGTCTTAACTTGATTAATTTTTAAAGATGAGTCAAAGTAAATAATACAAATTTTGGAATTTAGAAGGTTAAAACCTCTTGTTCTTAAATTCCTGTTTCCCATAACTTATTAATATATGCTTTATATTGCTATGTGCTCTTGCATATTCATGGTATTTATGTAGCAAATCAGAATTCAGGGTATTTACAGTTCACATTAAATTATGCAGGTATCAAACTAAATCAAAAGGTTTAATTATGTAAAATTTGTGTTTTCTCTTTGCTATACTACAACTGTCATAAAGTACAGTCTCAACTTAGAAGAGTTGAGACTGAACTGTCAAGGACCTAGACGGGTTGACATGATAACTCCATAAAGATCTTACTAAGGATGTTAATTTTCCTTGCTTACATAGAGACTACAGATGTTTATTTTAATGGCTAGGTGACATAGATTTTTGCGTGGTTTAGACATCTTTTGTAGTCACACTAAGTAAAGGTCTCATATAAGCCATAAGTTAAAACAGGTCATCCACGAGTTTCCACTTAGTTCCAGCAATTAATAATTTTCTACACTTTGCAGTGTAGGAAACAAAAAATGTGGCATGAGTCTATACAAGTACTTTGCTTTGGCTAAGGGATGCACTTCTGGAACAAATCTTGTAGTCATTCCCACTAACCATGGTTTTCTGCACGTTGTGGGGTGGTCTTCAGTGTTTGAACCGGACTCTTTCCTAAAGTAAAAAATAGTGCCAACTATTAACAAGCACTGAGCTCAAGAAACTGTTCTGGAGTCCATTTAGCATTAACTCCCTTGAAATACATACGCTGTCCATGTTAGATCCTTGACACTGGCTGTTTTACCATAATGATCTTAATTTGGCTGAATTATTTAGTGATATTGACATGGCTACACTAGTGTAGTTTCTAGTATTCCAAGGTTAGATAAATTATGCCTATGAAAATTACTGTGTTTCTGATACCAATGTCTAAAACTTAAATGATAGATCAAATTTCCATTCTCTGTGATTCTCATTATGGCCTTCCAGATAGTGGGTTTGAGTAACGTGTGAGTACAGAATTATTGTAGGAGCTTGTGGCGTTGTAAATTCACATGACTACTTCACTCAAGTTGATGGGGATAAAGAAGATCCTTTTCATTGTGCTGGAGAAAGGAGCTGAGGCTCAGTGGTGTAGAGATGGAATTTTTCTAGGCAAGAAAAAACCTGAAATAAAATGCTATCTGGGCATCAGACAACCTCTCCATATTTTTAAAAGTCTGGTTATAAGGTATTTTTCACCATCTGTTGCGACACCTTTACAGAAAGAAAATCAAGTAAATTGAGCACAAAATGAAAGAAATGCATGTCTAAAGTAGGATTACATGCTGGTAGTCCTTCCCTGTAGCTGTCTTCCCTAACTCCTGTAAAACAGTTTTTCCCCATTTTCATGTATATAGATCCACTTCTTCCATATTGATTGACCTGTCATTAATACATGACTTTTGTTTTCATGTACTTTCAGCTTTGTTTCAGCTATTTTTTTTCCTCTTCTCCAGTTATTTTTCTCAGTAGAATCTTTTTTCCGTAATGTGCCAGTACAAAGCAAAACACCATAATAGGCTAACATTGTTAATAACCTTGAGGCACTGTAGGCCAATTAAAACATTTTAAATGTTATTATCACACCACCTTATCTGGAATTTGAGAATAGAAAAAGAAAAGATCTGAAAAAGCAACTGAACTTTTTATACAGCAGCCATCTAGTCAGTACAGGCTGCAAGTCTGAGGTACCTTGTATGCAATGTCAATAAAATCTCAAAATCCTTTTGGTGTTTACCCTTTCACAAGGTGAATGTGAAAACCATTGTGCTTAATTCTTGCTGACAAATACTTTCACAGTATTGGCAAACAGTCAACTGCAGTTGAATAGAACAAAGCAGCTGCTTGCAAAGCTCAGCCAAGAGCCAATAATTTTTAGTCTTCTTTCTCCTCTGCAGCTCACTAAGGGATTGTGTCAAAAAGTCAGACACATATTTCAGATACCCAAAAGAGACATTCTTGCCTTACCATTCTTTTGTCTGTGCATGTTTATGGAAGAACATCAGTTATTCCCCAGACACAGATTGATTACGTGATCTGTTCACTGAAGAGTCTGAGAAGTCCTGGTGGGATCCTGCTCTGAAAGTGTTATACTCTCCATGATGATAATAAACTTGTCTTAGGGCCATTGACTTTGTTCCTGCCATTCGGAGATTGTCTTTCTTTCATCCTGAATATACCTCTCATGCCAAAAAACTCTCAAGAGAGCTGTAATACACCAAATACAACAAAAATGCATCCCTTGCACAGGCTCCCTATTACTTCTCCAACCAAAATCCAACTGTGTGTACTCATCTTAAGAACAAGTTTTAGAACTGGCCCTTAATGGTTTTGTGAAAGATAGCAGAAAGCATTCTTAAACCTTCACAAAACTACAAAAAACAAAGCCTTCCTCTAAGTGCTGGCCAAGTGTGATTTACTGCTTAAGATGCGAGTCTGCATAAGTTATGTTTACACAGCATTCTAGGACGATTATCTGCTGAAAGGGTTTAAAAAGAGATCATACAAAATTAGCTTAATGTTAAATTTCAATGATTTAGAAGTCTCTATAGAGAAGAATTGATTTGTATTCTTTCTTTGGAAGAAAAGGGAAAGTATTCATTGGCATAGATTCCTGTATATTAAAGAAATGGGATTTTGAAAAATATCATGAAACTGCTTGTGGTGTAAGTCCTTTCTCTAACTAGTGCCATTCCGGATGGATGTTCTTGTAACTTTGGTAGGAAACACAGGTAGACTACAAACAAGAAATCACAGTTACGGTGTTTTTTTCCCCAGCAATGATAGCAATTCAAGTGGTGGTTATGTTGGAATTGAAGTTGCCTCATCTGTAGTGCTGGACTTGTTGTCTTCATAGAAATTGTTAAAGGAGATAATTTTACATTGTTATATGAAAACATAAAGCTTGATTCTCAGGCATGAACAAGTGCTTCTAAAGCTCTTTCCCATATAGGGAATTTCAAATTCCATACAATTATATTTTTGTTTATTTTAGTTGTTAAGAATTAAAATAAGATAAATAATTCAAATACCTGGATCTTTTAGTAATGTTAACGGTATCACAACCACAGATTACATAATTCAAAAGGTATTCTTCAGAATGATCTCAGTTTTGAAATTACTGTCACTTGAATTAAAACAAATAAAACATTCTCAGTGTTTTCTGAAAAGCAGGTATCAAAAGGAAGGACAAAAATCTTGAATCGTGTCTTCTTTGCAAACCACTCATCAACCTCCTGTTTTTTAGAAATTCATCCTGACACATTGTGACCTATCTTTTTATCAAGCGGCTTCAGGTTTGTTTCACCTGGTATTTCTGAATTCCAGTAATATGTCTTCATTCAGGTGCTATCTTATCTTTCCATAGTTGGCTGTGTTCTGTTTACTGACAAATGATAACTATTATACGGACAGATAAGTTTTAGGTATTCTGTAGATATAAGGGCAGTAGCAAGCTACTCATGTAGGACTTTTCACTTAAATACACACACATAGAGTTTATTTCCTGACTTGAAATAGAAGAAAACTGAATGTATATCCACTCTCATTTTTGAAATTTGATAGTAAATAGTTTTAAATTTCAACACATAAAAAGTATAGGAGGATTAAAATGGGAAAGGGGAGGGGAGGGAAGGGAAGGCCAGGTGAATTTTTCTGAGAATAAGAAAGATTGTAAAACTGAAAAAATAAATAAATAAAACAAACAAACAAAACCCCCCCAAAACAAAAACAGAAACCCCGCTCCTCCCCCAAAACAAAAACCAACATAAAAGTAAAAAAAAAAAAAAAGTCCTTAAGAATACTGAGAACACTGGTTTCATAAGGATTATTCTAATGCTTCCCAATTTCCCTATTTCATTTCTTTAATCCTACCAGGTTTTTCCCCAACCCAGATACTTTGTTGCCCTTTCAGTAACAGTTCATCCATTTCAACTGTTGATCCATTTCAATCTCTATATAAGAATTATTCCTGAAAAGTATATAACTCGTCAAATGGGGTGAATTTTTAAAATTTCCAGAAAGTTAGCAAAGGCTAGTGGATATATATTATTTTCTCCATAATTTCTTTTTTTTTTTTTCAAAAGTTGGTGGTGGGCTTTGCTCAGATTTTTCTCCAGCTGAAGAGCGTGACTTGAGATTCCTCGTAGCCTTAAATGTGATCTCCAGGATCAGTTAATTAAAACCCGTCTGTCTCCTGCAGTTTCATTGAGCATTAAAGCTGGAGTAGCGGGCAGAAAGAGGTTCAGAGGAATGTTAGAGGCTATTGGTAAAAGCTTTTTTACTTATAGTATTTTTTCTTAGAATTGAAATAATGTTTTGCTAACAAATTTGGTGGTCTGGAAAGCACGAGTAAGAAGGAGAATGGCATAAGAAGAATAAAATTGCTTTGGTTTTGTATTTAGTTGCTGGTATATAATTGTGCACATCAGTTTAGAATACTGCAAATTGCTGTCCCCCAAAAGCCTTTTGTTTATTCATTGAGCAAAGTCATAGGCTATTTCACAGATTTTTTTTTTTTAATGCAATCATACTTTTTGACTTTGCGATCAAACTACTTTGTCACGTTGGCTTCTTTCAACTATTTGTTAGCAGTGTGTCAATATGGGACCTAATACCTGTCAATCCTTTATGTGTAAAGTCTGGATACAAATCCTGGACGTTTCTCGAGCTCTGCGCATCTAGCACGGCACGGGACTCCGGAGAGAGCATTGCAACCAGTAGGGGTCAGAGTGAGACCGCGCTGGCTACTCCAGAGTCCCGTTATGTCCCTGGAACTCAGCCGACCGGCTGCACAAAGCACGTACCACTGCTGTAAAACTCTGGAAGTGATTTTCCGNCTCTGGAAGTGTTTTTCCGGTTTGGTCCCCCTTTTTTTTTTTTTTTTTTCCCCTAAATAACTCTGCAGTGAACTTTTTCTAAATCCCACCAGTAAGTCCATCAAAGTTTTGAAACTTATTTCCAATTGCCAAGTAAGCTCACCTGTCTTCACAAGTCTTAAAGGGACTCATGAATCATAGGGGTAGCTTAACACCCTTTACATAAACTTTCTCAACTAAGCCTGCGGAATACTAAAACAAGATAAGCAACTGAATCACAAATACATGAAACACTCCAGTTACAGAATATAAGAAAGCTATTAGTCCAAACTAATTTCCACTACATTAAAACAAAGTGGGGGGGAAAAAGGCTTTTCATTACTTTTTACAAGATAGTTCTAAAATGAGCACTGTAAAGTAATGCCTAATCAAGTCAAGGCTGTAATCAGACTAATAACTTCTTCAAAGGGCTAGGAAATGTAATGATAAAGTCCAAACAAAGTGCTTTAAATTGTTCTCTCCTCACATATACATAGAAAGGTCAAGTGTAACTAGACAGAGCAAATTTGATTTCCTATATCCTGTGTTATCTAAATAAGCAGATCTGCTGATAACACTAGAAAAAGACTCTAAATCTGAGGTAAAACCTACCAAGCAGATTTGAAAGGCAAATGGTTTTCACTGTAAGAAATTAATCAAAGACAGAATTAAGTTCACTGCCCATTTGAAATCTGCTACTGTGTTTCTCCTCTATTCTGAAACTTACTTGAAGAAAAAAGGAGAATCACCTTTAAAAATGAAAGCAAATGAATATTCTTTTCTTTGCAATGAAAATGAGCAAACTCAAAGTTTATCTATCAGAAAAGAAAAAAGAAAAGAGTAAAAAGGAAGCTTGATTTGAACAAAAAGCTATTGCTTATGACAAGGACAAATATTTATTGTTGGTGTTTTAGGCTTTCTGAGCCTTTTAACTTGTACGCATTCCTGGAGTTAAATCCTGGAGCTACACAGAACAATATCCTTGAAGCACCTACAGTCCTGCAACTTTTTATATCTCAAGCTTTGTGATTCACTTTGTGATTACTTTTTTCATGTTTTTTCTAATAAATGTCCATGCTATGTTCTTTAAATTATATAGTGATTTTTCTTTCTTTAGACCTTGAGGGGTCCATTTAAATTTGTGAAAGAATATGAGAGAATAAAAGAAAACAGTAGGATTTTTTTAAAGTTATATCTTATTGAAGAAATCTATACAACCTAAGAACACAAAGAAAAACTTTTTGATTAAGAGATCCCTCTTTCCTCTTTTGAAATAATAGAGATTTATGAGGACACAATATATGAACAGGTTTGGTTTTTTGGAGGTTTTTTAGAGTTTTCTGCTTTTGTTTGTGTTTTCAATACTATAAAATGTCATGTCATGTCAAACCATGCCATCTATGTTCTATGATTGCATAGCATGAGGAAATGAGTAATGGAAAAACCATTAGGAAAAATCTTATTCCATTATTGTCTTTTAATTGAAGTTGTTACAGATTTTTTTTTTAATTTCTAGAGTCTTAAAGTGCCTCAGGATCACCTATGAGGCATAAATAAATAAATAAATAAACAAACATATGTATGAATATTTTGAAGTCTTTCAGTAAAAGACAATTACAGGTGGAGATTATCAACTTCCTTTTGATAGAATCCCTAAAGAAGTTTATAAAGTTTGTGTACATGGCAACATTATTTTTCTCATAGTGATGATGAAGAATGACAGAAATACTTTATACCAGACCAAAGTGTGTTGAAGTGAAAGAGTATATTCATATATCTCAAGAGACAGAGATTTATAATGCTATTTAATCATTCTAATTTTGACAGAGTTTCAAAATACTGCCAAAGCAGATATGAGAGAGAATTTGGATGATTGCAGGTTGATTCTGTTGTTGCTTCCATTTCTCCTTATTGGGTGATGCCAACATGAAAGCTCTAAATTAGGAAGCTGTAATAGGAATGTATATGACAGTACTTTGGTTAGCCAGTCATACTAGTGACCATCATAAGTGGGAGAGAGTAGGATTATGTCACAGCTGGAAATATGATTACTCTATAAATTACTCTTTAATAGCTTCTGTGCTATATCAGGGAAAATGTCTCTCAGTTTTACCAATTAACCTACTGAAAATACCTCCCAGTAAATTCAGCTGTGTAACTGAAGAGACAAAGTATTACTCATATTATTTTTACATTGTTTTATCTGAACACATAGTTTTCATTAATTAAGTTCTATAAATTTCCAGTGGAACAAAAAAAAAAAGAATCTGCTATGACTATAAAATTTTCTGACTCGCAAAATGAGAACACATTGTATTCCCTTGACCTTCTACCTTTCACAACTTCTCAACATGAAAAGTGTATCTTCCCCAAAATTACATTCGTCATTAACAGTTGTAGAGTCCCCTTACTTGATATTTAGATCAGAATCTATAAGTGTTAGTTTCAAAAGTGTTGGCCTGAATTTCAAGTCAGATGAAAGCAAATGTTAGTCTAAGCACTAAATGTATCACTTTTTTTTTTAATTTTAGTTGTTTTTTTTTAAATTTGACAAAGAAATTGAGTGCTCTTCCATCCTGCTCTGGTTTCTATTTTTTTTCCCACCACTGGCTTTGATGAAATCGCGGTTTTACCTTCTGTTGAGATCCTAGTACTGTAAGCCATGATCATGATTATTCATGATCCAGTAAATATCTTTGAGCAATTGTCTAACTTAATTAAAACATTACGAGATTAAAAATTAGATACTCATCTACAGGTTTTCTTGGTCTAATACTTAGCCCTGAAAAAAGGTCAACAAAATGTTGGTGCCACTAAGCAGCTCTTAGTCAAGAGTGGAAGAATTATGTTACTTTAAAGACGACATCTAAAATAGATCACCTGAACTTTGATGAGAAGCTGGTTATTTCCTCCTCTGACTATAAAGCTGGCTGGGGATGACTAGCTTGCATACTTAAGACTCAGTTCAGATCCCCACACACAGCTGTCTAATGCAATTTGGGGTGCCATAAGGTATTCTAGCTGGCCTCCAGCTGTTACTCTGGAACCACGTGTCTTCCATGGATGGTCTGTTACATATATCACCTCTGCGGTAATCTTCACCATCTCTAAATAACTGTTTATGGACAATTGAACTGGGCCCCAACTTCTCATGAGAAAATTTCTCTGATTGCATTGCACAGGAAACTTTTAGTTTAAGAAGGAAGCCAACTAGCAAGTTTTAGATGACTCTTCTGAATTACAATTTTAAATTGGCTTAGATATCTGAGGTGGGAACATCCTGAAGTACCATTTTTTCTCTTTGTTTATAAAAGAAGAATGATTGCTTCTGATGTAACTATTTACTATATAGGCATCTATTTTGGTATTGATATTCCTACACATGGATGTCTCGTATTACCTCAGATGTTCTAGAAAGTTTTAGCTGACCTCTAACTGTTTGTCCAGAGATGCAGTCACCCATAATTCTGAGGTTATACATGCTACTCCCTCATAGATATCTCAGATTTCCTCTGAGGGAGTCTCAAATGACAGTGAGTGCCTGTATTTCAGTAACTGCATTCCACTCCAAAAGGCAGACAAACAAGAGCCTGCAACAGTGCCAAAAAACGCAACAACAGTAATCATGGTTTTCTTTAGTCTGGTTTATTTGTTTGTTTCTTTTACCCAAGTAATTTGAAGTAAATTCTGGTATATCTAGGTATACAGGAAATATAAATATGCATTCCAGTTAAAACCAAAAATAATAAAGGACACCAAAAAAAGACAAAGTATTACAGAACCTTACAGAGCACTACAGGAAAATCTCTGCAGTTAAATGGGAAATATGAAAGAGCCTCAACCTAACAATTTGTTTCACTTTCTGTTCCTTGAATCAGTATCAGATTATAAACTCAGAAAAGCTGTGAAAAACTCAGAAAGTAGATCTTATTATTTCCAGGAACCAATGAGCTGGATAGATTCTCTGAAGTGGAATGATTTGCAGGCTGGGATCACTGAAGAAATAACAATGTAGAAATACCGAAGGCTAAGCAGAAACTTCAAGTTTAATTTACTCCTTTTTATTTTATATATTTTACCTGTTGTTTGAGCACCCAGTGAAGTTCTAGGGAGGACAAGTTTCAAGATTCATGTGCAGACTCATATGAGATTGCATACAATTTTCAGCTCCTTACTATCTACTAAAATAATAAAAATAAATCGTTTGGCATTAAATGTTTGTAACCTGCAACTGTCAATCTTTGTCCTGTATTTTCAATAATCCCAACTAATGGCCATAGTGCATGAATTTTTAAAATCCTTGTCTTTGATAATAAGAAGTTGCTCAAAAACTTCTAGAATTGGCTCTAGAGCTTTTCCGTAGCTTTCTTGAACTAGGAAGAACTTAAATAAACAAAATCTAGATTACTAAATTATGTAATGGGTAATTACATTGTCAGCATATCTATGTCTGCATCAGCTCAAAATCAATAAACTGAAACAAAGAAATATTAAGTAACTTTATTTTTTTTTTGGGGGGGTGGAGGGAAGGGAGGAATGAATACATTTTTATTATTTCTTTCTAAACCCAGTTATATGTTTAGAGAGTGAACAATTTAGATACTATCATTATTGTTAATAGTGGGGGGAGGGGTTTTGTTGGCTGTTTGGGGGTTTTTTTTAGGAAATACAGATCACCTTTAAAGCATACTAGGAATGGATGGAATGATGAAATCCTTTTATCACATATTGAAGCTGTTTGGAATATTCAGTCAGATTGACACCAAAAGTAGATTGAAACTTAAGAAGTCACTGATAGAATCTAATCATTGTAGTAGGGTGTGCTACTCATACATACAGATACAATTGTGGTGTTTTTTTTCTTTCTTTCTTTTTTTTTTTTTCAGTACCATATTGAAAGTCCTGTAAAAAAAAAATTGTGTCTTTACTTATAAAATTTCAAGATTTCTGCGACTTTTTCTGCAAACATTAGTCTTAAAAATTTTTCAACTTTCGATATTGTTATCATAGTTCTATGAGGGTATTTTATTCTTCGCATGAAAAGCAGTAATATGGTAATTTAATTGTCCTTGCTTAGAACAAATAGGATATTTTTTTATGCAATAATTAGATTTCACATAATTGGAAGTAGAAGATTCCACAAATTTTTGCCTACCTTTCTGCATGTCTAACTTCTTTATGTTGACTTGAGCAAGCTTTGAGTGAGTCTCCTAAAACTTTATTACTGGATTTTGTTTTATTCAGTCACTCATGTATTCATATATTTCATTAAAATCAGCATTTCTTGTCTCCCTGGAATATTCACTCTCTTTTCTAGGTGACTAGGAAGTTCCCATAATTCTGAAGTTTCAAAAATATTAATAATCGTATGTTTACATCACATAAATAAATAAATTTAAGGCAAGGGCATGACAAAAGTAGAGGGAAGATTTAATTGCAAACTTTTTAAAATATTTTCAATTGCTTGGGTTTGTTTCTGTTTGTTTTTTTCTCATAGAAAAGTGATCACAATTTTGATTTTCTTTTTTTTTTCAAATGTAACATATCTATGTAACAAATATGGGTCACTTTATAATAGAGTGAGCAAACTTTAGCATTCATAAATCAAATTCAGAAGATAATTATATATCATTTTCTTCCAAATAATATGAGCAGAATTTGTCCACCTCACAAAAGGAAAGATCAGGTCAGAAGTTTTCAGTCTTGTCTTTGGAGAAGCTTAAACCATTTGGCTTGCTTTTGTCTTGAGGGAAGGACTGAAAAATAGGGCAGTATTTCTGGAAACACATAAATTGTTTGAATTACTAAATTCCTACATCATATAGATGATTAATTTGTTTTTTCCTTGAAGCAATGTTCACCAGTTTTGGAGTAATTCATATCTATTTGAACATCTTTAATTTTTATAGAGCTTAGTGTTCACTACCAGCCCAAAAATGTGAGCTCTATTATCTGAGTACATTGAGATCATTGTATTCCATTCTCACCCACCCTGGAAGTAAAAATGGCTCTAGGTAGTAAAATATGTATTTGTATTTTTTAAAATAACAGGGTGTTGCTAATATGAATGAGAAATAGGATCTTGGTTACTTTGTTGTTTGTTGCACTGCAGAACACTTAAAAGATTTCATCAGATTTGTTGAGTTTGTTTTCCCCAAAGGGTTTCCTTCAACAGAATTGTAACTTTGTCCTTGCCAAGAAAAGTCAAACAGAATATTAAAGAGGCAGCAGAGCATATACCTGAACAACTGCAAATGAGAGAGACAGAATGAAAACTCACCTTGCAAGTGGTATAGATTTAGCAGCCTTCCTAGAATTCAAGAAGACTATGAGGTAGGTAAAAGTCAACACACTCCCCCTTGCCCCTCACCTCCCCAAGGAAAGGTAAATCAACAACTCATTGTAGTTAGTGCACTCAAAGGTAAGTAACTATTGGAAAGGTAGTAATCTTTTCAAACATTCCTCTACAAAGTCATTCAAAGTAAAGATATTTTTCAAGTCTTTATGTATCTCTCTGCTAATACTTACAGAGAATGAATTCTGTTCAAGCATAAAAGATATTTCTATACATAGGTAAACAGAGATATAATTAAAAATCTTCAAAATGTTTAATTTTTTGCATAAAGTTTATTTCCAGAACTAATCCATATTTCTATCACTTTCTTCTGAAATTATGGAAGGATTTGAGGACAATAGTGAGATCAATTTGAGCTGTGCTCCTGCATACTTTAAATTCTGGTCCCAAGTGCAATAATTATGCAGTTTGCAAATAACTTTGCATCGGTATGTGAAGTGAGACATTGTTAAAGTCAGATAATGTTCTTTAACTTTCTACAAAGTGGTTGTATGTAGCTTTTTCTTGCGATTTTCTCTTTCCAAATTGTTGTGCTGCAATCCAAATAAAGTTTTTCTTCCCCAAAGATATAATTATCACCTACCACTGATCCAGTACCTTTCTGATACATTCATCTGCTTTTTTCACTTTCTATTAACATTTTATGGTTTTGTTTCTAAGGATAATAGCATGAGTCCAGATCTACAAAATTATTTGATGTCTTAACTGCAAAACAAAAGCCAGTGTCAGTGTTACAATCATAATATTTTAAGGATATCAGTGTCAATTTACAGATGCATAATTATTTTCAGAAAATCTTGGGTACATAAACAGTTTATAGGAGCTCTTTGCATTTGAGTATATTTTTCCAAAAATTAAAAATTTTATACACATACATAAAATGCTCTAAGGACAGGAAAAAGTACTGGGATTTATATTGTAAGTATTTCAAACAGATTTTTTTGTTTCAAGAGAGATCAGCTGTTATGAAAATCAAAAAAGGTCATGAAGTTCATTCTGCTTTCTAGTGGCACACGGGTTATAAACATGGTATCTCTAATGATTTAGCACCTACAGTCTTAGGGACATCAACAGAAAAATAAGGCTACAAGGTGGGCAATGATAATACTATTTTCAAACACAACAGCTTTGCCTAAAGTCACTTCATATTTTATAAATTGAGCCATTAAGTCAAGAATGCTCCAGTCCACCAATATACAATTCAATATCATCTTGAAATTGAAAACTGGAAATCATAACTAATAGAGAAACCAAGTATCATTCCACCACGTATTTCCAATGTATGTGAAATTTATTGCATATAACCAGGAATGTGATTGTGATTAAATAAATAGACTATGTACATCAATCAAATATATATACTAGATTTAATTTATGCATCTAGAGATGATAGTTTATCTATGTACACAGATGTAAAAAGAGACAATTTTGAAATTGGTACCATTTTCTCTTCAACTGAATACATGCATACACAGTTTAATTTCTATCCCTTGAAATTTTATAAACACCTTTAAAAACGCTTTTAAAACAATATGTTACCTTTGGGAAATGTTTAAGGCTTAATAACACAGTATTCAGAAAAATGCATGTTGTTACTTTATGTCTCTTAATCCCCTTCTTGTTGTTATAGTCACACATTTCTTTGCCTGTTATGTATGTTTTAGGCATTAAAACAGATGAATATCAAAAAGATTGGTTTATCCTTGTGTATTGACTTTACTCCTGTAAAGTGAGCACGGTATTGCTCTGTTGTAGTAGAAGTTTTGTGCAGTGATAGGAAATATCAGAACACAATATTTATTTTTAAATCTGAGGAGAACTCTAAATTATTCAGATTCCAATTGTATAAATTGACACAGTCCCACTCATGGATAGTAATGATGATATAGGAATCTATTACCAAATAGATCTTAACCTTGAAAGAATCTCCTTTGACACAATCAAGAAAAAAAACAATTTTATCATCTTAATCTGAGGCTTACTCCATCTAACCATAATTTCTATTTAAGATGTTGTTCTGATTTAAATTATTTGTTTTTAACAAATCTGGAAATTATCTAATAAGAATTAGGAATATTAAAAGTCTCACAATTTCTTGATTAGGCTGAGGTAAAAAAAACCCAACTATCTAGTTTAATAAACAAAATGGACAAAAGTTCCTTTTGTTTTCACCATGAGCAAATGATGCAACAAACTGCATATTTTCTAAGAGCTTCCTTAGCTTTCTCATTAAAGCACAGCATAGGATTTTTTCAGTGCCATCAGACACATCATGCCTATTTGTCTCAGTGTTCAGCTGATGTACTAAAAACCTCATGGCCTTTCTTCCTTTGTAGTCATAACACCTCCTTTATTATCTCAGCTAATCTGCACTTGGTATTCATCAGTGAGCCTGTAGTAGCAGGTTCATCTTGAATCTTAAGAATCCTTCTGTGGGCCGTTGCCTTGAGCTGAACAGCCACACACATTTTAACAGAACCAATACAGTTTTCAGTATATGATTAGTCTTTAAACCCCATTGTAATTCTGACAATGAGCCCTTCTTGGAACTGACTGTTCTGTTATACAAATATTATTTAAATTTTTTAAAGTATAAAATTAATTTATACCATTATTATGGTAATTTATTAATGTAACCATCACATGTCATATGGCAGAGTGTTAGAATATTGTGTGATTATAGTAATAATGTTTCCTACAGAAAATAAAACCTGATTAACTGCATCCTCTAACAGCAAAAATAAAAATCGAATAAAAAAATCCTCTTACCTAAATTCAGTGCTATTTTCAAATCCAGTCTTGCAACACTTTGAAAATGCACTCATGTTACTCACATTGGCACAAATAAGTTTAAAAAACTTATGTTGTGTATACAATGTATCTACTGTGAATTATACACCATAAAACACGTTATTTCACTATCAATCACATGATCTTGTCTTTAGTATAATGAAACTAAAAAACTCAATCTTATTGAAATAATATGTCATTTTCCTGACATTTAAATACAGCAAATCCATGGATGCAAGATGTGGAGCAGTCTGCCTAGTGGAAAGGTCAGCCTAATACAAAAGGCCAAAGAAAAATACAAAAGCTATGAACCAGGAAACTATGAAACTATTACATGGGCAACATCTGAAAAAACCTACCTTGATGTTTGAAGCTAGGCATAACTTTCCATGGAAGTGATAATAATTGAAGCTGAATGTTTATTAAACAATGAAGAAACATGTATGTTTTTTATACAGTGATGTCTTCACTTAGACTTGCTCTTTTGCATAAATTCCCTGGAATGTATGCAGTCAGACTGTAAAATGTACCAAGCCACAACTGACAATAAAGTTATTTAGCAACAGAGAGAAAAATCCCATTATCTTCAGATGAGCTGGTGGTGAGGATCTGAATTATATGCTACACCTTTCCATGTTTAGGCTTGACTGCTTTTGCTATGTGAGCATATCTTTGCAACAGCTTATACTCAGCAGAATTTATAATTACCAAAACTGAGAAAGGCAATGAAGCATGCATTTTAATTGTGGGGAAATGTTACCCTTGAGAAAAATCATACGTGAGAAAATGTAAGACAAATAGATTCGGTTTAATATGTGTATTTGCATGTTTTGGTCGCACCCAGGAGACAGTGAACTTGCAAAAGAGAAAAATGAAAATTTTCATGAGGGAAAATTTAAAACAATCAGTGAATAGTAAGCATCAGTAAGTATGTCTGAAAATACAGGATAAGGGACTCTGAAAGTGAAATACAGCTTATATACATCAGAGAATGCAAAGGAGGTAGTCTACAGAAATTAGTTTAATTCTACCTGTTTTACATTAATTTTTTCATTCACTCATTCTTTCATTAATTCAATCATTCATTTCATCTGCCTTTCATCTCATTTTCAATATTTAAAATTGAAGTCTAATAATTCATTTCATTATTTCACAGAGTGCTGTGATGATTAATAAATTATCACCTTTAGAACTGTATGACATTTACAGCTTAGAAGTATTGTGTACTATGCTGACTGCTGGTTTTGGCATTTACAGAGGTATCATAAAAGATTTTTGGAACTTCTGCTTAATATTTATATTATGCATATACTTAGAACAGAGAAAAGTTGTGCAGGAAGCCCAACTATAATGATTTCTTAGCTTTGCAGATCAAAGACAACAAGATGAGAGTGCAAAAGTAAATATCTAATGAATATCTGTTTCTGCAATGGGAAACTAAAATAAAATTTGGATTTTTGAGTTCATGTACAGAAGATCATGGATGTAAGGCTGTTTCTTTAACAGATAACTGCCTCTGAGAAGAGGACATCTGCTTTAAGGATATCTTCTTTTAAGGTAAGATGCAGAATTTAATTTGCAGAGGACTTAATTTGAGCAAGTGCTCTTTGACATGAACACACTATCCAAGCAAATTTTCAAAACTGAAACCATTGCCTGTTTACTCAGTCTGTTAGGCAGGATAATGTGATTTAAATATTGAACAAAATTAAAAGCTCAATTACAGACTTCAAGAGAAATATAAATTCTGATAAGGGTAACCAGTCAGAGGGAAACACTGCTTTTACTTTTCCCACTGTAATATACTTTAAAACATGAAAAAAAATAATAAAAAAAGACAATTCTAAAGATCGAAGCAGCATGGTGCCACTGAAATAATTTAGTTAAGATACACAAAGCACATAACATACAATAGCGTATTTCTGAAGAATAACTACAAATATTCAATGTCCTCTACTTCAAAAATGCAATTACCAGGTTTTTCTCCTCATGAAATAACATCTAGTTCATAGTTTAGGAATAAAAAGCCTTTCTGAGTAATCAGGCCTGATTGGGAATACAGCTAATCTTGTGGCATATAAACCAAGTAGACTCCTTCAAATAAATGTGCTTACTGGTACATTTAATGTAACTACTATTTTCTATTACCAGATGTTTGCAGAAGGCTCCTTCTCTGAGCTCCTCTAGAATTTCCTTTGCGTTTTTATGCTGGAGGGGAAGGGGGAGAGATATAAAGAGTTGTTGGTTTTATTTAATGTCAGTAAAGAGTTGCTGTTTTTATATAATGTCAGTTTCACAACAGAAAGAAAGTAACAATGCATATGGGCCTAACTTCCATGAAAAAATCAAGAGGAAGGATATGGTTGTACTTCTGCCATATGACAGCTACTTTCACTGTCTCTAGAACAGCTAAAGGAGGTGTTTTGTCTGCATTAAAATTATTCTCCGTGTTGTAGAAACAGAGCTTTGAAAGACTTTTCCAATTTCTCTGCCAATAAAATCTGTAAAACTGCTAGGGAAGGTTACCACCAGAGCTGTTATTGGCATAATTTTGTTAGAAAACTCTAGAATAAAAAACACCTAAGGAAAAAAAAAACTCACAAAAAAAAATACTCATTCCTTCAGTTTCAGAATGCAGTTACAAAAGGAACAGAAAGGATGGTAAAGAAAAGGAATATTCGGGGCAGGTTAACAAGTAGCCTTTTTGGTGCTCTTTGCAGCTAAAAGCAGATTTACTTCCTGGTTTGCTGGATGCAATATAACAGTGCTCTTTTTGCACTTCAGGAGTAACTCCAAAAACCCCAAAGGAAAAAAGACAAAGAAGTTTTCTAGCAGTTTACAAAAGCAACAGCAAGAATTGAGCTATATGTGAGGCTTGGGATATTGTTGAAAGGGGTCAAAAGGGAGAATGGGGAAGAGGTCAGTAACTGGGGAGCAGAAGGTTAGAGGCTGCCTGCTCATTTGAGGGATCTGTATTGAGAAAGAGATTGGGCTTGTTTAGCTGGTTGACTGATTTCTTCTGGGAGATGTGATTTTCTGCCTGTACTGAGTAGAAGGAAAGGGAAAATTAGGAATAATTATTTTTGGCAGTGTTAGGTAATTCCCAGTCCTAGCCATCTTAATTTGGTCACCAGCTGTTACTGCTGAAAAGTATTTTGTGTTACACAGTATTAATTCTCCACTTATGTTCCTCTTCCTGATCACTATTGCTTTCCTTGTTGCTTTTACTCTAAATTTCCTGGGGTTTTGGAGGTTTTGGTTTTGTTATTTTTCGTTTGTTTGCTTTGTGGTTTTGGTTTTTTGTTTGGTTTTTTATTGGTTGGTTTTGGTTTTCTTTGTTTTTTTGTTTTGCTTTAGGTTCTTTTGCGTTGGTTGTTTTTTGGTTTCGGGGTTTTTTTGGGGGTTTTTTTGTTTTTTTTAAATCCTGCTTTGCAAACTACTGCTGTAGTTCTAGAAAGTTTACAGCCGTTAATTAATTGATTTTTTTTTCAGCTATAACTACTTCAGAATGTAGTTTTGGTCTGTCAGTCTTTCAGATCATAAAATGAAGGTGTTGCACATTGGGCATATTGCCTTGAGTTCACCCTCCTACTGAAAGCCACTCTGAAGTACCTGTACAGGGAAAACCAGCCATGAAGGTTGAGAAGTTTATGGTGTCCCTAATGTGATCACACATTATCTGGTGCACTTGACAAGAAACATAACCACAAAATATTCCAATTCTCCATTAAAAAAAAAACGATAAAAAATTGTACCCAAAACCCTTTTATATCCCAAAAGATCTGATAACTCAGTGACTAAGGTCATGTTATGAAGTAAAAGAGAAACAAAGTCTCAGAGCCCAGCAGGCTGGGGCTAAACTATTCTCTTTACTGCATTTTCAGTACATATTCAATCTTGGCCCTCAGTTATCCATATCGCCCATCTACTGGTTTGATCTCTGACTGAACATGGCACACATGTACTGTTTCACCAAATACGAAAATTGTTTCTCATTAAAAGTCTCCCCATGTACTCAAATCCAGTATTTGGCCAGTTTAATAATGGAAGGATGCTCTGCCTCTCTGTGTCAAAATGTCTGACACCAGACTGGTATCCAATGGCCAGAGGTAACACTCCAGCAACCAAAAAGCACGTCACAACTTCTGAGGAGGAAAAAACCTGAACACACAGCAATGCAGAGCGTCTTCAGAATGCCTTTCAGTTTATTACAGAACAATTAACTGATTTAAGGTTAAAATACAGATAGTTCCCTCTGAGTGTTCTCTTTGATGAGATTTTAAGGTAGAGTTCCTGGCACTTGTCTGTTCTTGCTTTGCCCTCAGTGTTTTCAGTTTGTAACAGTAGCCTAGAAATCAAGTGGATATTGTCAATCTGTTGTAGGTGGAGTCCTGAGATTAACGTATGGAGTGAAGATTTAACATCTCCTGGCAGAACTGAAACAATACCATTAACAAGCAATACCCCTTTTTTATTTTTTCAGCTGAGGCTGTCAAATTATACAATTTTCAAACTTTATCTGGGAGCCAACAAGAAGAAAACAGTCTGATGCAAAACATGGCAAAAGGCCTCTACATAGATTGAAGACTGAGGAGGAAAAATTCCTCCCATAATAATTGGATTAGTTTTGGTGAAGACCTTGGGATACTGGCAACTTGTCATAATTCTCCATTCCCTCCCTTGATTATTCCTGAAAAAGGTGTCAACTCCAAGGCAAAGCAAGGCAAGGAAAGGATTATTTTCCAAAACATGGTCAGCAACATACTATTGCAGCTGGTGGTGTTTAAAGTAAGTAAGTGAATATGTCAGATACTGTTTCTTTAATTCTATTTTTTTTTTTTTTTTAATTTTTCCCTATATCTCAACTGGCACAGCAAATCAGACATGTAGCTTCCATTTCTTGTGAAGGATGCCTAAGGCAGATCTTCCTGTCACCCAAGAATGTAAGGTACAGAAAAATCCAACAGTGGTACACCATATTTATTCAGTTCCTCCGTTAGGGACAGATGTAATATTTTCTTTTAATATCACTTTGTGCTCCATTAATTCCTTCATGAGAAAAATGGAAGAATATAAGGAATCAGTGAAAAGTTTGAGCATTTGAGGGAGAAGAGTCCTCAGAAAACAGACCAATTGTGTTTCACAATGTTGTATTGGGAGGTCTATGTCTCTTAATCAATGCAATTTAAGTATATGCTAAGTGTTTATACTGTCACTATAAATTTCATCTTTGTGTTCCTCCATATCCTGGACAAATTATCTTATATTCAGACTTGACATACTGCACAGTGAGAGATATAACCTGACATTTGACAGACAGTTAATGACAGCATAAATGGGAATTTCTGAGATATAGATACAGGTAGAAATTAAAAACAAATAATTACATACTAATTATTTGTTGAAACATAGTGCCTTTCAAATGGAGGTCAATGGGAATAGTCAGTGGGATTACATATTGATATCAGCTGCCTGATCTCTTGATTTCTGCTTATTCACAACATGTTTATAAAATAAACTTCTATTCTATATATCCTTTTGTTATTGAACTTTCCATTCAATATATGTGGGCAGCCTTTGTCCCAGATGTATATGTTATATAATGAAAGCTCACCTGCACACTCATAAAGGAGCAGAGAGAAACAGTAGCAGGAAGACAAGCCCAAATAATACTCTCTTGAGCTACACTCCATCCCACGCAAGCCATCAGCAGTCTATCAAAGGCTCATCTGTACAAGTCCAGAAAGCACAGGAGCACAAAGGCAGGTGAGAACAAAAATTAAGGACTCAGAGGAAAGGCCATCCAGTCCAAGTCCCTCCCAGGGCTGTCCCAGTTGATCCTCAGATACACAGTCCCATCAACATTTTGGGTTGTGGTGCATTGCTAATTAGAGTTCTGGGACACACTGTGGGATTGTACAAGGCTTATGTTGGGATGTGTAGTGGAGGAATCAAAGGAAAGGGGACATATCTAGAAGATTTGGAGATAAACAAGCGTAAAGAAAAGAGGGATAAGGTTTTAAAAGGGTCCAATTGTCTGTAAACAGTTTGGTGGATAAAACTATCTGGATATGCCTGCACCTGATCAGTACAAGTTGTCTTACTCTCTTACTAAAATCCATTTCTAATTATTTTCCTGGGTATGAGACCCTCTGCTTGATGAGCATGTGTATGTATGGGGGTTTCAGTGCCAGCAACTGGAGTCTGTCCCCTGTGTTAGTGGTGTCAGTGACTGAAGAAAGAGTGGTTGTGCAAATGAGGGTGAGTGCTAGTGAAGGGCAAACCAGGATAGCCAGCAAGTAGATAAACTGACCTGGGAATGGGGGCTAGGGAAGGGGGAAGGGGGTCTCTGAAGGTGAGCCCATGGAAACAGCTGATTATCAGAGGGATCATGTGGGGAAATCACCAGGCAGTTACTCGCAATGGAAACAGCAAAAGACAAAATCGGTACCAGAATCTGAGAAAAGAAAGACCAAGAAGAAATCCTACCGAGGACAGAGTCGACCTGTCTGAAGCAGATCCTTGGCTACTGTTTTGAAAAACTTTAAATGTTCTCGTTAGTCAGTTAGTGAATTATTGTATTAGAATAGTCAATATTCCATTTCTATTGTTCAATTGTTCAGATTGGTCAATTATCAATCCCCATTGTTTCCCCATTGGCCAAGGCTTGATGCATTGCACCACTTCCTTATATGGCTCACCCCGCCTGTTTTACCCCTTCTTTGGCATGGTTGCCACCCCCCTTTTCCTTGCTTGTCATGCTCCGCCCTAAATCCACCCTCAATTCCTCCCTAGTTCTAGAACCCTCTACCCCGATCTTATATAAGTCTGATACTCCCCCAATAAATTGGTCATTCCTGCTTCACCCTTACCTGGGGTGGCTTGCCGCTTTTTTCCCCTGCAGAACGCAACAGGACCAGGCAGTCTTGGGCAGCTGCAGGAGTGATTATGGGACCTGGGAGTCTCAAGGAATAGAAAATTCTGCTCTGTGCATATCAGTTAAAGCTACCAGACTCTGTGATATGAGCAACAAGGTCATTGCTGCTTAGGGGAACCATCTAAGTTAGACAACAATAAATAGTGAAAACAGAAACCCCTTTGGGAGAGATAGTTATACACAGACACCTGACACAGTGGAGAAGTCAAGCCTCCAGTGGAACCAGTGCCTGTGGGTCCATGCTGTCTGCCAGATTAGGAGTAGGTTGGAAGTGATGTTGTGTCCATGGCGAAGGAACAGTCAGTGAGAACCACGGCAGAGACCTCCACTGTTGTGAGATTATCGTTTATAGAATGTGTAAGTATGACCAAAACTAGAAGCTTAAGAATAGAAATTGCTTACCCTTTCTTACACCCATCATGACTGAGAAATGTATTTTAAATATTCTGACATGGGTTCTGTTTTCGTGGCTACCTCACTCTAAATTTCTCTGTGACAGAGGAAATTAGTTCAGCATATGAAAAAGAAATATTTCTCTGCTCAAACGCTACTAGTAAGACTGACTATGCTGTTAAAAATATTTTAATCAACTTCTGTCAACCAATTCCCAATATTTTTTCATATTTGTCACAAGAAGCTGGTATTTCACTCTGTCTTCCTCTGTGACAAGACCAATGCAGATTAAGTATACTCTGTCTCAAATATTTGAATCTGAGTACTGACACACATAAAGATAGCAGACTTGATTGCTTTTTGGGTGTTTTTCTTCTGTCAGACACTGGAGGACTGAGATGCTGATCTGATTTTGCAGTCGAAGTCTCTGGATGTGTTCAACAAATCAGCTCTTAAAGTACAGTGTGTAGCTATAGTTTTGAATATGACACCAGGAAAGAAAAAAATAAGCAAAAAAGTTTAACTTAAAGCCCTGCTGCAGTATTTTTTTTAATGCAGAGTGATTTTAATTGTGCTGCAATCAGGTATTGTTTGCGAAGCACTGACTCCCAGCTAAGACATAGTAACCATCAGATGAAAACTAATTAAAAAAACCCACCCAAACCTGTTATGCACTGGTGTATTGCAATTGCTGCAATTTTAGTAAGTTAAAAGCCTTTTCTTTACATGGTACATTAAAATTTATCACACCAAAACATTACAGTGAAACCACAAACACCAAAACCAGATTATGATTTTGAAACCTGTCACCATTCTACATTCTTGGTAGAAAAGGAAAAATGATCCTCTGTGTGGAACACCTGTGGGCGACCTTCTATTTGTTTTGATTTAAAGAACATTGCAAAGCCTACTTGCATTTGTTTATGAGTTCTATATAGAAAAGGCAAAGATCCCTTCATAATCCATTACAAACACTGTATTGTATTAATAGTCAACAGTTACAGTAAATATGTCACTCAGAGAGTTTCAAGAAACAGTGAGTGGGGGGTAGACCTGAGACAAGTCGTATTTATTAAATGAGACAGAAAAATCCTGGAAATTATACCATTGCACTTAATAGTGTCCAGTATGGATATGATAGATCAATGCAAGTAGCATGAAAATATGTGTCCCTGAAGATAAACTAGGAACTGGATAACGCCATCCTTCTTGAAGAATGTACCCACCCTTGGCAAACTTTCAAACTCTGTTAACTTACAAATGAGCTGTTCCAATATAATATATTGGTTTATCATAAAGAACAATCATTTAATCAAAGCATATACCTATCAGTTTTGGTGCAAGACAAATTATTCAAACATTCCTATTAATTGACAGACAGTTTAATAATTTTAATTTGAAGTCTCCCTTGGTGGCAGTTGAAATTAAGGATGAAATTAAAAAGTTATATTGAGTTGAATGGTAAATCAGACTTTACCACCCATGAGTGTCCACAATGGGAATTTCCTAAAGGGATTATTAGGGGAAGGTTAATTAGTATTTCATCTGGGAAATGGTAACAGATGAACTGAGGCAAACCTACATAAAATGTAGTATTCTTGCTGAGAGCTTTGATCAACATTACTAGGCGGGGTCTTACTGGAGACAACAGCTCAGTGTTAGTGGGATGAGAAAGTAAATTTTCCTTTAATTTCCTGCACAGAAGACATATTTTTACGTTTGGAGATATTCTGCCCTTGGCGCTGGGGAGAAGCAAATTGATCCCCTGAATCAACCTCTCTATGGCCAATAAATTGAGATTACATTAAGAATACACATGCGTGTTTGCCCTGTGTTTATTAATGTGTTACCATCAGAAGGTCAGTGGGAATATGTGTGTAGCTGTTCTTGTATTGAGATATCAGAATGGATAATAAATTTTATTGCAGGTGATGTTTGGAATGAACGCCTATTTGTTTCTAGAGGAAAGTTAATAGAGCATTTATTTTAGAAAATATTATTTTAAGCATCTGAATTGTGACTATTTCACTATAAACAAAAGGAAAAACCCAGCAAAACAATTCCTCTGTACAAAAGATCAAATGAAATAAAATTAGAATATTTGAAATTTGTCTATTTTCATATTTGTGAGGCTTTTATGGCTTCACCCTCTCATATCTGTTTGTATATGCATTCTCATTTTAAATGTACTCTTTGGTGTGGATATATCTTCAAGGAACAGAGTTTATAAATTCTAGTTTAGCTCCTAATTCATGAGGTGAGAATACTGTCCTAGGAAGTCTCAAAGTCAGCAGGTCCAGGAGGATAAAGAGGATATAATTCCCCAGCTGTCCAAGACATCAAAACTTGGTCTGCCACAGTTTAGTTTCCTCCTTAGTGTGCTCAGAAATACTCAGGTGTGTTAGAACAGAGAACAAAGGCTTTAATATGCTCCTTCAGCAATAAGACTAGGAAAGTCTTTTTTTTTGTGGAGAGGAAGTTTTAACAATTACCAGTCTTGGGCTTCAGTGTCTTTTCAGAACTCATCAGGTTCATAAAAAAGGACTGTTACAGGGCTGCTAATGGATGACCAGGGATGGATCTGTTCCTCGTGACTCCAATATAAACCTCCATACTTGTAAAACCTGTAGCCTAAGCTAATAGAAGACTTTGGCTTGGGATTTAGACAAGCTTTGCAGCATCCCCCACGTAGCAAAGAGCTGTTCTCTTTAACAATATTCATTAGGAGATCCTGCTGCGTCTCCTGATGTTTGTAACATACAGACCGCCTCTTCTAACAGGTTCACAGAGTTTTATACATGATTTCCATCTTTACCCTATCAAAACTCTGTCCAAAATGATGGGAGCTGAGGCTATTTTATTCCAGCCAGTGTTTTATACACATGCATGTCTGGGCAACTACTTCAGAATTTTCCCAGGATAAGATTAATCAAACTGCTTTATTTTAATCTGTTACTAATCAATCTGATTTGCTGTATTTCCCTGGCAAATCACCTCTGAAAGGACAATTCTTAAAGTGTTGCCACCAATAAGCATATTAATATGTCTTTTTGCTTGAAGTCTAAAACTTTCATGCAGTCTTTCCTGTGAAATATTCCAGGTTGCTTGACAATAGTTTGGGGGTTTCTGTTCCTCAGACTTATTTTTCCCCCTTTCGTGTTTGCTCTGTACAGTGAATGGTTAATCCTTCAATATTGTATCATTATATTTTGAGACCTGGTATCACCTCGTGTACTGAACTGATGAACTATAACAATCACACTATCAAAGAATAAAGATGGAACAAGCTTAGCAACAGCTCTGTTGCTGAAAAAAATAATGGCTTTATACACACTTTTTTTCTACCTCAATTTTTTTTTTTTTTTGAAACACTCATCTAACCCCACCAAATCATCTCTTTAACCTATATACATGTGTCCAGTATGGTATCTTAAAAGCTAAGAATCCTAGAAAATATATTTTTTATAAACGCTCAGCCTATCTTGTCCATGAAAACTCAATGTGTCTGATGTTCTATTGTATGGTTCTTCTGAACTATTCTACATAAACATGTACAGTAATATATATGTGGCATTTATTTCAATGATGTGTATGTGGTTTATTGTAATCTTCTGATTAAGACTAAATTAAATACTATGAGTTAATATTAGCCGGGTACGGCAAATTTCCAGTTTCCAACATTTTCTTTCTTCCTTAAACATATTCCATCAGCTAGTCAAATGGTAGACAACAGAAGTTTGAAACTATATTCACTATGAAAATCAGGCATTTTAGTTGCAGGGAATTCCCCCCTTTGAAGTTCTGGACTTTACAAAAGGAGGGACTGAAAGGAATAATTTTTAATGAAATCATAGTCTCCTCCCTTTAGAAAATGTTGATCAAAGCTCTCAGCAAGAATATGGGAGAACTTCTGCTACTTTTATTCACTGTCTATAGGGAATTAAACTACAGATATGAGATAGACTAATTTCAGTGTATTGTACAAGGACTTGATTTGTTCACTACCAATTTTCTTGGAAAGGATTGTGATGATGCAGCAGAGTAGAACAGGGAATGTCTGTCTGCCTTTCCTTAGCTGCTGCAATCTGCTGGGATCCACTGGAAAAGGGAAAACTGGTTCCTTTTGCAAACACAGCTGAACATGGCCATCTGGGAAAAAAAAAAAAGTGTAGAGTAACAACTGGGACTAGGAGTGGAATGAGAAAAACACGGAGTATAGGGCTAGCAGTAGAAATAAACAAAGGAAGGCTCCTGAGAGGGAAAGAGCATTTGCCTGAAACAGAGAGCTGTCTCAAAGCCAAACTGCTGAAGCACTAGCAAAGGGATCCACAGAGAGTTTGGTCTGGCCAAGGAAGGCATTTAGATCTGAACTGTAAGGCAAGACTGAGAGAAAGTGATTATGGTCACTTAATGTTTCTACCACAAATATGCTGTAAGCTCTCGTTAAGTATTGTCTGATGAGATTTGTGTCACTTTCAATGTCTATTTCTAATGTTTATAGTAAAGATATATTCCTTTTTCCAGTTAGAATCCATGTTTATCTAAGTTCTTAAATCTGCTTCTGATGTTTTGCCATAGCTATGCTTCCTGTAAAAATGTTGCTGATAAATATATTAATAATAAAATACTCTCAAGTAAGTTCTATAGCTACCAAGAAATTGTTTGGGTTTATTATATTTAAACACTGAATTTGGGGTGCTATTGTGCTCTATAAAGAGGTCTATACTCTAAATCTCAGAGAGTTGTACCCCACCTTTTTTTCTTTTTAAAGAACCAAGGTTGGGTTTTTTTTGTTTGATTACTTTTTTTAAAGAATATAAAATTTTGTAAGACACTTTAAATTCTCAAAGTTTGTTCTTAAAATTTGTAAAACCATCTATATCTTAATAAAAATGTCTTTTTCTAACTTTGACAATGTAAACAAATTATATGCTCTGAAAAATATAACATTCCCCCCCGCCCCCCACGTAGCCTGGTTTTACATTAGTCTTTAAGATCAGAGAATTTTTGGATGAGTCATTCTACAACAGATATTGACACTTAGTTTTGACCTAGCACAAACCAGTTAAAACTTAATTAATTTTTTAAAATAATTTCTCCTTGCAAATGCTTAAGCCTTATTTATAAACATTGTTTTCTGTATCAACCTTTACACCAATGTAGAGAAAACAGTGGAAAAAATTTTATTTTGGAACTTTATTTTGGTTTCTTTGTAAAAATATTAGGCTTGCTTCATAATTGAAAGGCAGTCATTACTGATATTGTTTTTTATTTATTTTTTCTCTTCAGCTCTTCATTTATGTTTTGTAATTCTGAAAGAAAAAGCAATCAGTACCTGGGCAACAAATGACTCTTTCTTCCCCACTTCCCCACTGCACTCGAATAATCCACAACAAAATGATCTCTGAAATTCTACCATTCACCTATTGCAACTTTCTATTTTCCACCCAGCTATTCCATTCATTCATCTATTTACCATGGTGGGTAAGGGGAAAATGGTGGTTGTTGTGTGCCTAGGCCTTAGCATGGTCTTTGACACACTCTCCCATAGCCTTATTTTCTTCAAACCGAAGAGATAGACTGGATATATGGCTGATAAAATGACTGATAAAGACTACCAGACACTGTCAGTTGCAAATTTTGGTGGAAAGTGCAGTTGGTAGCCAGCAACAAGTGACTTTTATCAAGGATCAATTGTAATGTCTTTAATGACTATGTTGATGTCAGGAAATGCAGCTTTATCAAGCTTGCAAATAACACTACTTTTGAAGGACGAATTGGTATGATGGAAGGAAGTGCTATCCTTCAGGGGAACCTCAGCATCCCAGGGAAATGGGTTAACAGTATCTCCATGAAGATCAATGAAAGCAAACTAAAAGTCTTGGACCAGAGGAGAAATAAATTCAAGCACCAGTACAGAAAGCAGTTTTACATAAACAGACATGGGGGTTGCATGGGACAAGTTGAGCAGTGCAGCAGTGTGCCCTGGCATTGAAGAAGATCAACTGCATTCTGGGTTATAACAAAGGAATGTAGTCAACATGTAATGAACCTTCTCCACTATTTAGAACCTGTAAGACCACATCTGGAGCATTGTATATAGTTCTGGTCTCCACAGCATAAGGAGGAAATTGAAATATAGTCCAGCACAAGCCACCCAGCTGGACTCATGATGGTGACTGGAGCACATAGCCTATGAGGAAAGGCTGAAAGGTCTGAGTCAGGTTCAGCCTGGAGAATACAAACTCAGGTGAGACCTCATTGCCGTCAACAGTTACCTAATAAAGGATACAAAGACGGACCCAACCTCTTAGAAGAGGCATGCAATGATAGGAACAACTTGGACCATGGGAAATTCTGTTGAGATAAAAAGAAACATTTCTTTACAGTGACAGTAATGAAATACAGGAAGAGATTGCCAACAGAGGTGGGGGGATCTTCAACTCTCATGGGTCTGAGCAATCTCACCTAACTAGTTCTTCTTTCAGTTGACCTCCAGAGGTCCCATCTATCAAGAAATATCTATAATTCTATGAACTCTCTTGTCTCTTGTTGCTGAATTTATTTATTGTATCATCCTCTCTTTGCATTAAGTTAAATATAATTTCAATAAAACTTCAATAAACCTTTCCTGAGTCTGTCACTTCAGTGTATTATGGAAAGACTCTTCAAACTTACCGTTTTCCACTGCTGTCTACAGTCTCAGATCTCTATTGCACTTATCAGAGTAGCATAAAAACTTTATTTCATTATCCAACAGCTTTTTAACTCTTTTATTAAGTGAAACTGCATAGCAGAATGTACTATATAAATAACAAAAGTTAAGCAATCTGCTTCCTCTGCTGCAATTTTAATTAGACCTAATCAAAACAAGTCATTTTACATGATAAACTGAACAAATGATAGGAAAACAAATTACAGTGATTACTGATAAAATACCTTCATTATTATCAACTACTTCACTTTGATAGCATACCCATGAATATGTAATTGACTGTTCTAAATTGTTTTAGAGAGTTCATTATTATTTTGTCTAGTGGACGTTATTTTGTGCTAGTACTTTGAGTGTGGCTCTATTTTCTACACACAAAGAAATACATTAGATTTGTCATTTCTATTACTTCATCTATAAAACCCAAGCAGCTTACTAAATTTTAATCGTGCACTTCAGTGTTCTAAAATGGTTGTGATTTTATGTGCTCTTGTATTTTAATTAACTAGATTCAGTAATAGAAGTTCAAATTGTCCTATTTTCAGACTTAATTAGGTTTAGAATTTTATTCCCAAAAGTTTTTCATTTGTCAGTGTAATAATTTTCACTCCTTAGATACGATCCCTAGATATGTAGGTAAATATAATGAAGCACATTGTCAAGTTAGTTCAGAAGTGTGTTTTATCTTTTTACTCATTATAAGATTATAATTTGTGAAAAAATACTATCATTTCATCTCCAAAAGGACAAGACTTACAAGACTTTTGAATCACCAAAATAGATAAAAACAGAAAGATACTTTTATTCCTGGAATCTGGAGGAAGAAGAGGGACAGGCACTGATCTCTTCTCTGTGGTGATCAGTGACAGACCCAAGGCAATGGCCTGAAGCTGTGTCAGAGGAGCTTTAAATGAGATATTAGGAAAGGTTCTTCACCCAGAACACTGGAACAGGCTCCCCAGGGAAGTGATCACAGCACCAAACCTGGCAGAGTTCAAGAAGCTTTTGGACAATACTCTGAAGCACATGCTGTCAGTCTTGCGTATGGCCCTGTGCAAGGCTAAGGGTTGGGCTCGAAATCCTTGTGGGTCCCTTCAAACTCAGTGTATTCTGTGGTTGTGATTCTGTGTACAGTTGTGTTGACAGGTATATTTAGCTCAAAAACCCCCATAATAGATTCCTGTGGGCTGAATTCAAAGCAGTTCAGAGATCTTAACAAATCCCTTTGAAATTAGCTTTGAGAGACATAAGGAGGGGGAAAAATACCAACAAAAGTATCAACATCTCACAATTAGGACTTCTAATGTCCTAATTATATGTTGACTTCTTTCAAAGTTAGGTGGCATAAGAAGTTGGAACTTGTAGGTCTGAGAACACTTTCCTTTCTCAATTTTGCCTTACTCTGTAGTGTATGGTCACAGTAAAACAGATTAAAATATTTATTAAACTTGCAGCCAAAGTTGAGTGTCTGGAGCTGGAATGAATCTGAGCATTTAATTAGGAAGTACTGCAGAATTCAGTGCCAAATGAACAATTTTTATGGCATTAGCTAGTGGAAGATCTTTTTTTTGATGTAGGATGTTGTATGCATACATATGTATCAGATAACTGCTAGTTAATTAATACTTGTAATATTTGAAGGAGATTATCTGATACTTAGTTCACAGGTTTACAGCCAGATGGGACTGTTAGAATCTGCTTTTCTCATTATTTTTCTTAACACAAGTGAACCAGTAAATATAGACTCTGAAGCAAATAGTAATATCTATCTCATCTGGAACATTTTTGTAAATACGTAATCATGATTCTAAATTAGTAGGTACCATATTGCCATCTAAGTTTTGATAATTGATGTACAGTTTCAGACTTCTTACAACTCTTCTAAGCCTTTTGTGAATAATTTCCAGGTTTTAAGCACTCTTTTTGCTGAAACCATCACATTAGGATATAGTATTTTATGAATGTCTTGCTAATATTATAAATTAAATTAAAAATTATTAAGGGAAATGATGACACCATTTTCATGCTACTATTTGCTGTGAATTTTCATTTGAGAGTATTATTCTTACAGATGACTTTTTGGCACTGAAAAGTGGTACGGTCTGCCTTTTGCAATATACCATAGGAAAACAATAAAATTTTTGTCCCTCTAAACTATATAATCTGAAGTTAAAACAAAAACAAAACGCAAACAAACTCACATAATACATTTGAAGATGCAAACAGATAGATTTCAAGGAAGCACTGAAATACCATTCAGTGAAAGAGAAGATGAGCAGTGATTTGTTTTCCAAACAGTATTTCTAGCTATCAGCCAAGTGCAAGGGTATCAATGTTTATTCATCATTTCTCTCTGGATTTTCAGAGAACATTTTTATCGCTTTGTTGGAAAGTATTTGTCAATATGTAAGAGCTAAAGTGTATAATGCAGAGTCATCTGAAATATTTTATGACATAGACATGCAAGATATTAGGTCTGCAAAAAATGTATTTAATAAATATTCAAATTGAAGAAGAAATGCAGGATGTAATTTCAGTGAAATTAACTAATTCTGATAAATATTTGAAAGTATTTTTGTTTCTGGTGGGTGTTTATTAGGGAAGGAGGGGAAAGAAGGGAATAGGTGGAAGCACAAAGCAAGAGAGAGAAAAGTGTGTAGGCTGAGGTAACATTATTAGATTTTTTAAAATTACCTCTTGAAAAGAAGCACACACTCACCAGGACATTAAATTCTTGGAGTCTGATTACTTCATTAATTGAAGGTATTTGCAACCATACATTTAATTTAATGGGCATTTGCTAGCAGGAGTTATTTCCCAGCGCCTTTTTTTTTTTTTTTGTCCTTTTCCTTATAGTCATCCTTTGACTGGGTAAAAATGGAATGCTTGCCAATGAGTATACACATCTAAGTGGAGAGCAACTCCTGTTGTCAGATTTTCAGCTGACAAAATGTGGATGTTTGCTGTTGAACAGGATCAGAAGCCTCCTAGACCTCCCTGACAGGCTGAACTCAGGTAGCAAACTCAGGTAGTTAGTTCCATCTAAGATGCTGAGGATCACACTTGGATTTCAGTCACTGTTACAGGAATGTGCAAATTTTCTGTAAATCTAGTGTCTTGTTGGTAAGCTCTGTGAAGATAACCTAAGGCACATTACCTGCCATTATGTACTTCTACTTCGAAAATCAAATCGTGCTAAAAAAATAAAAATTAAAAAAAACATTTTAGCAAGTAATAATATTAAGTTGAAATGTTTTGTTCCCCATTTGATTATTTTCAATCCAAAATAATCATTTAATCATGGACAGGAGAAATAAAGCAGTATCCCAATTTATATGTGAAGCAAAAAAATTTCAAATTTTGGGTGAAGACAGTACTACACTTCATCACATTTAATGTGGACATTCAGGATGTTATTGGATAAAACTCTGCTGTAACAACACAGCATTGAACATATTTTCTGCTTATATGAGATAACAATTTCTGATCTTAAAAGCTGCAAAGAATTCAGTATAACTTTGAATTAAATGTTCAACATCTACAGTCTGGATTATGTTTAAATACATACATTATTGATAATTTATTTGTCAAATTATTGTTTTTTGAAAAATCTTGCACTGAACTGATGAACTTAAACTTTCTGTAAGATTTATGCCAAGCCCAGTGCAACCATACACAAAAAAAAATCACACAAAGAAATTTCTTTAGCTGGTCAATTAAAAGATTGATTTTTCTTCTTATTAAACTATTTATTTGGCTTTATTTAATTTATTTCTCACATTAGAAACATACATATGACAACTTTAGAGAGCAGACTTTCTTTAGAACTCAAACTGTTTCTCTTGGGTGTTAGAAGACAGCTAAATAACATCTTTATGACAATTAGGCCAGCTGTACTACTCAGGTACATAAAAAATACAGCAGTCACAGTGGAGAGTTTCTTATAATAAATATAGGCTTTAATACTATGTGACAAGTTTTTTTAGTAATAGCTTCTAGATAATTATTTTTTAAAAAGGGAAATAGAACTGTTTAGATGTACAAAATGGAATCAAAGAGCTTCTCAATATTTTATGTGTGTCTACAAATTTGCTTTTGACATAACATAAGGTATTAGATTCCCATTCTGGTAAACTAAGCTGAGTCACTGGAAAATATACATGTATACAAACCCAGAAATTTAATTTAATTCAAGCACTTCCATCTTGAGCATCCTCACTTGCTTAGATGTTACTGTATACCATAGCTCTGGTCTGGATTGCTTGCAATAGTTTTCTATAAAACAAATGTGCCTTGTATATCTCTTCTGAGGTAAAACTAATCCTGAGGTGAGTTAGGACTAGTCACGAACTTGACTCTGTCCCAAGCACTGTAGGCAGAAGGCGATTTGCATACCTTGGTCTCTGTGACAAGAACTAGTGTCTGACTTTTATGTAGCAACAGTCTTCACTTCCCTGATGTGTGATAAGCATGCAGAGTGCATCTGACATAAGAGATCAGGATGAAGTGATTTAGAAAACAAAGTTTCTCATCTATTGCTAATGCTCAGTATTGGTGAAGTTTTCATCTTTTATACAGCAGGATCTGTGTTTTGCATTATTTCTGCATTTTCCATTAAATAATCATTGCATGATTAAAAATATGTAATGCTGAGACTCAAGGACAGAAACCAGAACTCCCCCATTGTTGCCTGATTTCAGTAAATTCTAAGAAGGTTGGTTTTTGTTATTCTTCTTTTTCTTTCAGGTCAAGGCCCCATGAATCTTGCATACTTTTCTGTCTACTTCACTGCACCAAATTTAACATGAGGGATGAGTGTACCTCACATACATACTTTTTTAGCCAGAGAAGCCCAGTGATGACCCTTGAGAACTATTTTTCTTCACTGTTCAAAATGTCAATGATCTCTCAATTGTCTAAAAAAGGATTACCTCAAAAATTATTAATACTGAATTTTAATATAATAATAGCTGAAACTTCAATATGAGACTGAAAAGGCATATTAAAGGCTGTCTTAGTTCAGAGAACTAAGTTATCTATGTTAGCCAATAAATAATCCCTCTCCTTTAAATTTAGAAAACAGAACTTTAATTAGGAAAAATATATGTAAAGGAAAAGATAACAGTTCTTAACCACAACACANTTTAATCACCCCCACACAGTGATAACTCGTCCCCGTCCTGCTGAACTAGGACAAAGGCACTGCTAGAATAATATCCCATAGATTTTGTTGACTTGAGAGTGGTGAGTCTCACTGTACATTTCCAGTCTTTCCTTGGACTGAGATGGTTTGAGTTAGCAGAAAGTCTCTAGTGACCAATTGTCTACTGCTCGACTGTTGTAAATGAAGCCCTGGGAAAACTACATATGGCAAATATCTGATGCCCCTAGGCTGTCACTTCTTAAGGAACAGTTAAGCCCATTCTTTCAGCTAAGACTGGGGAGGTTGTTGTGTGGGAGTAAAACTTTAGCAGGTAACTGAAAAGGAGGGAGCAGATCAGTAAAAGAAAATATAGTTAATTTAACAGTGTGGAATAAAAGCTGGCATAACCAGAAAAAATCCTCCACTATGAGCATTACACTTCCAGCAAAAAAACACAGGATGGTGCTACCTAGTCGCAACCTTGCACCCCAAATCATGCTTAAAGGAAAACAAGTCTGTTAACTCTGGGATTCAGAGGAATGTTAGCTCTGTAAGAACAGCACCATAGGAAATGCGGCATACTAGGATGTTTTACATAGCAACAGTAACCATATTATTACTAACGCTTTCAACATTAATTATATAATGCTGACTGTTACACTGTTCAATGAACAAGGAATTCTTATTTCCATGTATCTCATAAGTACCCTTTTGCCCATAGCAAGATTTGGACTGCTGCCACGTGCCGTAGGGGAGAAAGGTCCTCAGCCGATGGTAGGGTGAAGAAGGCTGGAACTCTTTATTCAGGGAGCATGGGACTTATATAGGGTTCAGGGAGAAGCTTGGAATGTGGGAGGAGTCATGGTGGAGCACGGCAAGTAGGGGAAGGGATAGAAGGGAAGGAGGGGAATACAGATGGGGCGTGGCTAGCCTTACATGATGACGCTGGGTTTGCATCACTGGCCAGCCAATGAAAATATAGGGAATACACAACCAATAGGAAACCAGTAACCGGGTAGCCACCACCAATCAGAATAAAACATACAAATACAGGGGGAATAACTATCTATCTAATAAAATAAGTCACTATCTATGCTATAGAAAATCTTTTAAAACAAACTTCTGAGGTTTGAGGTAGTTGTCCGTTTCTGGTGTTGATCACTTGCTTGTCAGATCCATCCAGGTTGTTTTGGCAGTCTTTGAGACAGGGTTCCCCGACAGACTGCAACTCTAGAACATGCCTACACCAACACTTGTGTGGACATGTACTTTGAGGTTTAGCTCACACAAACTCTGGCAAAGTCTTTGGTTTCTTTGATACTTTAAGTTCACGTTTGGAGAAAATTACACTTTTCTCTAAGAGTTTGTTTTGGGGTTTTTTTGTGTTTTGTTTTTGTTGTTTTGGGTTTTTTTTTAGAATTTGGTGAGAAAATAAGCCTTTTGGCAAAAGAGGTTTTATAGAAATAGCATGCAACTTTCTAAAACTGTTACAACAGACTACTAGGACTAACAAGCATTGTTATAGAGTAGGGAACCTTCGTTACCCCCAGCAAACACAAAACTTTTAACAGCTTAAGTGAGACACTGGCTACTTAAGAGAAATACAGAAAATAGGTGTTTAAGTTACCTACAAGAGGAAGAAAAGAGTAAAGAAAGAGAGACTAAGAAGAAATAATAAAGAGAGAAGGATACAGCTACCAGTAAGAAGTCACATCTTGATAGCTTCAAAAGAGCAGGATAGGGCAAGGTGGAGACCTTGTGTGGACCTCTTTTATCTGCTATGGCTACTCTCTCTGGGTGGGCTTTATTGATTGACAGGTTTCTTATGAGGCTTCCATGCCATGTGGCTGCACACCCCAGTGGACATCTTGGCTGACCACTGGACATCAGTGCTGAAGACCTGATCCCCTGCCCTCACACACCCACAGGGTATTTCTGACCCATTAATTACTGATCCGGTGTCTAACACAGCCGGAACAATTTCACTGTATAAACAAGCAGATACTTGCAATAATCCTTCACGCCCTATAGTTCACTATGGTAAGTGTAGCCTTCATGTATGTCCATTTGCCAGTCACCAGGGAACAAGACAGTTGGCTCAGAAAGAAATCAGTGAACACAGATTCAGTATTTTTCTCTCCCAGGTGAATGTCATATTCATTAGATGAAAGAAATGCTTTCATACCTATTTTCCTTCTGATCAAATGAATATAAATGTTTGATTATAAGATACCTACGCTTCAGCAAAAGACATATGATGTACTTATATACATTAACTTAGAACCTGTGCCTCATGAATTTTGTTTAATTAACATTCTTAGTAATAGCTTATGACTGCAAGAAATTCCTCCTATGCTGCTGATTTAAACTGGAATCTGTAAAATATGAGTGTGTTAGGATTATGGGAGCAGACCTCTGGGAATTTAATTGTGGAATGAGGACACTACTAGGGATCTCAAGAGGTCATCTAGTCCAGCCCTCCACCCTAAGAATGATTTATGTTTATTTAATGCCTGACAGTTATGTGTCAAAATGGCTCTTGATGACTTTGAGTGACAGAAATTCCACAGGTTGCCCAGGCAATCTACTCCTGCTTTCCAATACTCTTTATTACTAAAAGCTGTAGAATTTCTGTTTGGTTCTGCTACTGCTTTTCTAAGGCTCTACATAATTCTTCTGACTGTAATTTAAATGACTTAGATTTACCATTAATACGAAATTTGCAAATATATTTGAATATTCAAATTAAAAATACAGGGAGATTTCCTTTCTAGAAATTATGTAATGTCAGGTGCCTCAGGATTTCATACAGCACATACTATCTTGCATCTTTTTTGATTAAAAACTTCAGGAAGAATTAATCTGGTCTGTTGTAGATCTGCATATAACCTAAGTTTTTTTCACAGACTTGAAGACAAAAAGCAGTTGTACATTGGTGCAAGTGTCCAGGACACAAAAAAAATGTGGGAGAAGAAAGAGGAAAAATAGTGATCATGCATAAAATGCATATTTAAACACTTATTAGCCACTTGTGTGCACCAACTGGAGATTATTTTACTTAAAGAATTACCTACTCATGAATTAGCCATTTATTTTATGTGCACAGTTTTCTATATTCGTTCACATCCCCTTCCAGGCATATTTTACAGTTTGATTATGAAAACTCTGTCAGAAAACATTTGTAAGAAAAACCTTAGGGAGATAGCAGAAAGTATTTTGGAGAAAAAAGAAACAGAGGACATTACTGATTGAATAGAATGAAAGAGAGACAGAAAGAGAGGACATAGGGGAAATGTAAAGTGTTCAAAACCAAATTAATATTAGGCTGATGGTTATATGTGTCTGCATTCTTTAATGAATATATTGTTTAATAAATATGTCATCAGCAAGAAATAAATGAGAAAACTAACATATTGTGTGAATATGGAAGGAAATGTCAGAAGTAATAAAGACAATGAAAGAGACAGTTTCAATGTAGTAAATACTAAGAAAGGGGAAGAGTTAGAATAATTGTAGAGTAATGAGAAAAAAAAAGGAAGACAAAAATAAAATGGAATCAAATAACGTAAAAAATAAAATCAACTAAAAAATTGATGTATTTTGTGAAAAAAAGAAACTTCCACAGAGGCTGAGTGTGCTGGTTTAAAGGTAAACCGGCAGGAGAAATGGACCCACCACAAGAGAGATTATAAGTGAGAGTTACAATTTAATGAAAGATATTACAATAAATACACTGACACAAAGAGAAAACTGCTTTCAACTCACAAAACCCAGCAGTATAACCCAGTGTCCCAGGGCACAAGCCCAAAGGGGTTTGTTAGCCCTTGTGCTGAGACCCACAGGATTCCCCGAGTGCAAAGCAAAAGGAAGTTAAGAACCTGTCGGTGCAGATGATGGTTGTGGTCTGGTCAGGAGTAATGGTTGTAGTCTGGTCGAGAGTGGTGGTTTCCTCCTGCCGAGGTCCTGCTGCTCCTCTGGATCTGACAAGTCGTACTCAAGGTCTTCTGAGCCCCGCTCATGTACCCTCAGGGAGCACCCAGTCCCTCCTCCAGGCCAGGGACTCACACAATGGGTGATTAACTCTGTGAGTCATGGGGTATTGTTGAACCATTGATGGCCCATTAGCAGCCACACCCCCTCAGGCTGGGTGTGAAGGTGCTAACGACTTCCCGGGCAGCTGCTGCAAATGGTCCATTGTTCTTGGGAAATGAATAGAGGGGGGTAGAATACATACCTTTGATCACTCCCACACAGTGATAACTGGTCCCCCTCCTGCTGAACTAGGACAAAGGGTTAGCAACATTTTGTAGAAACTAAGGAATAGTTAACCAGATAGGCTTTGGTATTCAAAGTTAATACAGTGTTAATAATAATGGTCCTTGGAGTTCCAGAAATCTAATAAATATTTACATAAACACATTTATAAATTCCTTTGTATGTTCCTTCTGATATAGTAACTCCTGATAAAAAGTGAAGTTCTGGTACAAAGTGCCTGAAGCAATATGCTAAAGTTTATTTTACATTTTAAATAATCTACCTCAATCTCATTTGATAATCTTTCTCTTGGCAAACTCTGAGGATTGTCTTTAGTTAAGGTACAGTATTTACCATGAGTCAGAACGCAACCACCAAATTCATTATCTGTGTGACCTGAGGCTATATTTGAATGTGCATCTCCAGAGAACACAACTCACTGATACAATGGACCTTAGATATTGATGTTATCTCACTTGTGTACTGTCATTATGCCGAAGGACTTTTCTATGAAAGGAAATTTTCTTTCCCTCAAAACCCATGGTTATTTAGTATATTTTAATGCATAATATGACAGTGGTTTTTGAATAGGACAGTATTTATTTCCTTCTGGTTTTCAGTCAACTGATTCTAAAGCATTATATGCATCATACATAATTATTAGATTTTTTTATCCTTTTAGAAGTTCTCTCATAAACAAAGGAGGAGATAGTTTTCCCAGTATATTTTTTTTATTATCATTTCTATCAAGTTATATGACATAATGAAAGCGGAGCGACAGAGTATTCCTTGATTCTGTCATCACATAAGGGTTTCTCAAAAGTGTCCGGTACTAGATGAGAGAGAAGAAGAAAAAAAAATGAGAAGTACCATTATCACGATAACATATTGATGACATGAAGTTCTTCATTATCTGAAAATATTTTGCAAATACTCTACATTGAAGTCTGAGTTTAGCATTCTGGTAATTAAAACTCTCTAAGTTCCTTTTGTGATAAAGTAATTTATTATGTGGTTCATGAAGGTTTAATATGCTGTTCAAGTTGAAGAGACACTTCAAGGAAATCTCCTGCCTCTCCCTCCAGCTCCATTTTCCTGTCCCTTCTCTGTGCTGCCCCGCCTTATGTTGCCCTTCCCATCATTCTTCCTGTGAAATCTGGGTGAATACATATATCTGTATGTGTGCAATTCAGAATAGTCAAATCTCTCTATCTATGAGGTGACTTTGTAGAGTAGAAGAAGTTTTACTTTAAGTCTAAGTCAGAGAACTGTTAGAATTAGCTGATTCTCTCAATTGTATAGACTTCCTTAGAATAAGAACAATTGAAAAATAATATTTTTTTAATTAAAACTTATGGTAGGGTGAATTTTAACATCTGCAGGAAACATTACCTACCCTGAAGTGAAGACATAGATTAGATACACAGAACTTAAATTATATTTTTCTTATAATATCATAAGTATTATTTAATTGAAAAAAATTATGAACTTCCAGGGGTTTTTGTTTGTTTGTTTGTTTGTTTGTTTTTTTCCACTGTTTAAAACTCCACAGGTCACTATTCTGCCTAGGAAAATAATAATTTAAAAAAAAAGCAGTTTAAGGTTATTAGGAATGATAGTTCACTGAAGTTTAATGTCTCAAAAACTCTGCTAGACTTACAGAATCTCTTTTTCTTACTTGTGAAGCTTAATAAACGTCACATTTAGTATGTCGTAACCATTTGTCATTCGTAAAAGTTTTATATATAAAAAAAAAGTTTTTTGTAAATGTTTTGAAACATACTAGTTCAGCTTGGGGAGGGTTTGGAGAGTGACAAATAAGCTTAATTTATTGAACCTGACTAATCATTTATGTTGTATGAGTACATTCTAGTATTCATTTTCATATTCATTCACTTTCAGTTTGTTGGACATTTTTCTAGGCATCAGAAAATTATATCTAGATTAATACTGTCAACAATCCCATCCTTTCAGACTTCTGTACACTCAACTGAGTAATATTATACAAAAAACAAGTGGTTAGTAAAATTTGGATGTCAAAAATAGTCTAAAACATACATGGGTATTGGTGGGGATCTGAGGTTTAATAGGTTTTCTTTCAAGGATTTTTCTTTGAGTATTTTATGTTTATTTTCTTGTTTGAGTAGTCTTCTTTAAGTTAATTGGTTATGTCATTTCAAAATCTGCCATTCCCATGAAAGTGGAAGTGAAACTTTCAGTACACTTAACATGACTACCTCTTCAGTAATATTTTCTCCCCTTCTGCTGAAAATTCTTCAGTACTGTGCCTTATACGATGGTAAAATATAAACACACAGTTATGTCTATTATGAGATATGAGGTTGTTTTGTAGTAAATAACCCATAACTCTTTTCTTCTCTACTTCAATGTTGTCTTACTTCTGTAGATTGAAGAATAACAGGGACACAGGTTTCTTTCAAATCTCTTTAGATCAAAATTCAGGGCCCAAAAATGTTGTCCACACTTTCTCCTCCTAGCAGAGTAAAAGGGATGGGGAAAAAAGTCAATGCTGTTAGAATAAGGGGGTGGCCTCTACCAGCTCATAGGAGAGAAGGTAGTCACTTCCCTGTGAGAGAAGGTAGTTACTTCCTATAGTGTATATATATAGTATAGTATATATGATATATATACATAGTGTATATATATATATACTATATATATGTATAGGGTATATATAGTATATATATACTATATAATATAGTGCGTATATATATATATATAGTATAGTCAGTATATCAAAGCAAATACTATGAAATGATTTTACTACAATAACTAGAATTTACAGATGTAAATTTATTTTGTTTCCATCCAAATGTCTGTACTAAAACAACAGCATTTTCCAGCAGTTGCTTACAGAACCTGGAAAGAAATACATGCATATATTTAAGAACACTTGCTTTTTAAATGGCTACCTCTGCCTATGTGCACATAAAAATATGAGTTAAAGAGACACATTTAGTACAAATTTCTTGTGGTATGGAGTTATACATGATCCCTTGATATCAGTAACACCCAGGTGGATTCTTTTCTGTTCTTTTATGATAAAAGACAAGAAAATTCTCAAGAGAATTGTACTTTTGCTGGGGGGGGGTTAAGAAAATAGGCTTTTGTAGAATAAAGTATATGAAAACCTTAACGACAGATTTGAATTGAACATGAATTGTTTGTGCATGAAAAAAAGTTGAGAGCAACAGCAATAATGCCTCAATGGAAATAGGCAGAAAAGTATAGCCTGAATCTTTGTCATACTTATGGGTTACTAGAAGGAAATTACAGTATAAATGCCTGTTTTCGTTTGGGTCTTTGCAATCCTGCATATAATACAACTTCTTACTTCACAGGACTTAAATAGTTCCAGAAAAACTATTGAAAACATAGGAAGAGCAACAATGATTGAAATCAGTTTTCCTCCTTGCTTTGTTTCTTAATTTCAAGAATGACAATTAACATTCACTGTGGAAAAGAGCGCAGTAGCAATGGATTGAATGAGATGCCCTTTTTCTCATTGCCCTTTCCCAGTTTCCAGTAAGTAAGAAGTTCATATTTTTTTTGAGGTTTAGAAGGAACTTAAACTGTTGGAATGTATCTTGAGTTAGAAGAATTGCTAGACTGAGCATATAAGGGACTGAGAAAATGAGAGGAGACATTAAATACAATAAAACAGAATGAAAAGTATAGAAGTTTATAAATTAAGTCAGTTTAATATGCCATTGTGTTCTCACAATGCACAGAAATGCAAGACATTAGTTCTTAAGCAGTCTAATCTCCAAAAGAATTCTAAAACAAAACTCATTTTCTTGGGGTGTGGGAAAATTTCTGTGTCTCACTTACATGCTGAAAAGGGCCTAAAATCTAGATCTCCCACTTTCTGTGCATGTTCTCTGAACAGTAAAACATTTGATAAAATTCATGTGCTGTTGGCAACACAAGTGACTTGCTTTAAATAGAAATTTGATATTTTGGTACCTATTTTGGTATCCTGCACTGATGGAAGTACTTACTAAAAGTTTTGTGCAAGCATGAACCTGTGTCTAGGCTTTTTAGGTGCTTCAGGTAGAGTGCTTCTTCGTTACATGGTCAGTGGGGATCAGTAAGTGATTCTGAAGTCTCCCAGAGACTCTGTCAATTAGGCAGATACAATCTCCCCTTGAAAGCCTCAAGGCTCCTACCTGTCTTCCATGGCTATATAAGGAACATAAGCACTTAAATGTCTGTTGTATCTTTTTGGGTCTGAATGCAAAGAAATGGTGAAGTCAACAATATATTTATGTAACTTCCCTGCTTTTAGTAATGTGAGAAAAACATCCAAACCAGGATTAACCATCTCCCTCACTGCTTCTAAGAGGGTGGAGCAAGAATACTATCAGGTTTCCTAAGCTTTACCTGAATTAGTATTTACCTTTATAACTGTGCACACTACACAATATTTTAAGTGAGCATTTATGACACATCAAGTTTTGGTTCCTGGTACCTTCAGATACAGAAGCATATCAATTTTACGTGTAAGTACTGGAAAGACCTAGGACCAGACAGTCCCTTGAGTAAATAAAAAAATAAAGAGATTTTTAACTGCATTTGATCAGTGGACTCAAAGAGTTGAATATTAGTGAAATTCATGTAGATGAATTTGTTAATGCTCACATTAGAGAATCTTGACAGCTGCAATTCTGTGTTTTCAGCACTCATAGTTCTATTGATATATTAATCAAAGGAATTTTTGCTTAAAGATCTGTGAGTGAGAGACAAGGGTTTTTCATTTTGATGGTATTGAAGCCCAAAGGTAAAAGTCAAATTTATGTGTCCAATCAATAAAGAACATTGCATACAGTACAGTATAATGAGAACTCTTTTTATTTGGTACATATTGCTGTTTTAATATTGGGTCTGTTGAATCCATAAATGCAGTAGGATTTCCTAGAACTGTATTTTTTGTGGTTTGTAATACTTTTTTTTTTATTTTTGTAATTGAACCTTAAAAATTTAATTTAATAATTTATGAACCTTCAGAGATACATGTAATGATTCCACACAATGGAATATGTATCAGCTTTTTATATTTTTAATTATGTCACTTCAGGCTGAACAGGTAGTTTGGCTCCCCAAGGTGCTACAGATCTTCTCAGCAGTCTTTTTTTTTTTTTTGATAATGTTATTTTTGATGAAAGGTTTATCTTTTTACATTCTCATGGATACTGAATGATGTTTTCAGAGGATAAGCATTTGGATTCCTCCTGTGGGATTTATACCTGACTCAAATAAGTGTTAGTTTTCTTTTTTGCATGAACCAAAAAGAATAGGAACAACAGGCATAATCAGGAAAAATACGATCATGTTTGCAGCATGTCAAATTGCAAGCAATTGAACAACTACCCACAACAACTATATAACTTTGTATTTCAGCCCCAAATTTCTGTCAGCTGCACCAATAGAAGCCTGGACGTCCTCCAAAAAAATACCTGTATCATGCTGCATATCAATTTGAAATACTTTCATGTTTATCAGGGTGTGCTTAATCTAAAAAAAAAAACAACACTTCCTTCCCATATGGTTATATTGACTCCTGGGGCTTAAGTTTCATCCTTTTTCCAGACATCCTCTCGTGTTTCATTAGCAATGGTACTTTCAGCAGAATTTAGAAAACTTTGCTGTCACTTTGAGGACTTTTTAAGAGAGAAACTGCCTTTTAGATTTTGGAAAATCTGAAGTTGTTTTGAAATATTGTTCATTAAGTATTCCTGTAATACATAAATTTTAATACTTGAGAGTTTTTTATTTTCAACAATAATAATGTTTGAAACTTTAAGGATTTGAAGTCTCTTAATCTGAATTGCAATTAGGTATTTTAAATGTAACCAAAACATCCATAAATGTAACTACTTTCAATTTTGTATTTTTTTAAGAATAGTGTATATTTTATTATGTGTCCTCATCATGTGAGTTTTCTTACTGAAATCTGCATCTGCTGTGAATAGAATGTCATGGATGTGTCAGTACAGGGACGGGGACAGGAAAACTGAAATCTAAAAATGAATTGAATAGACTGAGGACTGTTCAGCTCATGTGAATTGTCTTTCCTAATGGGAATATACAGGTAGATATCACATGTGCAAAACATCCAAATGCATTTCTTTAGCCACAATAATGAGAAATATTGTATGATGGACTAGTTGAAAGATGTAGTGTAGGCATCTGCATTGCCATCCCACAATGATTTACATGTGTACTTTATGTAGAGAAATAGTGTGAGAGTTTAATACTATCACAAATGAATAGTGCATCCAAAGTCTCAATTCATTGTGTTCACAGAAAATGTGACTGGCATTGCAAGTTTCTTAAGAAAAATCTATCTGGCCTCACTTTCCCTTTCAGGTAGCCACACACACATATAGTGAGAGGATATGTGTGTGTGTGAGTGTGAATGTGTGTGTGTGTGTGTGTGTCTGCTTATGTGGATCTTCCAGAACCTTCACAAATGGCACTAGGCATTTTTCTATATATAACTGTAATAAGTGCATTAAGCTTTGACACATGAACAAGAAAGGGTGATGTCATGTTAAAATGAACTTTGTTCCTCTCTTTCAAACCAAAAAAAAAAAATACACCTGCATTTCAGACAGTGTTATGCTGAAAATGAAAATCACAGTGCTGACTTGGAGTCAGCATTGCACCAAATGTGCAGCATCAGGAGTTTTATGACACTTTCAGAAAAGCTACAAATATCTTTGCAAGGGCCATTAGAAGCATAATTCCAAACTGTGTCTTCAACTAGCTTTTTGGACAAAAAGCTACAATCACAAACAAGAGCATTTAGAACAGCAGGAGAACAAAAAAAATGTCATAAAACACATATTCTGAGTTCTTTTGAAAAGATTAGAACTACCTAAACTAAGAAAATCATGTCCATGTATTTCATTTTTTTATTTTAAAGACTTAAAAAAGCCTGGTTGTGTTTTGTCTGATTCTGGAGATTAAAAGCAAACAAACATAATCTTGTTTATTTTGTCTTAATTAGAGAAGTTAAATTCATACCAAAGAGACAGAAAAACAGGAAAAGAATAGGATAAAGAATTAAGAAAATTCATTATCAGAAAGTGGCCAAGGAAGCTATGAACTTTTGTTATAACACTAACACAAAGGACTGATTCACCCAAAATCTTCTTTCCAATGGCCATTGTGCAGTTGCCCTACAACAGTAATTGCCTTTCCTATGACATTTGTGGAGGATGATAAGGTAAATAACCACAGCCATGTTCAGTAATGTGAAATAGATCATCATCAATAGAACAAATATGAGAACTTCTATTTTTGTGTCATTTCATTAGAAACTAAACCAAGTTATGTACTTACTGAATACACTGGATAAATGCTGGTCATCCATCTATCTATCTAGCTTCTCATTGATGTATAGATGTACAAATATATACACATAGATAAAATCTGGGACATGATACTATGATCTATCTTTGCAGGAGCTAAACAGCAGTGAAATAAGATAACTTTGGAATAGAATAGAATAGAATAGAATAGAATAGAATAGAATAGAATAGAATAGAATAGAATAGAATATTTTCCTTTGAAAGGGACCTACACTAATGATCTACTCCACCTGCCTGACCATTTCAAGGATGACTAAAAATTAAAGCATATTTTTTTCAAAGACATTGTCCAAATACCTCTTAAACACTGACAGGCTTGAGACATGGACTACCTCTCCAGGAAGTTTATTGCAACATTTGACCAGCCTGTTAGTAAAAGAAATGCTTCCTCATGTCCAGGCTGAATCTTCCCTGACACAGTTTTGTTCCCAAAACACTGTGCTACTAATTTCTTTCATAGGCTGCAAGAAGGTAAGGTATACAGCCCTAGTAATTCCATGAACAGATCCTTCTCCAGTTCCTTACATTGCAAATGGTCATGCATAAGACAATGCCCTACTTTTCTCCCACATCTATTATTGGAGATAAATGTTGGACCTGCATAGCAAAGATGCTTGTATTAATAATTTATTTCATTATTTTCCTGACTTACTATTAATAAGGTAATCCTACTGCCTGTAAAATCTTGTCTGTTGCTCATATAGCTCAACAGCTAAAAATGGTCAGATAAGCATAATAGGCCAGTTCATTCAACTCAAGATGATAAACATAGTATGCCTCATCAACCAGTGCTACATTTGTGGCATTCCATTAAATTTTCCAGACTCCTGTCTCTGCTCAGATAAGACTTTTCCACCTTTCTTTTTCTCACTGTTTAGCTGAAACTCACCATTTTTTTAGTGGTTTAAGTTAGCTTTGGCTAATATCTAAACAGCCACTCAGGTGGTCACTCCTCGGCAGGACAAGTAGAGTAAATAGGATTAGAAAGCTTCTGGATCAGGATAAAGACAGAGCAGTCAATTACTAATGTCTGTGGCGAATAAAACACACTTGGCTTTGAGGAAAACCAGTTTAACTTGCTGGTAATTCAATATATTTGGATAGCAAGAAATGAGACAACTATCATACAATCACAAAATGATTTAGGTTGGAACTGACCTCTAAAGATCCAACACGCCCTGCCATGGGCTGGGACCTCTTCCTCTGGACCTGATTGCTCAAATCCCCCTCCAACCTGGCCTTGAACTTCAGGGATGGTGTAGCCACAACTTCTCCTGGCAAACTGTTCCAGTGCCTTACCACCCTCACAGTAAAGAATTTCTTCCTAATACCTAGTTTCCTAATATGTACATTCTATCAGTTTTAAGCCATTACCTCTTGTCCTATCACTATCAGCCTGTGTAAAAAGTCATTCTCCATCTTTCTTGTAGGCCCCCTTTAGATACTGGAAGGCTGCTATGAGGCCTCCACAGAGCCTTCTTTTCTCCAGGCTGAACAATTCAAATTTTCTCAGTCTACTTTCATAGGAGAAGTGCTCCAGTCCTCTGGTCATTTTTGCAACCTTTCTCTGCACTTGCTCCAACAGGTACATGTTCCTCTTATGCTGGGGACCCCAGAGCTGGAAGCAGTGCTACACGTGCTCATGAAACGTGGGGTTTCATGAGAGTAGAGTAGAGCAGGAGAATCACCTGCCTCAAGCTGCTGGCCATGCATCTTTTGATTCAGTCCAGGACAAAAATATTAAACCAATGCTTTTCCTCCTCTCTTTCCCAGGTTCGACTTCCTTTCTTCATTCCCAATTCTTCTGCAGATCCCAAATCCTCTCCAAACAACACATGAGAGATGGAGTTGGGGAGTTATGGTTGGTACATGGCAGTTTCTTTTTCTGCCTCTTCTTCTTTCTCACACTTTTCCCTGGCTCCAAAGCGGTGTTTCCATGGGCTGCAGTTTCTCCAGAATATATCCCTCTGCTTTGGCAGACAGCCATGGAACATCTCCTTCTCTTTTTCCTGTTCTCACCGTGGTGTCTGCCCTTCTTTTCTCACTTGTTTTGTTTCCCCCTCCTCTGCTGTGCAATGTTTTGTTCTTATTTACTTTTCCCCAAATGGCCTACCAGCTTCACTGATGGGCTCAGCTCGGGGCTGGGATGGGTGTGGTGGAGCTGTCTGGAACTATATAGTATGGGTCAGCCCCCATCCTCTCCTCACAGAGAGGCTAGTCCTGCACCTCCCACCATCAACACCTGGAGACACCTGCACCCAGAACACAAAAGCATTCATGATGTCTGTAGCATTATCTCCAAAGTCACAGCAATATGGAGGAAGAGGAAATGGCAATTGCTGGTGTACCTACAGATCTAAATCATACCCCAGCTATTCCAACCTGGCAATTTCTCTCACAGCCTACTTCTCTCAGGGAGATTCAGGTTGGACATCAGGAAGAATTTGTAGGTTTTGAAGGTTTGTAAAGCATTCAAATGGACTACCCAGGGAGGTGGTGGAGTCGTCGTCCCTGAAGGTGTTCAAGGGATGACTGGTTGTGGCACTTAGTACTATGGTCTAGTTGACAAGGTGATGATTGGTCAAAGGTTATACTCAATGGTCTTGGAGATCTTTTCCAATTTTAATGATTCTGTGATTCTGTATGTACTGTCAATCCATTTTTGGTTACTATTCATGATGACAGCTTGTATATTTATCCTACCTGAATGCACACATACACTTATGTCTATGTTACAAATACTCCTTAAAAAACCCCAGAACTTAACACTCAAATGGTTGTATTTACAGTTTAAAATATTCTTACAAGATAAATTTAGATATATTTAATATGCTGTCACTGTTGTGGAAGAGCAGGTTTTTCATTTTGCCTGGAACCACATTTATCAGGTTGACTACATGGAGTTTAGCTCAGAGATTGGAAATAGTTATAGTTTTTTATTACATATGCTTTTAAAATATTTTCAATATTCACAGCTATGTGTGGTAAGGTATGAAATCTAGTTCATTCTTACAATGACAAAGAGCTAAAATACTTTAAGCTAGCATTACTCAGAAGAGTTTCATGTGTCTAATTGCCAGAGCACTATAACTTACTCACTTTGAGATTATTTCAGGGTGAACATCAAAGCTCTTTCTGGTTTCAGATAAGCTTGCATCCTGAACGGATTATTATTTCAAGCTCTTGAACATGAAAACAGTGCTGAAATCTCAAGGCAATAGACTTGATAAAGCATATATTTGTTACTTAACTTTGGCCAGGTTGGAAATGAAACCTTTCCACTGCCCCACTGCCTTAGCAACTTTTTTATCTATTTCTAACAAAGAAATACATAAAACTGGGGAAAAAATTTTAATAGTAAAGGAGAAGCATTTTGGTCCTGGAAGCAGGTAAGAGAGTTAAGCTGGGAGAGGGGGGAGGTGGGGGGACAGAGTGTGGAGCAATTGGTAGAAGCTACTGACTGATGTTCTTCTAACACATAAAATGTATGCAACAGATTCAGAATAATGGCACTCCCTGTTCAGATTCACCCAAAGGTGGCACCAGAAGTTATTCTTGAATAACATAGCTGATCCTAAATTCCTGGAAGATAGGCACTGAGAGAAAGCATTAATGGAGAAAGACAATACCTTTATTGGGAGGTTGGAGGCTTTGGGCTGACACTGGGCCCTACAAAACACACATTGTTTCAAAAAGGATCTCTGCATCCAAAAATCCCTGAAGAACCCCACCCTCAGAAAGGTTACAGTTTTTATACTCTTTTTAAAAATTAACATATTAGATATCTATAACCAATCATCTCTTCTAATTCTCTCGGTGGTCCACCCATCAGGGTCCTAGGCTATGCTCCCTGGAGCACCTCCAATGGTTTCTGGGCTCTTCTATAGTTTTGACTTCAAGTTATCTTGCAGGTGGCTCTGAAAAACATCCTGACCTTCAGAAAGCCTGAGAATGTGTGAGAAAATCACTTTAGTAACTTCTAACACCACTTAATATGTGAGCAAGAAAACCTATACTTCTAAAACTCTAAAAATCTACAAAATACACACCAAACCTTTAGGCATCATACCCATGAGTATTTGCATAGCTATGAAAGTATAAAATTCATGAAGACTTCCACTAAACTTGAAATGGTCTAGTGGGGTCTTTCAAGACTAATTTGTGTTGTCATAGTAAATTTATCAATATATCACTGCAATTAAGAGAAAACTAAGTCACAGTTACAGGTTATCAACATAGGAACTAGCCATTTAGTGCTCTGTCAGGTTCAAAAACAATGTTTTGAGATGTAAAGTATTTTGTCCAGAGAGTTAACCTTCTTGACTTTGTATTTTTGTGTCTTAAGACCTCTAAATCTAAGGGCAGGCCAAGAAAGTAATGTCTCTTTAAAAGTGTAAAATCATGTTTTATAAAAGGAAAATTTTGTTCTAACACTGATGAAATTCACAGTAATTTTCTGTGTCACCAAGCTGTCTTGTAGAATTATGCTGTCCCTTAATTACTGTTCAGTCTTACTTTGTTTCTTATTATGTTTTTGAAACATTAAAAGTCTCCTCTGGAATATTTTCACTCTTAAAAGCTGGTCAATATGAAGGAAAAGTTCATCATTCTAAGCATGATACAACAGATGAAAAAGGTGTCCTAACAAATTTGGGGTCAGGTCATCAGGCCACTCAACTGAAGCATAGGATAAGCTAGGGAACATAACCAGGGTGTGTTTGTTGTCTTACTCTTCTATGGTGAGCAGGCAGACAGCAGCGTTCTGACAGCAACTGAATTATGTGCTTGTGAAAAAGTCTAAGGTTAGGCACCTACAAATAAATTCCAGGACTATATTCATATGGTAGTCACATGAGCAAGGTTTACTTGTACTTTTCAACCAAACACACAGTTTAGGTGCCTGCTAATCTTTTGTAGATCTCATATATCATTTTAATTTTTCTAACAGTGTTGTGTCATGGCAATTAGTTGCACAGACTATGTGTATGTATGGGATTTTAATTTTTTTTCAAAAGAAAAAAGCTAGAAGAGTCTTTTAAGATTTAACAGTGCTAAATACTAACAAAAATTTAGAAAAACTATCTATACAACTGTATATAACAGTAAAATATGTTAATATTAAGGCTTGTGTCTGATTTTTAGTACAAGTTTAAACTACAGATAATTTTCTTAATGTTAGGTCAAGGTATTTTCACATAATTACATTTTTTCAATGTTTTCTTTCCAATAGTATTGTGGATGATATTTATCTTCATAATAATGTAATTTCTGTAGAATTTCTTTAATTCTTTGTTTGACATAATGACATTTAGTTTGGCATTTCCTGATTTCAGTGTCACACAGAAGCATTTCATTTTATTAATAGTAAGAACTTCTGTATCTCCAGAAAGCCTTGCCCTTATTATGATTTTTTTGTCTCCTCTATAACAGTACTTTTATTGTATGCAAATTAAATTAAAATAGCTTATTTATTAAAGTGTCTTAACAATTAGTCTGATAATTGTAGCTGCAACTCTTATAAGCCTCTTAAAGAAGACACCATACTGCTAATGAACATCAGTGAAGATGTGAGATCCTAATTATTTTAGAAGCTTCAAAAATAGTTTCATTTTAAGATTGCTTCATAGTAACTGAGTTGTAGTCTCTCAGACTTACTATTTGCTCTGACAAGAAGCATGTATAACCTATAACTGTGGAAATGTACTGAACTAAATTACAAATAAGGTATATACCATTCCTAAGACCCTTAATATATAAACTTTGATGCTTGTTAAACACCACAAAATATAAAAGGTTTTAAAACCTTTAGACTTTAGAATTCTATATATTTTAATATTTTATCTTCTGTGCCCTAGAACTTTTTCTACCAATCAGCCTATAGTTGTGATGGTTATGTGCTGCTCTGTTCTTTGGTCTTTTTCCAGGCAGCAAGAGTCCTGTGGGATGCATCAAAGAAAGCCATTAGTGCACTCATTGGTGTAAAACTTGCATGATGCCATAAATCTTTTAGTAAGTGGATTTGGAAGATGTTTTTGCGAAGGTTATGCGTGTAAGGTAAGCTACATTACATGAGCCTTCGATGTGTGCCTTCAACATTACACTTTCCAACATTTAATAAAATAGTGATTGCAAAGAGCTGCATCCTCAGAGGCCTTGTTATGCCAGCACCAGTGCAAAGGGAGTACCCTCAGAGTGTCTTTTGTGTTTTAGTTACAAAAGAAATTTTTTTATTTTCCTGAGCTACCTAGTAAAACCTGATTGTTTAGAATATTTTTTTTTACCCTTTCAGGTTTTAATAAATAGCATTTTACTGCATGCATTCAAACAAGGATTTAACTTAGAGAAGATTGCATATAAATGTAAATATTTCAAAATAAAAAAATAGTTTATACCTAATTTATACTATGAAGATTTCTATAAAAAAAGAAATTTTCTATAAACATTTCATCTCTCAGTTCTGAAAGTCAAATATAAATTTTTGAAGAATAAAGAGTATGTTCTTATATCTATTGGATTCTTGATCATTTTGTAACTAAACTAAATCATGCCATGCTAAAGTGAAATTATTTCAGTTCTTTTTAAATAACATCTAAATTCATAAGTCTGGAGATAAAACTGAAAGATGAAGGCATCTTTACTATTGAAAACTCAGGGGAATTGAATTGCAGTGTTAAAATAATGTCCACTGGAAGTTGGTGGAGATTGGTAGCACTCCACCATTTTTAGAGCTACCACCTTACATGATATAATTAAGTCTTGCCTTCATTTCTCTCTTTCCACCTCTGCAAAGCAAAACAAGGAAATCAAGATGGTTTGTCAGCTAAGTATGTTAGGTAGGTGTTGTCACTTCCAAGAGCCTAATAATGCATTACTGTTCTAGTTTGAATCACGATGCACTTCTTAAGCAAGTCTCCCAATCACCTCTATGTGTGAGCCTTGAATGACTTCAACATGTAGTTTCAGAGCAGTAAAAATTCCTGCAGCCTAAAACTGAATGGGAAGGTACACTCTCGAAACACAGATATGGTGCTTCACCCACTGATCGGCATTCTGTCCACTGGCCCCAGCTCAGGCTGTTTGCTGGTAAAATCTCTGAAATATATGCCCTGGGGACATCTGGTACTCAGGAGTCAGCTGTTTTAAGCAGGAGATCTGTTGCTATTTTGTTACCTTATCTGCTACCTTTGCGCTGGTCCCCTAGGACCAGAGTATGTTACTAACTTTGAGCTGCACTTCCATTGACAGAGGATGGGCTATATCATAACCCCACCTCTGGGGTTACTAAGCTTATATAAGTGATTTTACTGGCTAAAAAAAAGAGGTGGCTAGTTGGTTTAGCTACTGGCGCCTAAAGCTGGATAAGATAGAACTAGACCGGAAGATTAAACCAAATTTAACTTAATAATCATTTTACTATTCAATAAAGTATTTCTAAACCATGATCTGAACTGGTGCTCTCCTTGAATCAAATCTCAAACACATCAAAAATAACATTTTAACTCTGCAGTCAGAGTCATGTAAGAAGATGCTTGTACATTGTTGTAACAAATATTAAAATCAAGGGAGAAGATTGCTTCTTGCCAAATATTAATTAAACTTTGGATCAGCTACAATATAATCTATAAAGTTCCATTATATAAATATTTACCAATCTTTCTTCACAAGCTCACATCTCGGAGGACACCAATATGTTTAGATGTCCTAAAATGTAACAGATACTATGTAGGTATAATTATGTAGATAAAGGTTATTAGTTTTGAGGATCATTGTGAGTATTTAACTGCAAGTATACTTGCTACTTGCAGGCTGTAATGTGACACAGCAGGAGGAAAAAAGAATTTAAATTAAAAGGATGCCTTAGGGCAATTTCAGGATTTAAAATGAAGAAAAAGTTCAGTAGCATTTCCAAGGGCCAGTTGAAAAGATTATTTTTAACAAGATTAGTGCTGCCATCCTACACAAGCCAGCATTTCAGTGTTTAACTTTAGAAAGATTTAACTGCAGAATTCAGAAAAAAACAAACAAACAAAAAACCCCCAGCCCAATCAAACAAGAATAAACATGAAATATGGAGTGATTTTAAGGAAATATTACTTTGATCAGTCTGAAGACCTGTTTTTTACCATTGTTATGATTGCTAATGAGTTAATAGAAAAGGTCTTCCAACCTTTAAAAATCCTGGGATATGGTGTCAGAAGAATTTGACCTGGGAGGATATAGTGGAATATTGCCCGCTTTCATTACTAGAAATATATTGTGAATAACAATTTAAAGAATGATCATTGTGAATTGGTCTCGTCAAAACAGACTATTTGATTTTAATACCAACTGATGGTCTAACCGACTGAAGTTAAATATTATATCAAACCTCTAGAAATGTATAAAGTCCTCATAGATTTAGGGATGTTGTGGTCATGATATAGGAGTAGAAACTAGGCAATTAATTTAAAAGAATCATCTGGTTTCTGAATGACTGCTGCTGGGGAATATTTCAAATCAAAAATTATAAAATTCAGAATTCTGAGCTGCAACTTTCAGTTAAAAAAAATACAGCTCTGTATTGATAGTAATCAAAGAACCAGTGGTGAATGTTAGCATTTCTTTTTCAGGAATGAAGACACTCTTCCTTGATTTCTTGACCTGGTTTGATATTTACTTTGAGTTTCTCACTGAAAATTACTAAATATTATACTAGCAAGTATAGTTACATTTTAATCTCGTTCATTTCACTTACTTATCAAGACTATAATTAAAAATCTTTTCATGCTTGCTTTTTATAGGTACAGGACAATGATGACATTTTCTAATTGTTTCTTTTATGCTTGTTCTAGCTGGGAAAAGTGTTTTCCCTGTCTTTGTTCAGACTGACATTTTATCTACTAGCTAAATATTTGTTTTTAATACTTGCAAGATCACTTCTGCTCACTTTTGCTGACTTTTTCCAAGTCTTAAAGAAACCCAAAAAACCTGCAATTATTTTCATTTCTTGTCCAGCATAACTGCATAATGAAAATTCTTGACCCAAATGCAGTTGATTAAAAATAATTTTATACCTTTGAACATATTTTCAAACGTATTTTGTCATACTTGATGAATATGTTAACCAGCAGTAGTCAATATTGCCTCTGTTCTACTTATAAATTCAGAACTGATCTGCCAAATCAGCTGATACTGCAGAAATACAAACCACTCATTCATATTTTCAATTTTATTTCAGCAGAGATGAAGCATTTACAAACATGAAATAATGTATAGAAAAGAATTATTATCCTTGAATAGATTGACTTGATAGAACAATATCTAAGACTCTGCTCTTAGTCATGTAGTTAAATTTTAGGTAGTTCTGCAAGGACCAGGAAGTTGGACTTGGTGATCTCTATGGGCTCCTTACAATTCTATGAATTTCTGATTATATAAAAATAAAGGGACAATGGTTAAGTATCTCTTCATGTAATTATATCTCACATAATACTTTTAGGAATGAAAAGTTGTTTGTTGCATTTGAACAGCATATTATACCTCAGGTAGGACATTATAAATGCTGCTTTACTACTTATATGCAAAAATACAGAGTGTTTTTTTGTAGGGTTTTTGTTTGTTTGTTTGTTTGTTTGTTTGTTTTTGGGGGGGGGATGACGACACTGTACAATCATTGCCAATTAAATCCCCAGATATCACGATATCACATCAAAAGGGAAGGCAAGAGAAGTGAAGGCAGAAAGAAGGGAAGGCAGGAAGCCAGGCAGGAAGAAAGGCAGCCAGGAAGGAAGGAAGTCTGATTGTGTGGGAGAGCTGTTCTTCATTCACCAGCTCAAGAAACTGGACCTTGTAAAAAAGCTCTCAAGAAAATAAGAAAAAAAAATATTCTACCTTTACTTCTCTTTTTCTCTTCTGTTTATTTGTCAATGCTTTCTTGGGATTATTTTTATGCTGTAGAATTACAGAACATGAATGCGAATGTAGATATACAACGATATTGATACATGATTCATATGAAAAGAGAACTGAACACTAAAATAGAAAAATATGAATATTACAAAGTAAAGCAATGACAAGCTAATAAGTGTCAATATTGCAAATGTCTTTGCAATCAGAATCTCAATGCACTACATTTCAGTCTTTAATTCTATAATGTCCAAATACATAACAAATATTCATGAAACTGTTTTTGTGTGGTGAAAGTTTTTTCTTAACCAGAGTTCTCATGTAGGAAATTAATACATTTATATATTCATGTGCATAAATATATAAGGATGGGGAAAAATCTTGTCTCATCTCTCATCTTCCATCAAAGTCTAGTTTTGTTCATATCCCAGACAAACAACTAGACTGGAGTGGTCTGAGTATGTTCCACTCAAATCTGAGCAACCATCTGTGTAACACAACAACTTGTCTCTTATTTTGGCCACTACTGAAAAACTCACAGGAGTCAAGGAAAAAAAAAAAAACGGCAAATCATTGGTTACTTACATAGACAAGTAGTTCAATCAAATTGCTTGCCAGTGCAAGAAGCAAAAGATGCAGAACATTGATATAGAATTCATCAGTTACTTATATATATTGTATAATAGTGTATGATATTATATGCATTATATGTGTATATATTTTTATATATATACTTATATTACAAATACTTGGTGCTTAGTAAGTATTTTTCTTTTCACCTTTACTGAAATCACCCCTTCTAAGTGCATGGCTAGTGGATTTAAATAAGAGTTTCCAATATGCTTGCTTTATTTTGTCTTTACCTCAGCCTTGGCCATATTGACCACCATCAATGGTCCACTCTGGCCTCCAATCAGGACAAATGGAGACACACCATCCATAACGCTGCTGCTTCCTTTGAGAACACATGTAGAATCAGTCTGGAGGAGAAAAGGCAGCACAGGAAGAACTGTGCCTCGCCAATACTGCCCTTGGAGACTTTTTGTTGTGCCTTTTGCAATCGGACTTGCTGGTCTTGCATTGGTGTTTTTAGCCATAAGAACACTTGCAGCAAGCGTGGATAAAGCCCTTCCCAAATCTTTGTTCGTGAAACCAAGTCATGATGATGATGATGATGATGATTTTGTCTTTAATATATAGTGACCAAAAGAGAAATTGAAACTGTACAGGTTATGATGACATGGTGCCACATAGCATGACAACTTCTTATTCTCATATTGATCATTACTACTTTGTCCTAAAAAATATCTAGAAAGGAGACCTTTTTCTTTAATGGGACTTACTCTTCTCCCATATGGAGAACTTCTCTTGGAAACTGATGATTTGGTTCAAATCTCTCTTTTCAACCAAGTCAAACTGAAGTTCTGAATACAAGACTTCATTTTAGCCAGGTGACTGGCATAGATTTCTATGCTTACATGGGACTTTATGTATTTCTGTGCATGCAAAAGTGTGACACAATAACTGTTAAGCATGTATGTAAAAGGGGAGAGGGAGATGGAATGAAGAGCTATGAAGTGCATTAATTGCTTCAGAAAGCTAAAAACCTTAGCGCAGATCCTTGCATTTTTCTTTTTTTAGATGAAAACCATAAACATCTTTTCCTTTGCTGTTTTTTATGCCAAACCATCTCTTCAAAATATCTTTGCTGTTTGTTTTAGATTGCTTCACACTGGATCCTTTGAATCCCATTCTGAGACATGTATGTCTTCCCATGTCCTGTTAAACATGCCTAAGGTATTGATTCCTCTAGCACTTCTGTAAAAGTGAAGCAATTTTGTAGGGTAGAGTTTATTATAGGGAGCAATTACTTTGGACATGGAAACACCTTAAGAGTACAAGTTTCTTTTATTTGATATGGTAGCTTTCCTCTATCATTTTGTATACTGCTTTGTAATTTTTAAGATGCTAAGCATAGACTTGTTATAGATTTACATTATATAAGCTCATTTTTCTTCTTTCCTGACCTTCTTTGAAAAGTTGTCCCTTGCAGTGTATTTATCAGTGTCTTCTCTGGCTTACTTGTCTGGCAATCTGTCCCTTGGCATCCTTATAACATCTGTCATGAATGTCTATCCACACCATTCTCCAAGTCCTTCATTTGTTGCCTTGTCTGCTCAGAGTAATTGCCACATTCATCATAGCTACTTCTTTTGAAGTAGAAACAATTTCATTCCCTGATGTTGCATTTAATGTCTTCTTTGTAGTTCTTTGCATTTTATTTCTTTTCTGTATTGTGAGATCTCTGCACTCAGCAAGCAAGTATACAAGTAGTGCAAAAATCAAATTTTTATCACTTCCTTAATATGCTGAGATACTCATCATTACATAAGTAAAGAGTTCACATCTCTATCACAATTTGCAGATATACAAGAGGTGCTGCCTTGAACCTGCTTCAAAATAATGTGAACTGGAAATTGAAACTGCAATTAATTGCAATGATGCAGTGAAAGGTATAGGTTGGTACTGTACAGAAGTATAACAGAAAGAGCAAAAGGTGCATTCACTCAAAAGTACAAATCACGGTATTTCAGTCCTGTTTTCATCCTAAGCTTTACAGATGCCAGTGTTCCTGTTATAAGAGAACAATGGGGAATATGAGATAATGCGCTGGAATCCTATAGTTTTGAAAGAACATTTACTAAATACTCAGTGACAGAACCAACATTTGCCAATATTTCTTACATGAGAAAATATATTTTTCTTAAGTGTGTGACTTCAGTTTACAGCACTCTCTCAGGGACACTTACCTGTCAAGCAGATAAGCCTGTCACACTGTTCTGCCTAGAGATATCTTATTTCCTATTTTAGTAACAGATTCTAGAACCATGTAATAAATAAATAAAAGGATGAGCTTACTGCAGTGTGATTCCTTCATAGCTTTCCTACTACATCTGGCATCATGAGTTGTACAGGTAGATGAAATTAGTAAGCACAGAAGGTGCTTAGGAATGTACTACTTTTCAAAAGCAGTCTAATACTGTTAGCATCACATCATATTAGACTATGATTATATGTTGACATGACATCATTATGTAATGGTACAGCATGATTTCTGATGAATCTGTTATATGAATGGCCACGTAACACCTAAGTATCATCACATTTTGTTAAATAACAATGGTTCTTGGAAATTTTGACCCTGCTTTTGGATAAGTTTTGTGTTTTCTTATATGACTTCTTGTTCCTGTTTCATGTTGAAATTCTATGGATTGCAAAAATAAGCATAAAATTTAGAGAATAAACTGTAGTTTAGTTTTTTAATTACATTAGTATTTTTTTCTTAAATATGTAACTCATGACACTCATTTTTTATCCAGATTTTAATGGGTAATGAACTTTTAATACTAGTAGCGTTACTAATGCTCAAAATACTAGTATGAATGAGAATACACCAACATGTGCAAAGGCTTTCCAGTCTAAGTCAAATGTAACACGAAGAGACTTTCTTCACTAAAATCTACACTTTAAGTGAACTTCATAATTTTTACCCTTAGGATCACAATCTATATTTATTGCAGGAACAATTTTTTTTTCTTTCTCTTCCAGATAAGAAGTTATGTAGCTCTCTAGCAAAGGTATTTGTATTTCCATTGATGCATACAAGTTCACTTACACATCATGCACATTTATTTTCTTTATAGGAAACTGAACTATGACCAGAAACTGGAACTGTGAGTGAATTATTCAGGCAGTAACTCATTCAAATATTGCAACTAAGAGCTGGAGATGGAAAGATGTTCAGCGCACACCAGATCAGATTTTCTGTTTTCTTCTCAGTTTTTCTTATTGCTAACCAGCCCTCAAAGTGAGGTGGCATTCCACTAATTATGTTCCTGGACTTTTTTAGTTTAAATTTCTTAGACTAAAACATTTACATTTCACCTCTGTCTTTACCATGTGTCTATAGCCTGTGGTAACTAATTGATAGTTCTGGATGCAAAAAATCCCAGTTTCTAAACAGAAATTTCTGCAAACAAACTGTATAAAGTTTGACTTTATAAAGTTTAGCTGAAGAGACGCCTTTTCAAGTCACAGTATAATTCAGTGGGTGAGGTACCACTCTATTTACTTACTCTTTGAATAATAAAGTTATACCAATTGCAGCACTAAGTCTTTGAATTGTGAACATTTGCCTGAGACCACCAATTCATTTTACAGAGTCTGCTGAACAGCAATCAGATAATAATGACTTTTTGGTAAGTAGTTAATGATGCAGGGGACCGATACCTGATTAAGAGTGCAGGGTGGATGGCGTGCAGTTAATGTAATGTAAAGTAATGATAGAGTAAGTAGAATAAGAATAAATAGCTTAGTTGCCACATCCTCTGCAGGTTGAATGGGAAATGCAACTGGCATGTAGAGGCCTTCTCTATAATTATCAGTTAAACCTCCAAATTGTGGCTTATGTAGGATGAATCAGACCTTTTATCAGCTTGTTGTACTGGGATAGGATTCAGCTAAGAAATTAGTTATTCAAACAAATCATGCTACATGGTCACATGGATAAAATAAACTATTATTATTTATATATAACACTAGCATTGGGGTCATACCTGATCATGCAACAAAAGTGATGATCTATTTCTCTTCTTTCCATCTAAGAATTTTAAAATCTGTTTTTGTGACCATATAAGCTTGACTTATGCTATGCTTTGAATTATCATGCTAGACTGCATGTATCATGAAAAGGTTGACTACATGGCAGTATTGATCAAGTCTTCCTTTTGAAATCAGAACAGCTGCAGTTAATTCAAGAACATATCAACATCAATTGATACAAAGTTATTTTCTATTGTTTGTTCATCATAAGGCTTTGCTTACCCATACCAAGTATAATGCTTTTTTTTTTAACCATATATTTTACTATCACATCGGTAAATTTGTCAGCTGTTGTGTTCAGGGATAACTAGTATAAAGCATAATCAAAAATATTTTTCCTTTGTTAAAGACTCCCAGAATAATGAAGACTTGTATTTTTATTCCTCTGGGAAGGGATCAACAACTATATATATATAATATCCTAAGAGTCTATAGCAGATGGCCTAAAATGTGAACCTCTGAGTATTTCTTCTCTATTCTCTTCCAAGTTATGTTACCACTTTTATACTCATTTTTCTCTTTTTAAAATGAGATACGTATTCTTCAGTCTAGTTATCTCATTCTTAAAAGGTAGACATCAATAGTCCAGGATTGTTTATTTTTTTCATGCCAGTGCCCAGGTTTCTGGGAAGGTTAAGTGTGATCACTATTTCTCCTCTACCAGTTTAAGCAGAAATCTGAAAGTCAAGTGGATAGGACAGTCTTGCTGGGGAAATGATTCTCCTTCAAGGTTAACCAGTCTTCTGTCTGTTGAAAAATACAATGTAAGAAATAAAATACAGAGGCAATACATTCAAAACTAATTTTGAAAGGACATACTTTTTACTGAAAGGAAAAAATCACAACCTTAAACAGTAAATAAAGACAACAAAAACTCCTTTATTAAACAAAATGAAACAAAACACTTCATTTCAGTAACTGAGAAAGCAAACCAGAGGAAAACATCAACTCTATTCTTGGAAGAGTTCAAATACTCAACATAAACTAAACATACCTAACTCTTTAAGAGATTATTGAGGTTTACTGAGAACTGTTGTTTCAACTTTTGTCTTTCTGATTGTCTACTCTTGTGTGTAGTTAAACAGTATTTCACAGAAAGGCAGATTTTTGTTTCCTTATTCAAGCAGAAGGTCCTCAAGGAGAACTGTCCCTAAAGATTTTTTTGGTTTGTTGTACAGAATATGCTGAGTTAGAAGTGACTCACAAAGATCAAGTCCAACTCTGACGTAAATGCTCCATATGAGGATCAGACTCATGACCTTGGATATCATTAGCACCCTGTTCTAACCAACTGAGCTAATCTTGGAGTGCTTTGGAAAGATTTAATGAGTCACTACATCTTCCAACTGATCACAGATTCCAAAGGGAAGAAAATCTGCAACACTAGTTTTGGGTTCTGATGTGCAGTGAGGTGCAGAACAAAAGATGCTGCAATTCCATTTAAAAAAGAAAGGGTTTTCATTGTGAGAACAATACAAACATATGACATTTGAAAGAAACAGCCAAAAGAGATCAGGATCCAGTTAATCTTTGATTGAAAACTTATCTTTAATATTACTTCATATATAGCAACATAGATTAACTTGGTCATGCACTTCAAGACTATAAAAATGTCACACATATTCTAAGCTTGTTGATGTTCACAGGAAGGGATCACATGGTGTTAATCACAACCAGGCTTAGCAGCAAAATACTTGAAATTGTTGAATGTATAATCACATCCTTCTCCCACCCCAGACCTTCTCCCTCTATTTTTTAGCATTAAAATTGTTCAATTATTAAAGTATGCCAGCAAATACTGCAGCATTAAGTATAATTCAATTTTGTTTATAGAGAAATTGTTTAAATAATGAATGGGTGATCAGAGGGGTCCTATTTTAAAGGGATAGATTTTATAGACACAGCCTAAGAAACATCTTTCTTCAAAGCAGATGTAGTATGGTTAGTCATTATTAAAAAAACCCAAAACAAACCTACACATAAATGATGTAAGAAAATATAAATGCATGACCAAGTTTCTACATTTTCACAATGAACAAATAGAGACATGGGTATTGAGTTTTTTCCCTCTTTATGGGATCATTTAGCAAATCCGTACTTTGCCCTATTAACTAACACAATGGAATAAAATTTAAATTATACATTCTCCTGAGAGTATCAAACAACTCTGACATCCAGAAAGATAAAGAAACACAGCAGCATTTTACCAAGCCTGCAGACAGCTGAACAGATGTCACCACAGCCAGCAGCAGAACCAATCAGTGAGTCAAAGAAATGAATGCGCCAAGGGAGCAGACCCAGGCCCAGATGCCAACACTAGAAGAATTCATCTCTAAACATCTGGTTGTACCAAGTATTCCCCATATGTGGGTATAAGTATTGGCTTTGGGCCTCATGCACACAGGAGGAAAAAAGAAAAGAAACAGACACTAGAATACATTCAACACTGGCAGGAATAAGCAAAAAAATCTGCCAAGTTTTTGCTGAAATTTGTGGAACTAGCAATTGTTTTTCTATTTGTAAATGCACAACGTGTCCCTGTTGTAGCTTTGCATGTGCATGTTTTAGACTGTGAAAGAAACCTGTTTAAACCTGTTTAAATAAAATCTTACCTAAACAGCTTGATGGAATCGATCCAGTCTTTTAATAGACCCTGGAAAAAAAAAAGCAAAAAATCTCAGAAATCATGCAAAAAAATAAAAAGGCAAAAAAACCCAAAACCCCACCTACCCCACAAAACCAAACCAAACAAACAAAAAAAAAAGGTAAAAAATAAATTAGGCAAGTTAATCTTTGTTAAATAGGGGCTTGTTGGACGTTTCACTCATTGGAATCATGACCGACATTCCAATGAACTTGCACCTTTTACCATTCACCAGAAGCAATACAAATGAATAACCCTTAAAGAAATTGAATAGAGGTAACACTAAATCAAAAAAAAAAAAAAAAAGACAAGGACCTATATGCTGCAAGATACGGAGCTACTTATTCCTTCTTTATTTTCTAAATTTTTATGTAAATATTTTCTTGCATTTAAAAAATCCTCACAAAATCCAAAAACCTTGCATATCCAACTACAAATAAGCAAACTATTTTTTGGTTGCTGGCAAATTTATTAAACACCTAAAATCCCAGCATTTGGGATTGCATATGAACTGCCAATAAGTAGAATAAAAATCATCCAGAATTTGAAAAACTGCCAGCAGGGTTTTGTTTGTTTGGGTTTTTTTTAGAAAAGTACATACTGACTTTCTGTCCTAAATAGCAGTTAGTGCTGGCAGGTGGTTTGAGAACAGGCCACTGGAATGGACTTGCACACAAGACTGCTGGGAAAGTTTTTGAAGACAGGTTCTGGACAGATTAGAAACTAAAACACGATCTCTCATGGAATAGACAATTTGACAAACTTTGCTAGACAGTGATCAGGCAAGCCTACTTTTAATAGGAAATTTCCCTTCAGATAAATCCCCTTAGAGAAGTACAAAAAGAGATTGCTACCAAACAGACTCACAACTGTTGATTGGAAATATTTTTAATATATCTCTTTTGTATAAATAGACCTGGTTTTGGTCTTATTTTGGTGTCCAGGATCAGATTCTAATGGTAAGTCTACAATTACAATGAACACAGATTTTACAGGCAAAACTGGTAATGTTGAGGCTCTGAAATCTGCTTTTCCACCAGCATTGTTTCACTCAAAATCTTTCTATGATCAAAAGGGACACGGTTGGCCCTCCTGGCTGCCAGGGCACTGCTGACTCTTATTCACCTTGAGTCTCTAATTGGTCTCTCTCTTGCTTGTTCGCCTGAATACTAGAAAGCCTATTCACTTCTTCCCATAGTTCCTTTTCCTGATGACACACCTCTTCAATCACTGAAGACTATCTGCAAAAGAACTGTTTGTTGGCCCTTTGGGTCCAAAGCTTGATGGATGCAGTTACTTCAACAGCAGGAGGGAATGAGTTGTATCGTGACTTCATAGCTAGAAGCAAGGCTCCTTATTTCACGGACTTGGGGCCACTTAGAGCTATTTTTATGAGGGGAGTTTTAGCATTGCTTTTTCTATGTCCCATTTAAGCTGGAAAATTGCACAGAGTCTAATGCAAAGAGAGACTGTCTGTTACTCTGTGACAGGTGAGGAGTTTAAGAACATTACTACCTATGACACTTCCAGGGCTTCAGCTACAGCAAGGCAGGCATCCACTGTCTGAGCTCTAGGACTGTTGCAACAACCTAGAGCTGGCCCAGGCCAAGGCATGCCTTGCCTTGCTAAGAACAATGGAGTCCTGAGCAGGTGGGTTTGTGCTCTACAATGTGAAGCATATGAAGGGGCCACAGGGGGTCTTGGCAACTGGGAAGTTTACTTCAAAGTGCACTCCTGATTTGAACTAAATTGCTGCTGAAGAGACATTTTAAGTGGGTTAGGAGTTTGTGTCCTTTGAAAAGTGGTTTTTGCACTTTGAGTTCAGGCGTCTGAATGATTAGGTCACTTCTGAAAAATACTAAAATGTACCTTAGAATTCATATTGTAAACCTCTATTTCCTCACCTGTGTGTCAGACTACCCCCCCTGCACAATTTTTAGAATGTCTTCCCAAAGGCACTACTTCTCAGCAGCAAAACCAAGATATTCGCAATTCTCAAGCTACACACCCTGGCTGAACTGCAAAATGCTTTTGCTGATCTGAGCTTTTGTAATTTTTTAATAGCTTTTATGGCTGTAGGCAGATATCTACTCTCAAGTGTTTCTGAAGCAGAGAAAGAGAATTCAAGGGCCAGAAACATACACATCACCTCTTCCCCTTCTCATAATGAGATGGGAAAGAGAAGATTGAATCTTCAGTTATCTCCTTCACATGTGGCACTGAAAAAAAAAAGGTATATGCCTGCTACAACCAGTGGTTCTCCCATCCCTGCAGGCACCTTTTGCAACACTGTTCTAGCAGTCAACATAAAGTTAGGTGGTTTGTTTTAGAGAAAAAAATAATACACAGAGCTCAGATTAATATTGTAGTTACTATCAATAAAAATATGAGGTACTGTGCTAATTGCAGTGTTCATTACAGCACTATTTTTTAAATTAGTTTAAGCTACTCCACCTCATTCAGTATGTGCCACACACTGAAATCTGCACCCAACTTATATTACGCTCCCTAACGAAGAACTTAGGCAAAATGAATTGAAAATCACCCCAAAGTAGCAGGTTATCATTGGTGCTTTCAGCAATTCATGACAAATAACAAATAACTTCAAGTCTGAAAATTAAGTTTCTCTTCAATTCTGCATGTCAGTATTACTCATAACATTATATTCCTTTTAATATGTATTTTTTTTTATAATTAAAGTCAATATTGAATGTGTATCCCTTCATATCCTTTGACTGGTTGGTTGGTTGGTTGGTTGACGATCCCTCAAATACAAAAATTCCTAAAAAATATGTTTCTAGTATTTCTACAATTAATGCCATCAAAATGCATGATCATCTAAAGTTTTTCTAATTTTTGCTGTTCTTTTAAGTTTAACTTTAAGTTAAACTCAGTTCAGATTTTCCATTGCCTAAGCTGGAGTAGCCAAAACCATCACTATAATATAAGCTTATGAGAGTGATGAAGACACTGTAATCTACCAAGACATAGAGTCTAGAAGTTAAACTTTTTAAAGGCAACACGTTTAAATACTGCTATTTAGCATACAAAGTCATTCTAGAATAATAGATGAAGTTGATCTATTTTAGGGCTAGGTAGACAAAGTCTTAGAAATCTAATTTCAGGACCAAAAGTTTTAAAGGTAGTGCATTTCAGTAATCATCTAACTGAACTAAGCCCGAGGACCACTGTGTTGTTTTTTTTCTTTAGTCTCTCACTATATTGTGTGTGTAAGATAATAAAAGTTACTTTTCACTTTTTATCTTACCTGCACTTTTTTCACACGGTCCATTAAGTTCAGAGCCCTTTAGGAAAGAGACATTTTTATGAATGTTTCAAAAGCTGCAGGCAGTCTAAAGTCTGTGTTCTACCTTGCAGACAAATGTTTAGCTTTCCTTAATTCAGGTCACACTACACTACATGGTGCCTGGTGCTCTTTCATAGCTGTCTTCTGACTTCAAGATACATCACCTCCCTTCAGCCAAATCACACTAGTTATTCTGTTTCCATCACTCAAATTTTCATATATATTTGCTTAAAATATCCTTTCAGTCTTATATTCCTTAAAAAGAAGCTCTCTGCAATCTTCAGCGTCTAACCCTAAGGCCTCTGTCAGGATGTTCATTATCTGACAGTAACTATTCTTGCTTATTTAAACAGACTACAAAGTTAAGAAATTATCTGTATTTCTTCTTAGATTATTTAGACTGTGTTTTGAGACACTTACGAAAAAATAAATTCACTTTTATCTCTAACTGAAAAATGAAAAATTAATATCTATTAACTCCATCTCTGTTCTTTTAGACAGTATTAGTTCATAAACCATAAGGCTCCCTCTCAGCCCTGACAGCAACATTTTAATATGCAATTTTGACACTGAAGACTAGCAATGTAAAATTCTCAAAATTTCCACTATAACTGATAAGTCCCTTAAGTAACAAGTTTCATTATCCACTTTAGCTCTTAGAGATAAAAGAACATTTAACTAACATATATCAGTCAGACTATTTAGGTTTTATTGTTTTCATTTAAGTTGCTGCTCAGACTAAGAAGTAATTTTCCTTATTATCACTAGCTTTCAAAGAATTGAAAAGTGGCAAAGCATGAAATTAATCATAAAGCACCCAGGTCTTCTCTTTAGAAACAGTTCTTTTTCCTTCAAGAGTTTTTATCTTCTCTTTCTTTATGTGTCAAACATTCACTTCGCTATTGTTTTAATAATGTCACTTTAATAACATCAAATCTTAAACTAAGTAAACTTGCATCTCAACAGTGATTACACAGATGGTAACAAAAAAAGAAATTTAAGAGTCTCTGGAAAGTGTTAATGATGGATGGATTGCTATCTTATTTCTGATATTTTAAAATGCTTTGTAGGTTCCTCTTCTGTCCTCTGAATCTTGCAAAATTGTAAAAGGAGCCCAAGCAAACAAATAAAAGTTTCCCTGATATGGAAGATACCAGGAAATGATTTTCAGAGGGAACTTCTAGGAGAAAAAAACCTGCTAAATAACATTGTTTCAAGAACAACAGGAGTGAGAATCTCACAGAGAATCTGAATGACAACTAGATAATTCAGTAGCAATTCAGTAGCAATGCATGAAAAAAAAAAAATTTGCATCACTGCCACTGTGGAAGAACAAAAGAAAAGAAATTCAGACATCACAAAGAAGACTCAGAGAAAATAACTTGGAGAATACTGGCAGAAAATATTTCAAAGGCTTAAGTGGATAAATAGTACTCATCCTGTCTCGTTTGTTTTATTACCATCTATTCACAGTTTACGAGAAACAGATATTATATACCTATGAATTCTGAAGGAACTTAACTAGGAATCTCCTTGTTAGGAATGGGGTAATTACAGAAGCAAACAGCCAACTTCTTGTCAACTGAAATGATAAATTAACAAGGACTCCAGGGAAATACGGAGAAACACAAAAAAGCAATTTTGGTTTTGCTGCTTTGAAAACATTGCAACACAGAATAGAATAGGTGGAGATGATGGTAAGTATAACGGAAAAATTCAATAAGGCTTGCATAAAGAAATGTCTTGGAAAGAATTAGAGTTTTTGAAGAAATATATAAGCATCTAAACAAGAGTAATTCACTATGTAAATGTGTTTATATTTCAAAATGTTCTTGACAGTTCTTCATGAAAAAAATGGAGAAGGTAGTCAGTTCAAGAGGGTGTCACAGTCAAGACACAATAAATGACAACCCACAGTGTGGTGTAACTGGCTGGTATCTGTCTAATCATCAGGGTCCTTGTTGTGCTTGTGACAAGAGTGAAATGTTTGAGGAGTGAAAATCAAAGCTCCTGAGTGGTCATGGCTATTACATGCTGTCCTGCTGCAGATGCTAATCACAGCAGTGTGGGAGACAGGTAAGAATCCTACAAGCACTGTTAGTAGTCAAACAGAATAAAAGACAAATAGTAGATCTGGATAATGTACTATGATGGTGGATCTGGATAACAACCAGTCAGAAGTCAGAAGCATTTAGGCTACTTGCTTAGCTCACAAGCTTGCTCCCATGCTTGCTCACTCACTAGCCCATGACATTACATTTCCTGACAAAAGGTCTCTGCTGGTCTGGGAAGGCTGGGCAGAATGTTTTATAGGCCCATGATGTGCAGCTCATAGCTGCCACTCCTGGGGATCACTGGCAAAGGTCTCTCCCTGGGCATTCCCTGTGTTTTGTTTCCACATAGCTCTCTGATCTCTGCGATCTTCCCCACTTTCTAGATCTCTCCTTCAGCTAGAATTGTTGTCTTCTTTCCAGGGCCCTTCTTTTCTCCAAGATCATTTCTTCTTTACAGAAACTGAGTTTTGAGCACCAGTCTTTTTTTTTTTTTTAATTTCTTTTGGGTCATGGTCCCTGTCTTTCCCAGTCAAAATAGTGCATATGCAGAAGCACAATACCTAACCAGACTACCAGTTGCTGCTTCTGTCCTGTGTCTCCTTATTAAATGGTGGATTCACGACACGACAGTACTGTTAATTGTTGCAAAATTTACAACCAACCTGTAGCCACTACAGCTAGCAAGTCCTCTCTTTGAAAGTTCATAAGCTCAGTTCTGGACATTCAACCTTCTACTCACCACCCACCACCCATGTCCACTGTCAATTATTTGTGCCCTATTAATATACACAGTCCAATACTCCTTAAAATCAGTAAAATGGAACATCTTCTAGTGGTGTCTATAGCTATCCATTTGCTATTAAAGGGATCCTAGTGATCTAGATAAAACTCAGTATCTTAATATTAGATGGCTAAACCACTGATGGGCACCATGCAATATTTTTTCACTAAATATGAAACCATGTATACTGTGGGTTGAAAAAATAATTAAAATTCACATTACCAAACACCCTTTTTAATGATTGTATAGTTTCCCAAATTGTCACACGTAATATCGAAAATGTTATCATTTCCTTCTAAGTTGTCTACGTGTAATTTTATGTTAAGAATTCTTAATACCAAGCTTGAAAGAATGCATTACGTGCTATATTCAATTTCTAACATTTTCTTTGGTATGATGTATCTAAATAATTGATTGCACTTAGACCAGCATGAATATGGTTTCAGTTAACTTCCAAATGGTTCCATTAATATAATTATTGATACAATATTTATTAAAAAAAATCTAAGCCCCAACCCATATATATAAATACGTATGTATAAGTACATATAAATACTATAAATATTTATGTTCTCATAATTTAATAAAATACTTGACAGCAATTAATTTATTTGTTTTGGAACTAGAAGAGACTATGACTGGCAAAAACTCCTCAAATTTCCTTTTATGCAACACCTTTTCCCACACACCTACACAGATGCATAATAAAAAAGGAATTGCTTTAAAAGTATATATTGAAAATAATTTCTAAAAATACATTCTTTGTGTCATTTATACTATGGCTATGTCTCTGCCCTCAGCAGTTATATGTCCTTACTGTTGCACAAACTTAAAAGAAAAGAATGCCTCAATCTCAACAGGTTGATAATGGTATAATCGTAACATAAATGACAGGAGGAGAGGGATTTAAGCTAAATGTCTAGATTTCCTATGGCATAATTAATTTCATTTTGATGTATACATTTCTCTCAAGTGAGAAAAATTCCATGTCAGGGGTTTGATTGCAGATATCTAAATGTAGACATCTATCTACATTCATTTTATGTCTCCTAAAAATGAATAAAAATTTATGCTGGTGGAATTGAAAAATCATTAAGGATTTGAGTAGTAGATTTCAAACTCTGTGTGTGTGTGTCTGCATGTGTATTTGGACCACACTCCTGTACTCAAAAGAACACATTACATCTTTCCTTTACCTCAATCAGCTCTCTACTCAGCAATGTAAAGAAATCCTGAAGCTGGCTAAGCATTTTAGGACATCAGTGTAACCACAGTATGCAAAGTAAAGTCTTAAACCAGTAAAATTAATTCCTCAGAATGTCCTGTATATGTAGGGCCAGGATATTCTGTGTTTCTATGCTGTAACTTCTCCCAGAAGTTCTGAGATAAAATATTGTAGGAATGTCAGAACCTTCAGTATATAAATGGGCCTTGTGAAAACCAGATAATTTTTACCAGGACCTGTAGAGAAACAAAAAAGGACAACAGTTTTAATCAATTGGAAGAAGGTAGATTTAGACTGGAAATAAGGGGAAAAAAAAATTGATGAGTGCCATGAGATGCTGGAACAGGTTACTCAGAAAAGTTGTGGACTCCCTATCACTGAAAGTGTTCAAGGTCAGATTGGATGAGGCTTTAAGCCTGATCTAGCAGAAGGGAGAGAGGACTTGATGGTGTTTAAAGGTCTCTTCCAACCCAAACGTTTTCTATATTCTTCCTTGCTTTTAGTTTCAAAGATTGCAGTTTTCATCATCTATGGAGACTCTAGCATACTTTATGCTTGCAGATGCACCTTTTGTCTATTTTAAAGAAATCAAGTATTTGTTGAAGTTTTTAGGATGATGACTGCATGACCTAATGATTGGATTTATTAAATTTGCATTTGTTTTTCTAAAGGAATATAATTATTATTCATGTAACATAATATTTACATTGAAGCCAAAACCACTTTTTCTATCTTTTTTTTTTTGTCTGAAAGAATAATTTTAAATTACGAATCACAATTCCACAAGAAGTCTTCCTAAAACTGTTCCTAGTACTTTTAAAGATTTTATATGATTGACACTGTTATTGTAGTGCTAAATTTTTGCAAACTACTAATTTATGTGTCTTTGCCACATGCTTTGTATTTTACCTTTGCTGCTGTTAGATAGGAAAAAGTTAAGACTGATCTGTTTTTTTTTCATATAAAGAACTTCACAGTCCTATTTCAATTTGAAAACATATAAAGTAATTCCTTTTGTTCTTTTAACACTCCAGTTATTTCTGAATTTGTCAGACTGACAGTCAGAAACATTAATGTTATGAACATTAATGGAAAAAAATCCTTTTTTTTTATTTTTAAATACCTCAAGTTACTTTGTAAATTATAATACAGATAGAAAAGGTGAGGGGTGGGGAAGGGAGACGTTACTTTTGAAGTACATTCAGCAAGAAAGAACACTTGTTGTAGCTATCCTTAATGGACAGCAGTTATTTTTGTTCTAGTCTTTAATCTTTGTTATATACAGAGGTAATTTTTAATAATAAATTTCTCTTTTATGCAATAATGTAGAATACAATGATGTAAAATATGTCTGGTTAGTCAGCAGGGTGCCATAGTGTATTTATCGTTGTAAATTCAAAAGGAAATTTTCATGAAAACTTTTAGACATAATTGACAATTACAAACAAACAAATATTATTATTATTAAAATGATATTTGAAGAATCAATGGTTTCCTTTTCACTTTTTAGATTGTGTATTCACAAATGTGAATCTGAACTATTTTCCACTTGGATTGCCTATTTCCACTCTCTCGTACCTCTCTACCAGGCTTTATTCTTGTCCTTACATATAGAAATTCACAAGAATGAGTTATTACTCAGTGAAGTAACAGAGTATCTTAAACTACTTTTCAGTAATAACATACATGAAGCAGAGAATTCTAATGGAAAAAAGTAAAACACATATGCCAGTTTTTCTGAAACATAAATTTTACATGTAAAAAGGTGCTAAGCTTCCTAAGCTTGTGAGACTTCCTTTTCACAAACTGGAGGTTAGTATAACTTGAAACTGATTTTTCAGTAGACCTCATAAAAGAAAGGGAAACTAATGGCTATTCTGCATTTAAAGACTCTTCAAGAGAGAGAAAAAAATATTTTAGAATTTTCTTAAACCCATAAGCAAAAATAACAAATATTGTTAGATAAATAGAAGAAAATAATTTTTCAGTACAAGGGACGTACAACATCAGACATTGCAAACATGGTCTTTCACATATATATCGTCAATAAAAGCCTGCAAAACAAAAACCTCTCTAAGGAGAATTTTTTTTTTTTCCTGAGGAACCAATGCACAAGAAGCTAGGTCTGAAGATGATGATGTATTGTTGAGCCAAATTACACTGAGGGAAAACACAAATAAACTCTGTAAGTCTGCCAGATTCAGAGAAATCTTTGAGGCTGGAGGCAACACAAACATGATGGGTACAACGTCACAGTGCCAGTTGTTATATAGCAAGATTTTTACAATATCCCAAATTCCATTTGCCTTCTGCTTTTTATCTTTACTTTATTTTCACATTCTGTGACTAGCTGAGCTCATAAAATCAAAATACTAGACAGCTCATTTCAATATCAGATATACACTGAAACTAAGAATTGCTCAAGTACCTTAGGTAAATAACAGTAAATATATCAGTGAACATGAATATTCTTTCTTTCATATACATACTGCATTTACATTTATTTCAGCAGAATAATCAAGAATGTCAGTCTAGAACATGTATTACTCTCAGGCAAAGTGTTTGCAATCTTTCAACACAAAAATGTTTTCAGTGCCTTTCCATAAATAAAGCAAGGGAAGAATAAAATAGCATTAAAAAAATCAATTTTTCTTTTTCCAAAATTATTGCTGCTTTTTTCCTCCTCTTTAGACTGAGAGGAAGAAGAACATAAATAGGGTCTTAAATTTTAATAAACTTTACAAGTGATATTTTATAAGAGCCATTTGAATATACATTTAAAATTGCATTAAAACATGTTTGGATTTCTAAATCTTGCAGTAAAATAATTTGCCAAAAGCTTTTTGAGGTGCATTTCTGCCAGGGAAATGTGCACGGAGAGAAGCTTGTTGCAATATTTAGTAATATGAAGACTTTGAAAGTAAATGGTTCTATTGGATTTTGAAGTTTAAGTTATGAGGAAAACCGTTAGCAGCTATATTATCAGTGGCTTTGTTTTTATGGTGTTAGAAAAATCATCAAAAACATGAAAAGCACAAGGGATTTGGTAGTGCAGAAATACTGTCATAAAGTATGCTGACCTGTTGAAGTTGAGTTCAGGAACAACATAGTATACTATCTGCTTCAGGTAGGAAAGAAAAATGCATTTCCTGAGGACACTTTGAAATTGTAGTTTATCAACAATTTTAGTAGGGAGTTACCTGAAATACAAAGTTCTGTTTTATTTTAACAAAGAACTTTGGGATATTAAAAACAGATTTCTAATAATGGGATGGATCAGAAAATAGAACAATCAGACCTTAGAAACATAATTCAAAAGTATGCCTTATTGTTGAGTTGTGATTACAAATTTTCTGGTATTACAAAAAAAAAAGCTCCTGATTTTAATATAAATAAATAAATCAATCAGGATTTGGTTTCATTCAATATAGATATTTTTCTCCATTTGAAGGGAAAAAAATTAATAACTCATTAACATGTTCTACAATAGAAATGTAAATGAAACTTCAAAATTGCTTTCATAAAATTTAATAACTATTTATTGTAGCCAGTGGACTATACTCAGATCATCTTCTTTGTAATTAGCTAATTTATTTCTAACATATTTTTTCCCCATTAAAACAGTTACCTACAATCACAAAGACATCTGCATTTTTGAGTTTCCACCATATCGATGTGGAATCATAAATCTTAAATCTTTTCAGGCAAGAAATTTGCTAAAACTTCAAATTATTTAAATGAAGTTTTCTCATTGCATCATGACATACACAGTCCAGCTGCTGGATTTTGCTTTTGTCCTTTCATGAGATTCTGTTGATGCCTTCTTCTTCCAGCCTTTTCAGTATCCTCTGGATGTCTCTACACTTCAGTGTATTGACCCATTGTCTCCTGCAGGTGTTTGATAGCAATGTTAACCAGGACAGGTACCAGCATAGTGGCCTATTGTATTGCACTTAATTTGAAGATCATTGTTACCATATTTCCATTCCTGCTCTGACTTAAATTTTTCATGTAAATTACATTTGGTTTACCTTTATCTTTTTGGCAAATTAAATTATTTGCTGAGGAAAAATTAAATTGAAAAATACATAGATGCATAAATGCCTAACAATAAACCTTTTTCTTCCTTATTTAAACATGTGAGCTTCCTTCTGTTGTGTCATTTTAACCGCAGAAACCAAAACCAGAAAATGGCAGTGGTAGATAATGACCTTCTGAAAATGCAAAATATATATGTAATGTATCTGAATAATTCTGTTTCCTCTCTGGATTCAAATTCATAACTGCCTTGGGGGGGAAAATGGGAAAAGAAACCAATCTTTTCTTTTTGCTTGCAACATCTCCGTATTTATCAAATGCAATCAGCATTTCTATGCTTTTTTTTCTGGAGTTCAAATAGCAGAAGAATTGTTAAGTGTGTTTACCCTCATTTCTAATGTGAATTACAAAGAAATAAATTGCTTATATTCTTCTGTATCACACAATGCTGAACAATCCCTGTTAAATATTGTATGCATGTTTATATTTATATATAAATACAAATGTATATAAGAATGTACGTATTCAGACTAAAAACACAACACATAATTTGCTTTAATGTCATAACGAGGTGCAATACATTTTTTTATATTGAATTTCCCTATAATTGTGGTGCTGTAATTGTAGCCAATAAAATAAACCCCTGTTGTGGTGCAGATGTTGACAGGTTTTATGTTTTTTATTATATGCAAATTAAATTGTACTACTCTGGATTTATCTAAACCATGGACTTGGACTTTCTTTGTTTCCTACATTCATTTCATAGGGGATACTTTTTCAATCACTCATGGTCTTACAAAAATTATCAGGAGGTAAATTTATATTTAGACAGCATGCTTCTAGGCCTGGCTTCTGAAACCCCAGGCCGAGATACAGAGCCTGGTGAGTAGCAGCTATGTACGTCAGTCAGTTCTAAGCACACAGAAGAATCCTCCATCTCCACCTTGTCCATAATTTCTGTGAATGAGACCTCGAGTTTGTGGTTCAGATGAGGGCTTATCAAATAGGTTAGTGAAGATGTATTAAAATCTCAAATGTATTTTTTTTCTGGATCACAGATCAGTTTGCATCTTGTTTAACCAGGGCTTCTTAACATAAAATATATCATACCTCTGATAAGCATTTTCTGCCTGTTTGCCTTTTTGTTTCCATTGGAAAGTTTTTGATTGCAAAAGTTTAGATCACAGATATCTAAGAAGTATTGATCTTATAAGAATAGAAATTAAACTAAAAAACTTGGAACATTAAAAATTATATTCCCAGTAAGGAAATTGACAGCTCTGGAAATGATTTCCAATTGGAATATTCTAGAGGAGTACCTGGGGGTCCTAGTGGACAGACAATAAGCTGTCCATGAGCCACCAGTGTGCCCTTGTGGCCAAGAAGGCCAGTGGTACCCTGGTGTGCATTAGGAAGATCATTGTACCAGCAGGTAGAAAGAGATTCCCCTGCCACTCCACACAGCCCTGATAGGGCTTCACTTGAAGTGTTGCGTCCACTTCTGGGCTCCTCAGTATCAGAGAGGTCTCCTGGAGCAGGTTCAGCAGATGTCTAGTAACAAAGTGACAAAGGGACTGGAGCACCTGACTTATGAGGAAACACTTAGGGAGCTGGACCTGTTCAGTGTAGAGAAGATATGGCTGAGAGGGGACTTCATCAATGTCTGTAAGCATCTGAAGGGAGGGTGTCAAGACGGTGGAGCCAGGCTCTTCTTGTGGTGCCAATCGACATGACAAGAGGCAACAGGCAGAAACTGGAACACAGGAAATTCCAGCTGAACATGAGGAAGAATTTCTTTACTGGGCAGATTGCCCAAAGAAGCCATGAAGTCTCCCTCACTAGAGATATTCAAGAGCCATCCAGATGCAATCCTGTGCAAGGCACACTAGGATGATCCTGTCTGAGCAAGGCAGTTGGATCTGATGACCTACTCTGATCGCTTTCAACCTTATCCGTTCTGTGATTAGAGAAAAATCAACAACATCCTGTTAGTTCTAACCAATGGTCCACCTAGGTGAAACAAGTATTGACTAGGGAAGAGTACAAGGAAAAATGAAACACAGAATCATACTTTTCTATTGCTTATCATTGATAATAAAAATTTATCAGGAGCAAGATAGATACAAATTTGAAACAAGAACTTTTGATTAAGAGATAAGTGAGGATTCTTGATTTCAATTTGAGCCTAAGGTTTAGGCAAATTATTTTACTGCAAGATTTAGAAATCCAAACATGTTTTAATGCAATTTTAAATGTATATTCAAATGGCTCTTATAAAATATCACTTGTAAAGTTTATTAAAATTTAAGACCCTATTTATAGTTTTTATGGTGTTCTTTCTCTTCCAATTAGTCATATATTCAAAGAGGTAAATATGTTGAATAGTGAAGATGTACAAAGCCACACTGATGACATAATAATTTTGGTAAAATAGTCCTTTAGGTGAATATTTACAGTGTTCAACAAGCATATATTTCTGTGCTTGAGGTGTCTGAAATTGCTCTTGTGATCAGAAGAGTATTTGCAGAAAAATATTTGTCACAATAGAGTTACTAAGAATAGCTATTACAGTTTCAGTAGGAGGGAATGTAGCCTCCATTTTGCTTCATATTTACTGCAAAACTTACTTGTCTGGAATAATCTGCATGAAAGTACAAGGGATGTTCTACACTGCATGGCTGCATTACGAGCTCCAATTCTGATGTTGTAGGGTTATCATTTCTTCAATATTATTTCTGCACTATCTGTTCTAGATATGTCAAGGAACCCATAAGAAACTGAATTTGATAGATTAAAGCAGGCATTCAAATCATTATTTATTACCTTAAAGTTATTATGTTTTACTGCTACTGAATTATAATATATTCTTGTTCATGAATAACTACAAGTATTGTATATCATACAGAATGGAACATTGGGTAGGAAAAGGGTTTTTTTTTTTTCTCCTCTAAGATTTGATTCTTACTGTTTTGACTTCTGACTACATGAACTCAACAGTAAAGGCATCTTATGCAGAAACTAATTTTGTTAGCTAAGGAATCATGGGCATACAAAAATTACTGTTGCAAATTAGGTTAGGAAAAGGCATTACTAATCTAAGGACAACCACATGAAAAAGTCCCAGGTGCTTATCAGCAAATTCAATTACACTAACTAAAAAATGGCTTATAAATGCAAAGCTAAAAAGACGTTTATATCACTCAGGTGTTTTTTTCGTTGTTGCTTTTGCATAGATCTTTACCTGAATTTGATGAGATAGGAGTAAAAGGAAACATCAAGTATTCATAGGCAGACCACATATATTAAAAATAATGAAATTGCTCTGCATATAGTAGCTTACCCAGCAGATTGTCACAGCATGCACTCTCATTAGGATGTCTGCTTGAAGCTTAGATTCCTGGCATATGGTAAAAATGGAATATTCAGGTGATGGAGGCTAGACACAAGTATTTATCATTATACAAAACTCTTTTTCAGAGAACTGTGAAGTCTGTAGATCTTTTGTAATATATATTTACTGACAATTCTTTTAGGCTGTTTTCAATGCACTTTATGATCTGTATAATTCTTCTTTATGACTCACTTTGTGTTAACAGAATTTTCAGTTTTGGGGATAGAAGAGTCAGGGTGAGTTGAACATTTTAAGAATTGTTGTGATATCAATTTGTATGCATTTGAGTTAATTTCTAGCCTGCTGGGACAACAGTGGCTTTGTGTATAATTTACTTTGTGTTCCCGGTAAAGACTATTTCTAAAACTATACCAGAATTACACAGTACAAGGAATAAAACAAACTTAGATGAAACTAGCTGTGGCTCAGTTGTGACTGAGAGAGAGAAGGGAGGGAGGCAGGAAGGCAGGCGGGCAGGCAGGAAGGTGGGAAAGCAGGCAGGCAGGGAGGCAGGAAGGTGGGAAGGAAGGCAGGCAGGCAGGCGGGAAGGAAGGCAGGAAGGAAGGAAGTGTGACGAGTTGTCCATAGAAAATTTTGTTGATACTTTTAAATCCCATGATATGGGCTTGCATTACTAGTGGGGGGGCTGGATAAACCGCAGATATCCAAGGGGGAAGGGCAGGGGTGACTTTTGTGCTTGCGAAATATCCTTTAGGCTGCTGGCAATCTATCTCGAACCCTGTGCATATAGACTTGATATTTCTGTCAAACGTTAAAGTTTTTCTTAAATTGTTAAATGTACTTTGTTATCCTGTTTTGATGACTTAAGCTGTTAAATACTAAACTACAATGGTATGTGTGTTATAAGCTTTGAATTGTACTAATAAGAAAGATATAGAAAGAGCTGTGAGAAGCACGAACAGCATGATAACGGGACTTGCTGCCTCCACCCTGGGCCATCTACCGTGATAACAGGACTTGCCGCCTCTACCCCTGGGCCACGTACTGCGATAACGGGGCTCACCGTCTCTATCCCTAGACAAACTACCGTGATAACAACGGGGCATGCCACCTCTACCCCTGGACAACCTACCGTGATAACGGGACTCACCACCTCAGCCCCTGGGCCATCTACCGTGATAACAGGACTCGCCCCGAGCTGGAACAGNATAGGAGTCTGGTTTTCAGCTTACTCAGGCTGAAACCTAAGACACAATAAAACTTGCCTTAGTTGGAACCCGTTTCTTATAACATGATGACACTTCTCATTTTAGATGCTCTTTACCATTACTGCCAGGAAAGCTCTCCCTGTATCTACTGAAAATGAATTTCTGTGGACAGCCTGATCCTGACTCTGGCAAGTGACAAACATCCTGACAACAACAGGAGCTTAGGGAATCCATCAATTACATTATGTGAGAAAAAGGGGAACTAAAAAACAACAAAAAAGCACCCCCCTCCAAAAAAAATCCCAAACCAAGCAAACAACAAAGCCACAAAACCAAAACGCCACCTAATGAAACTAGAGGGAGTGTTAGAAAGAACAAACAAACAAATCAAAGCACCAGGGTATTTTTTGTGGGGGTTTGTTTGTTTGTTTGTTTTATAGGATTTGATGCAAACGTATCTGTGAGTATTCAAAAAGTTGCTGTATCAACACATGATTGTAATGGAAGTCATCTATGTTTTGGACATAAGAAACAGATTTCTCTTGCTCTGGGACCTTGTGATTTATTTTTGCTTTGATAGTATAGTGGATTCCAATTTTTCTAACTGTTTGCTCACAATAAATATGTGTTCTCCAATTCTTAAAAGAATATGGATGGACACAAGAGAGGAAGGTTTCCTATTTGTCTTTTCACGTTGCTTTCTGGGTCAGGTAGAAGTGCATGCAAAGAACAGAACAATGTGCCTTCACTGGAATAAAGAAGTATTTTCAGGATGGTACAGAGACATGTTAGGAATTTATAGCAATTTTACTACTGAGTAGATCAGTAAGAAAATACAGACAAGTCCTTTTCTGAAGAAAAACTGATTGTATTATATAAAAGATGCTGAAAACCATCACAAAGGAAATAAAAGCTGTTTTAGAGCAAGACAGGAAGAAAACATTAGACAAGACAACACAGTTTAGGCAGAGCAAAGATTCATTAATAAACTCTTTAGTCCTCATATTGTCTTAATGTATGAGTCTGAATTTTCTCCTTGCCCTAGTTAGCGTCCAAATGAGACCTGGCATTAGGAGATCAAAGGTCTCTGATGCTTTGTAATACCTGTATATTAGCCTTTTAGTTCAGATCATAGGTTGCCCTTTGAAATATATCTATCACTACTTCTGCTTGTTATATTTGGTTAACATTATAAATCAGTCTTAGAGAACATAAAGAGGATTACTTTGGAATAAAACATAAGCAAAAGATGCTCTCTTGGACAGCTCTTAATAGGCTGTATTGGTAATGGCCAGTTATTCTGCAATATTCACCTAGAATTATTTTACTACAAAAAATGTGTTTATTGTGGACATTGAATCATCAGAGTCAGTTATCTTTCCTTATACATCTGCTCCTATTGGCATATACTTTATCTAAGAATACTTACTTCAAAAAAGAAGGTACAAGCAAAAGTTGTCCAAATTAAGTTCCCATATTTTGCCAGTCCTTTTCTTCAGAAAGTCAGGTTCAAAGAGAAGGAAGTGTTTACAAATTGTTTCAGCTCAAAAAAGTCCTATGTTTAGCTGAAATCTTCCTTCAAATACACTGTTAACTAAAGTTCTACATTAGTCCCTAAAGTGATAAAACTTTAATTCCATATTCTATGGGAATAGAATGGTTCAAGTAATTAAAATCTTAACATACTTCAGCATGTTTAACCAAAGCATCAGAGACTTGAATCTGAATACCAGTATCATTTGTAAAATATTTATACACACTGTGATTTCATGAATTAATCTTTACGGTTAAGTCTATATTGTTAAATAGAAAAAGGCAGGAAATAGTTTCTGGCCTCCATTCCCAGTGACTCTGCATGCTGAGAGCTAGCCCCTTCTGTGCTGGATTGATTTGGAGAGCTTGTGTTGGAGTCCTCTAAAATAGAGCCATGGGATGAACTACCATTAAATAGCATGGTTGATTGGAACAATGTGATTACAATCACTGTCAATTCTGGCTCTTCAGTACAAAAGAGACATGGACATACTGCAGAGACTCCAGCAATGGGGTACCAAAAATGTTGAAGGGGCTGGAGCATATCTCCTATGAGGAAAGGTTAAGAGAACTTTTTAGCCTGGAAAAGAAAAGCTTCAGATAGTTCTCAGTGTGGCCAGGAAGACAAATAGCATCCTTATTCCTATCATAAATGGTGTGGCAAGCAGGACTAGGGCTATGATTGTCCCTCTGTACTTGGTAGTCAGTAACGAGGTTGCACCTTGAATCCTGTGTTCAGTTTTGAGAGCCACACTACAAGAAAGACATTGAGGTCTGGTTCATGTCCAGAGAAGGACAATGAAGCTGGTGAAGGGTCAAGAGCATAAATCCAGTCCTCTTAGTAGGAGCAGCTGAGGGAGATGGGGGTGTTCAGCCTGAAGAAAAGGAGGCTCAGAGGGAGACCTTATTGATCTCTACAACTGTCTGAAAGGAGGATGTAGAAAGGTGGGGGTCAGCCTCCTCTAACAAATAACAAGCAATAAGACAAGAAGGTATAGTCTCAAGTTGCACCAGAGGAAGTTTAGATTGAATATTAGACAAAGTTTCTTCACTGAAAGGGTTACGAAGTACTAGAATAGGCTGCCCAAGGTTGAGTCCTGAAGGTATTTTAAAGATGTGGCACACATGAACGTTATTTAGTGGTGGACTTGACCATATTAGGCTTATGGTAGGACTCAATGATCTTAGAGGTTTTTTTCAATCTAAGTTATTGTATGATTCTATAAATATCTATGAACACCTGAGGGGGTGTGGAGGTTTGGGTTGGCACCCTGCCAAGCCCAAGGCCCGGCCACATGGATCCCCCCCTGGCCAAGACAGAAGGGGAAAAAAAAAAGGACCCAAAAAGGCCATTTTAGTAAAAGTATATATATATATTCACATATATTACAATTATATATAATCAAACACTATGAATCTACCGGACAAATCCCAGAACAACCCCCCAAAAGGGAAAAGGGGAAAAGAGAAAGGGAAATGGGACAAAGCAAACAAAACAAATACACACACTCGTAAACTCAGGGAAAATCTCAATAAGAACTAATACAATCAGTTCTCACCAACACTCCCCTTAAGAGAAAGCAGGTCCTTCCCCTCCATCCAGCTGGGACAGCAGCTGCTCCGAGAGGCTCCGATAAGGGTCAGGCCAGCACAGAGAGCTGATGTCCTCCACTACGCAAACGGGAGAGAAGCAAAAAGAAAGAGAGGAAATCTTCCTCCTGTCTTATATACACCTGATTACGTGCAGGAATGGTGTGGAATACTTCCTTAGTTACAACCTTGCTACCAAGGAAGGCCTAAACCAAAACCAAGAGAACTAAACCACCACAGGGGGAGCATGTGAAGAGAATGTAAACAGGCTGTTTTCAGTGCTACCCAATGAGGGGAACAAGGGCAAAGGGCACAAACTGAAACTCTTATATTAGTTATGTTGCATTTGTCATCACTCAGTAGACATTTTTACTGGTGATAAAGCAGAACAAAACAGTTTCAGATTCTATACCACACTCATTTATTTTTGCCTCAGCTGTACCTTCTAGCCTGTTATATAAAGACAGTTTGGGGGTTTCAGATTATATATAATGGGAATGATTTTCCTAATTACTTCTAGACCTAGACAAAAACTTGTATGAGAATTGCAGGGTGAGGGACAAGTGGTCAGCTGAACAAAAAGATGGGTAGAAAATAGTCATACCCAATTTTCTGTTGTTAGATAAGAGTAGCTTATAAGTAGTATTGAAATGAAACCAAACACTGGGCTAGTAAAAAAACAATCTTGAAATTCTTAAAGTTCAGATCTATAATTCTGTCCACAGTGAAATTTAATCAGTATTATTTTTCTTGTAGTTTTTTCCTTTTTTTTATTATTCTGTTTTTATGGTTTTTTTTCTCCTAGAAAAAAATAACTTTGAAAACTTTAGTCCAGCCTTTCTTCTGAAACCTCTATTCAATGCTGCACATATCCATGTTGTACTATATTCATGCTATGATTTAAATTAGAATTAATGCTTCTGTCTAAGAGGTATTTTCTGGAAAAAAAAGATGTTGCACACATCTAATACACCCTGCTAAAGTACCATGAACATATCTACCAGGATTTAATGAAGCAAATAACGATTTTACACTAGATTGTATAAACTAACTTGTTTATTTTTGTCAATAGCATTTCATACAAAAAGAAGCCACAGCAAAGTATGTGATAAAGCTGACCTAATTTTGATGCAAGAAAATCTATTGCAAGGATTTATAGTGCTGCTATGTTTCAATCAACTCAGGAGTTAGAAATTTCTAATCTTTTGATCTACTGAAACTAGCCTGGTACAGATTAAAACACCTAAAGAAGAATTTCAGAGTGCAAAAATTCTCCTTGTAGATATTAGTATAATAAATAAGATACATCATAGACTTTTATTAAACATTGTAATAAAATCTTTGGAAAGGTGAAAGACAAATCCCAAGAGTAGCACAATCTGCTACAGTAGAAAACACAACAAATAATGATTTATATTTCCAGCTCCAAACTTTCACACTTACAAAAAAAAATGTATTTCAAGATCTAGACCTTCATAAACAAGTACATCAAGGACCATATTTAAGTTATAAACTATTCTACTATAAAAACTATTATTTATTCTTAAACTATTCATGTACAATAAGGATCTATAACTTCATTACTGAGGGTACATATGCATTTTTTCCAAATGCTCTAGCTTGCTCACAGCCTCTCTAGATCATCAGACTGGACGTTAGCACTTGAGAAGTTATTGTCTCTTCATAAATTAAATCACGTTTTTGGGAGATGGAAGGTCATTTTAAGCTTCAAGGAAAATACACTGCGTCATAAAGAATATTTGAACACACCAAGAATGTTTCAACACTGCTTGAGCACTGAATAATCTAAAAAGAGACAAACTATTTGCAGTTTTACTCACACTGCTTAATAAGTGCTTGTAAGAAAATGGCTGGGAGTAAAACTAAAGGAAACTGGGAAGCTTTATTCATGTCTTAACAGAAGTTATAACAGTACAGAAATTTTACAGTGAAATGAAGTTGCTACTCTGTGGATGGAATGCAGTCAGCATGCTGGAAATTTTTTCCATGATGACTCCCCACACACAAAATCTGCAGCCTTAAGCACATGTTAAGGGGATGAAATGGAGGGTTTAGTGGATTAAAAACACCACAGCCAGGCTCTCTTGAAATCCTTGTGGGAAGGGGAACTCAATGGTACTTTGTAGCTGATAAACCATATGGTAGCTTTCAACCACAGGAGACAGAGGAAGATGTATTGATACTGAACCAGCAACAGTGGTGAAATCACTCACCATGGAAAAACTTGGTTCATCTTAAACTAATTATAATAATAATGCACACCTCCTTTCCAAAGTTACTCAACTCCAAGGTCCCACCACTCCTCATTGAGTATGCACTCTAGATTTTATTGACTATATCTTCAAGAGCAAAGCAAGAGAATTTTGCACCAATCAGTTACACAGGTGTGTATGACCACAGCCACTCAAGCTCCACCTCAACGTAAAGTAATAGTGTAAAAGTAAAGTTAGGAATGAGGAGAAGTTAGGGAAGACTCCATTGTAACCTCTAGGATCAGTCAACAGTCTGAACCTCTCTGCTACCCCACAGGGATGCCTATCGAGTTAAAACTACACTTTTTGAGCAATTCCTGCTGGTGTCAAAGGGAATGGCTGGGAAATAGGTTCTATATCCATATTAAGAAGTTAAATAGTGCTATAGAATGTTCTTGGAGAGAATTACATGTATACACTACCTTGCTTCTCCAAAACAAGTGGACACATGATCCCTTTCAAACAGTCTTATAGAAAACTTTCTAAAGTCTATATATAGGAAGGTTTCACTATATCTGGGGTTGGTTGAATGTGTATGTAATTTCCTAGTAGATTTTTTGGGGGACAAGATGGGTGAGATTACAATTGTTATTCATAACTTGTAGCTTTCATGTGTTAAGATGTTGTGATCATGGACAAAAGTAGATAAATTTTACATGTCCTTTATTTCTACATCAAGCAAAGTGGAATTGTACTTAGATGATAACTATTTCTGTCTAATAGTTACAAAAAGAGTAGACATTTAGCTCAGCTCCAGGGGTGTATGTCTATAATATAATCTATTTCCTAGGTGAGATCAATCTTATGCCCTGCATTTTAATCTAATTCAAGATAAATTTGAATATTTATTCGGTGCAATTGACTGTAGGCATTTAAATGAGATGCAAAAATTAGGCATATTTTAATTTTCTGTTCTTTCTATATTACAAAATTGAAAACTATAGAAACCTTTTAAGATCTCTCAACTGAACATAGAATACACCTAAGAGTGAGAAAATTCCAAAGTTAATTACTTCTTTGAGTATGTAAAGTTTGCTAGCGTGAATTTAAGTGATATAAAACTTAGTGCGGATATCAGAAAAGCTTATTTGCAATTCAATTGCTTAAGTCCTTTATAAACATACCCTACATGTCTTTGGATGGGATTTATCTGGCCATTTGAAGATGCATATTCTCTAGTCACTAGACACTAGAACCAGCCACCTTCTTCTCTGTCTTATTGCAAAAGTAGAGGTACTTTTGCAGTAAAATTCATATTGCTGTGAAGTAAATGTCTAGCATAAGCTAGGCTAAATATATACTAAAAATGCATTTATTTCCTTAAAATGGTACAGAAAGAATCAAGGAAACTAGCTTGGGTGTACATATGTCAGATATATTCCAGCCTTATGTCCAAGTTATTTTCAGTGATTTTTCAATGACCAAAAATCTTGGTCAGAACAGTAGTTCTTTAGCAAAGGTAGTCATGTGGCAAACAACCTCAAACAATGACCTTTGTCAGTGTAATGCTACATATTTCACCCAGGTATTCTGAAGAAGCTGTTCCATCAAACTGAATATTATGCTTTTGGGTTTACTGTTTTGTTTTGTTTTTTAACTCCCAAAATTCACCATGTTTGCCAAGGGCTGTAACCAGCTGACCCTAACTCTAGGTAACACAATAATTAATATTTTTATTTTATGGTTCGGAGTGATAAAATTTTAAATTTAAATCTTACATGTTATTCTGATAACCAGCTATTATAGCTACTAAAAAGGTTTCATTGAGGAACAATTCCCTTAGCTTGATGCATAACCATTACAACTATTTGTACACACTATAATTTTCAGCATTAATCCATTATCCCTGGAGGGAAAATGAGCCTGGTCTTTTTAAAACATTGATATTCACTGCATCAGCCACTTTTGCAATAATCTGGCAATTCAAATAATAGTCAATAGATTAATTTTTATTTAAAGTGGTAGCATCAGTCTCATTTAGGATAAAAAAACCAGAAAAGAATAAATTATAGCCAATTTTATTTTTTTTTCAAAAATGATGGTTGCAATTTATCCTGGGTGGTAATTTAGAAAACATTTTTTTCCAGATTAGTGTTTTTTTAATAGGGCAACTATTTTTATACTGCAGGTATCAACAGTCTCTCCAAAATGTATGTTATAATATATATATTTCTGTTTGATTAGAATTTATATCTGCATCTATGCAAGGAACAATTTGCCTCTGCAAGGGAACACCTCTTACAGACATAGACCTCGTGTTGGAAGACACAATAACATTGGCATTTTGAAGAACAAAACTGCAGGTTTCCTGTTGCTCTGGATTTCATCCAAGTTTACATGGTATTCAGTGAAAATGAAAGCTTTCATTATTTTAAGAGCTTGAAATGCAGTATTTTTGTTTTCCTTTTGAAATAAAGTTTTCTGTCTAAGTTATCTGAACGTCTGATGTTATCTATGTTATCTGATGAGCTTCACTCCTTTAACCAAAGATCTTCCTTCTTTTCTTTAATGTACGTAGGTCAGAGGATACATGTCTTTGTGGTATCTAGCTGACAATATCCACGATGAAGAACAAAGGAACAAGCATCTGAGGACAAATTCCAAGACAAATGAAAGACATCTGAGAATGGCCTGGCTTCATCAGATCTAAGCAAATTACACAAAAGATGAAAAGCACTTTTAAACTCAAAATACACAGTTTTCACTCAATCCTGTCCACATACAAATTATCTGCTTCATTCTAGGTACTGGATATTTTTAAAACCAAAAATTCTGAAGAGGTGCATTGCCTGATCTTTCCCAGACATTTGTTAAATTGTTATGAAATATTTGCTGTCCACCAGTCAGACTTGCCATTTTCTGGAGAGTGAAGGCATTAATTTAGTAATAGCAGTGGAGTTTCCACTATGTTACCTGGTACCTCTCATCAATATCAGAAACACTTAGGAGGAGTCTCATTTTTCTTTTCTTGTAAGTGTTCTACAATATTTGCCTTGAATAATATTATCTAGTGCTCCGTGTTTGAATAGTTAAGTGAGTTGTGTCCAGTCCTGTATACACCAAAGTGATTTTCTATTAAACTAGTATTATTTCCTAATGTGCATAACCAGGTCAGGTAAATTTTACAGTGTAGGGCCAACTCCTAACAAATATTCTGGTATCACTCCAGTTGATATAATTGAGGGTGACACACACATGTCATTCAGTATGGGAGATTTTAACATCTAGTTATGTGTTTGAACAAGCAGAGTAAATAAAAAATACTTTTTAAAGTACTTTTATTCTTTTAAAAAAGGGGTTGTCTTTGTGGGTTTGTTTTTTGTTGTTGTTGTTTGTGTTTTGGGTTTGGGGTTTTTCTGTTTTTTTTTTTGTTGTTGTTGCTATGGAATGATTATTTCCCTTGAATTCCCAGTAGACCATTCTTTCTCACTCCTTTAGAGACTATCTTCATACATCACAATTTATATGAATGTTGCATTTTTGTAGCACTGGCACTAAATTATAGTTTTCAAATTAAAGTAATATATTGTATGAACAAATGTGTTTTGTTTCTTTTTAACAAAATAGAAATAAGAATAAAGAGAATTGCATGACTGATTTCTTTGCTTTCCTCATTATACTAACTAATGCACATATGAAAATATCCCATTTAAGTTAGTTTGAGATTTTTTTTTTTTTTGTGATTTACCTAATCCAGAATTGACACTTTGGATATCAGTAGATGCAAGGTTTCATCCACAAATCACAACTAAATCTTTATCTTCAAAATCCAAAATGTGTGAGAACAATTATTAGGGAGAGAAAAGATTCACAGACAATTATTCGAAGTGCATGGTTTTCTTCCATAGGTTAATGTCTGCTGTGTAAAGAAATATTAGTGGCTTTAATTTAAGACTGTATTTTGATCCAACTCTAATGAAGATAATCTTTCTGGTTTTCTTCCTTTCAATGTTTTCTGTATGGATACAATATTTTTTTCATATTCAGTTCCAGAAAAGGAATAAAGAAGCTTTAAGATTCAGGAACTGACACTTGTGGGCACTCTCAAACAATGGTACTTCTGAAAATAATTATTCTGGGAAAAAAAAAAAAAGTCTTCCTGATGCAAAAAGAAAAATTCATATCACAGGAAAAAACTACTGCAGGCAGATACTGAGTTGTTTTGTGCTAAAACAAAGGAAGCTGAACAAGGGAAATGTTAGTCTTTCACTTTCTTCATAATGGTTCATTATCCACTTTTCAGTGGGAATATTTCTCACTACTGTTTTAGATTCTAGCTGTATATCCATATTAGAGGAACACTAAGTTGAGAGGAGGGACCAACTGGGTAACTTTTGAGACATTGTAACTTGTTATTCCAGAACATTTCCTTTCACTTGCTGATGTGCTTGCATGGCATAGGATAAGAAACTATTCTTTGACTTTGTGGATCACAACATCGATATTTAAGCTTGACAGTGATGTCCTTTCCATCTAATTGTTTTTAAAGCCTTTACAAATATCCATCAGTCAGTTCCCTATAATATTAATACAGTTTTTTGTCATTTTCAGGTTCAGAAAAACTCTTCTCAGTACAATAAACATAGCAAATAGGATCATATTTACCTTATGCTCACCTTTCTGAATGTCCAAGAAAGGCAAAGCTATAATACTAAAGTGTAACACAGGTATTTGTAATTATTTGCTACATTTATCTAATACAGAAGGAATATTCAAAGAATCAAGACTCAAAGGAGTAAGACTTAAAGGTAAACATAAGGAATAAATGAGATGTGTATGACATTAACCTATAGTCACAAAAGGAGATCTAATAATATTAAGAGAAGAAAATGTCTCTATTCCTTCTCATAAAGGGTACAAAGATCGATTTTTTGTGTGATGTTAGGTAGAATTTTAATATAAACTGAACTCTTCCTATTTCATGACTATTTTGTTTACAGAGCTCTACCTTTATGCTGAGGTCCCTGTTGGCTGGAGACTGACAAATTATCCTAGAAAAAAGTACTCAAATCCTAACTCAGTAGTCAGCTGTCAACCGGACGTTTTTATGCCAAGGTATATGGCATTTGAAAGAAGCACTAGTAATGATAGATCAGACGGAACCCACTGAAAACATTAACCTGGAATACAACAAACTCTAGATAAGAACAATGAATTACCTGTGTAAGAGAGAAGGTAAGGAAAGAAGCAGGTCCCCAGATCCCAGTGATGGAAAAGATCTGAAAGATGGTCTGCTTTTGTAAAGAGGAGAGCAGATAGTGGAACTCAGAAAGGGCTTATCGGAGATGGGATGAGCAGACTGAGTGACTCTATGCACCATGAAAAGGGATATCCTGGTCTTCCCCAAGCCTCCTACTCAGTTGTCTTCTGTTCTTCTCCTTGCTTGACCACATGCTACATCATTTCAATTTACTAGTTTGTGAGAAAATTAATCCAACAAGTGAAACATTAAACAATTTTCTGACAGTATAGTGAGCAGAATGAACTTGCTATGTTCATTAAGCAAATGTCAGTTCCAGCAAAAAGTAAGGAGGGCAACGAATTCCCCATGAATGCAGAAGATTAAGAAGAAACAGAGGCATGGAGATTCTTCCTTTGCAGTGGTAAAGTATATTAGCTTAACTCAGCCATCTTGACAAGAGCAATAATATGAAAGGGGAAGGAACATAAAAAGATTCCACTTTCCATTTTAATGTCCATACAAAAATCTTGAATAATCACAGTTTAAAATAAAGAAATATGGCTACAGAATTCCTTCACTGTATTTATGTTTCTGGCCTTCATAGGATGTAAAGTTTCTTTAATGACTTCAGCTAATATCTTGTGCTTGCCATCCTTGGAGCAGTCTGAGAAAACAAACAAATAAATGAAAAACAAAACAAAACACAAACAAAGAAAGGAAAACAAATTTAGCTACTTTGGAAGTTTGAAAGTTTGATATCAAGTACACAAATTATAAGCAAACTGTTCTCCTAATAAACTCATCCATTTAGTGCTTTAAAAACAAAGAGAACACACATAACATAATAAAGAACAATAAAATCAGAGACACAGAAAAAAAGTTGTTTTCCTTCTATTTACTATACTTCACAAATTATTAAGGCGTTTGTTATATGAAATGTCAGTCATTGAAATAACTATTGGGCAAATCTTGTAAATTCCCCCTGGTCAAAAGCACAAATTTTGAAATTCATAACAAGGAATTACAATATGCTTATATTGAGTGAAAAAGTTGTTGAAGACAGAGTAACCCTGTTGAAATTTCTGTGACAGTAGGCCTTGCTGCAACTACCTGCATCACACCATAAAGTAGTGACAATGGTGGAAACATGGTCTACAGACTCTAAAAGTGATACTTATCCACCAAGACGGAATTCTCAAGTGCCGCGTGCCGGAAGGAAGGAANCAGGTAACCACCACCAATCACAATACAGCATACAAATTCAAAGGGATAAAACATGAATTTGTGAGTTCTGAGGTAATTGTCCATTTGTGGTATTGATAAACTGTTCATCGTGGTTGTTCCGGCAGCCTTTGAGACACTGTACTCCAACACTCAAGAGAGAATATTATGTCATGGCCTTGCTTCTCTGCTGTACTGCAGAAGTTTCTCACACATTGGAAAGACTTCCTCAGACACTTCTTGTAGATTTGGGAGAGGAATCTAATGTCTATCCCTGAAGTACTCTGAAATTCAGACTTCTGTCCTCCTGTTTGAATTTTATTTAAGCCTATTAGATTGAATCTTCCTTTAACAAACTATTTTACTTTGAATAACAAGAGAGGTATGAAGTTACTGGACAGAACCTAGCAATGGACCACTGAGATGAATAAGAGACTGGAGCATATCACACATGAGGAGAGTGAGTAAAATGGGACTGTTTAGCCTGGAGAAGAGCAGCCTAAAGGGGATGTCATGAAAGTACATAAATATCTGACGGGAGGGTATGAAGAGGACAGAGCCAGACTCTTTTGGTGGCACCCAGGGACAGGACCAGGGGCAATAGGTGAAAACTGAAACACAGGATGCTCTGTCTGAACTTCAGGAAACACTTTTTTTACTGTGAGGGTTACTAAGCAATGATGTTAACTTCCCAGGGTGATTGTGGAGTCTTCATTCTTGTAGATATTCAAAAGCTGCCTGGACATGGTCCTTGGAAAACAGTTCTAGGTGACCCCATCTGAGCCAAGGTTGAATAAGATGACCTTTATAGTGCCTTTCCAAACTCAATCATTCTGTGATTCTCAGAATTATTCAACTATATCTATATAGTGAAGATGCAGTATCAAGTTCATGTGTTTCGCTAAAAGAGTCATGTTGAAAGAATTCACTGCTGCTCTTAATGAGAGGCATATATTGCAGAGAAGACTTTGAATGAATGTTAATATTGTAAAAGACCATTCTGGTATAGTGGCATAAACGTTATAACTATTACTGCCATTGTTGAAGACAATGCTAATCCCATTGCATTTTTTTAACTCAAAAAAAAAAAGCTGAAGTAGAAAATTAGTTTTGCATGGGCATTTATTTGCCTTCTTGTAACTGAAACATTGTCTTGATTAACTGACCAAAAGTACCATAATTGAAAATAAGAATTTTCTGTTCTGTTTTATACCAAGGGAATTTGGACTGGTATAAAATAGATTACATTATGCAAATGAACTGCTGTGCAAGTAATCCTGCCTAATTAAATTTGTAACTGTAAACTATAATTGTTCAAATAAATACATCTACCTATTATTAAGTGTTGATTATAAAACAACACCAGTAAAAATTCACATCTGAAAATGTTATAATGATACACTGTAGCAGTTATCTTTGTTTTCCAGGTGATTTTTTCATAGAATAGAAATTTCTTTGATAGTCGTATCAAAAGGCTTTGCTGAAGTCTTTTTTATGCTACATTTTTAGGGGGAAGGCAATTAGTTAGATTTGAATGAGGTAAGTAGATAAACAGTTAAAACTCTCTGAAGACTGATTGATTTCTCTTTTACCGCATCACATAAAGAAATGGAAATTTATTGAGTAAATATTAAAAGGTTATTCTTATACTGGAATAAAGCCAGAATTGATGCATTCTGCACTGTGTCTTATAAGGAACTTAATTTGTAGTAACCTGAAATTCCAATGTTTACCATACTGAATAAATAGACAAGAAAATTACACATTAATTAAGATATTCCCATGTTGACTTTCCTTTACTATTTCAGTCTTTTTATAGGCTGCTTCTTCATTTACCTTCTGGGATGTTTCTTATTTATATGGGATCCTGCAGGGCTCACTGCTGAGATTGTTTGGCTGTACAGAAATTCACATCAACTTTAAAAGCCAACCATTTAGATTCACTTTTTCTAGCAAACAAGGGAAATAGAAGATGAAGGCCTGTATCCAGCACAGTATGCTTGAACTCAGAATCATTCTATTTACACTAGACTAGACATAGTTATACTGAGTATTAAATGAGTCTCTAAGTTAAAGTCTATTGTCTGCTCTTCCAGGTAGAGGTTTTCAGAAATCTGGCTCACAATAGCTTCCAGGAAGCTCTATCAAAAGTCAGGAGGAATTAACTTCTCTTCTAATGATTCAGATTTGACATTATCCCCATCCATGAAAGAATGTAATTTAACTAGTTATTAAAAATTATCTGCCTGCTGCAATCTGTACCACAAGTTCCAATTACGTTTAAAATATACTTCACTTTTTGGAGACTATTTCTCTGGGAGAAACAAAGTCTTTGCTATTAAAAGTTCTTTACCTCTGATACTTGTACTAGTGCCATGCAACTGAGTTCTGAACTAATTATCAGTGTCCATGAAATTGTTACAAATAACCATATGACATATATAAACAATATTTACATATATAAAAATATTTCCCTATTTTTTAAAAAATATTACAAATGCTTTTAAGTTGCCATGTTATTTTGTGATTTATGTTTTTTAGGTAAAATTCAGTGTCAGTAGAAAACATTGTTTTTCATCACTTCAGTTCCTTTTGTTTCCCTTTGTGCTCCATTTATCAGAATACTTCTAATATATATTAGTTTCTAATATGACTTTCTAAGTCTGTGTCTCTTTGGAATACAAATGATTTATCCCTGGTGTGACTGCAATGTATCATGCAGAAGTTTCAGTCCACTTTGCCATTGCATGTTTCAATGTTTTGTGTGGGGGTTTGGGGTTTTTTTATTGTTAATACACCTTAGTATGTTGATAGGTTATCAATAAGTTTCCTTGCTTCTTTTTTGAACCATTGGCTCCAGTTAATATCAAGTGCACAGTTCAATCAATTCATTTTGTTGAATTTGAACAACAAAACAAAAATTGGAGTAAAATGATTTGTCAACATCTATTATGATAGAGAAGCAAAAATATTTTAGAAGTTTTATATTGCTGTCTGAACATTAAGTTAAAATGTTATGCAAATAAGAGAGGTAACAAGAGTGTTCTTAAATTTGTAAAAAATCTAACAATCCCTACAGCTGCTTCTTTTAGCACAAATAGAAATTTAAAAAATTGTATTAATCAACTTACCTTTCAAACGCAATACATTTTTGCAACACATTACCTGGACTATTAGACGAAATACTTTCAAAAATGCTTTGTTAGTTTTTGGTTTTGTTTCAAACTGATCTTTGCAATACACCTATTAATTGCTAGCTTCACATGCCAAAAACAAAGACACTAAGCTACAAAAATAAGTTCAGAAAATTCTGAGTGTAAATCTTCAACCTATTAAAATTAAACTAAATTTTATATTTTTACTTTTGGTTTTTAAATTTTAATTCAAAGTCTTTATGTTCCGAGTGTTTGCCACTGTCCTGATATCATAGTACATTGCATCACTGAGAAAATTATAACCCTCTACACCAAAATAAAACACTTAACCTCCCCCCAAAATAAACTGCTTATGCAATTTGCATAAGTAGGAAGAAAAATAATCAAATCAACCCCTAACATTAAATTCAGGCTTGGTTTCCCAAAGCATATGAACACATCACCAATTTTATGTTGTTCTGATTATCACTGAACTCCCGGATAGCGTAGAATTGACTTGCACACAAGCATTGATTAACTTAACTAATATCCACACTGTGCATTAGTAAAGTGTCTAGGCAAGTGATCGGATCATTTTTACATTTTCTGACACTACAGCCTCCTTTGCATAAAAATAACAAAATACTACCCCCAGCTCTCACCAGTAAAACAGTTGTAGTTGACTTACAATGTCTATATATGGAATTATTATACTACCATTTAGAAATTTTAAGGGGATTTTGTTTGTTTTTTGTTTGTTTGTTGTTTGTTTGTTTTGTTCTGTTTTTAAATGAAGCTGTCTAGGCTTTGTCCTGTGAAGGTTGTTTAGGTAAATTTCTTGGTTTTCCTCTAAGACACAAGCTCAAGACAATAGTCTTGGCCATAGCCAAAAGATTTAAGAATTTGTTATTAGTTACTGAAAACAAAGAATAACTTGATTCTTTGAGGAAATTGATTATCTAATCTGTTAGATTAGGAATTGATTACTTAGCCAATTAAATTTTATATTAAAATATCTACAGGGTTTCGTTGTCTTATTTTTAATCCATAATCAGCTCACTTAGTATTTTCACTTCAGTATTCTTGGTTATTGGAGGGTGTTCTTTTATTTGAAGATTGAAAGATGCTCAAAATTAAGGCTTTGGTGGAATAATCAGGTAACGGATGGGAGTTTCTGAATTCAGTTTTCTACAGTTATTTGATTCTGAGATAAAATTCTGATCTTAAGAATATATATATATATATATATATATATATATAGTTCTGTGGTACAATAAATTCCATATGGTAAGTAAGTTATGTGCTGAGAAGTTAATGCAAACCTGAATTAAATATCTTCATTTCTGTCATGCTGTGATACAGTTCAGAACAAGATTTTATATTCTTCCAAAGCTTAAAAAATCTTTAGGGAAAAAGTCCCAAGAAATGACCTTAAAAGTCATTCACCTGTATGTATTTAAAATGTCTCATTAGCATATTTCCCCAAAATTGTGTTAACAATATATTCTCTGGGTATACTGTATCCATTGGATACAATAGAATCACTGGTGGTGAGAAGGATGATTATGTTTGGCTTTTACAGTTGTAGCAAGCATGTGGAAAATTACAGTGTCTTGCACACACACAAAAAATATTTTTGGCAATTATTTAAGAACAAAACTCCATGAATGTATAAGGCACAGCAGATCTAACTTTATTCCTGCTTTTACTGAAGCCAAAGGAACAGAGAATATCAAACAAGGTATGCAAAACAAAATACCATTTATCAGTAATATTCAATCAAGGATGACATTAAATTGTCAGAGACCTAGAAATTCAAAAATTTGAATGGGTTTTCTGTCTAATTATGTGTCATCACTTTAATTGTATCAACAGTAGATCTAATTCCAGTTCAATAGTGTCAGTTGGTCATTCTCAGATTATTTGCTGTCCTTTGAGCTTCATGCCTTGTGCCCAAATTTATGTGACTGAGAGTTTTTCTTGCCATTAATTAGAACTATCATTTCTATTTAGACTTCACACAAGGATTTGAGTTGTGCTTGTAAATTCAAATGTTTTTCTTTTTGCTTATCCAGTGTAATGTGTATTCTTAAAAATACTGCAGTTTCATAATTGTTCCTAATATCCACTGAAGTATAAAATTCCTGTGAGGAAGATATTGTGCAATACCTAATGTCAATGCATTTTTAAATAATATTTTTGAAAGTAATTGTTTTGGTTCTGGGGTTTTTTTTAATCATATTTACTGTGTGTCTCTGATGGTGGAGGCAAACAAACTCCAGTCTCCTCTTCTCATGTTTTTAACTGGCTAATTTGGACCACGATTGTGTTAGCTGTGAGAAACAAGTGTATTAGCTCAGATATCTTGTACTTGAGAAGTCATCACTATTTCTTTGCAAGACAAGACAGAAAAATTCTTCAGTTCTAGTGTCAAAAATGTAGGGGGAAGTTATTGATCATTTGCATGAGGTATTTGCAATATACATAAAGAAGAAAAAGAAAGTTGTTTCAAAACAGGCAGTTTCAAGTACAGGTTAGTTAAGTACTGTCAAAAGAAATTGCTGCTATAATTTTTGTATATTTTATAGCTAAATATGATCTGTCCTAAGCAGATGACATCATGCTGAATGGTTCAGTTCATATGCTTGAGGGAAGAGACCTTCATTGGCTTCATGAGTATGCCTTTTTAAAGCTCATGAAGTTCAACAAGGCCAAGAGCAAGATCTTGCACCTGGATCATGTTAAAACACAAGTATCAGTACAGGCATGAAGGGATTGAGAGCAGCCCCACTGGGAAGAACTTGGGAGTGCTGGTGGATGAAAAATTGAATATGAGCCAGCAGTGCAAGCTTGCAGCTGAAAAAGCCAATTGTATCCTGGGCTGCATGAAAAGAAGTGTGGCCAACAGGTCAAAGGGGATGATTCTCCCCCTCTGTTCTCATGAGACCCCATGTTGAGTACTGTTTTGAGCTCTGGGGTTCCCAGCAGAAAGATATGGACATGTTGGAGCAGACCCAGAGGACGGCCATAAAGCTGGTCAGAGGAATGGAACACTTCTCCTATGCAAAAAAGCTGAGAAAGCTGGGGTTATTCAGCCTGGAGAAGAGAAGGTTCTGGGGAAACCTTACTGCAACCTTTCAATAATTAAAATGGGCTTCTAAGAAAAAAAATGAGAGAGGCTTTTTACCAGGAATTCAGTCATAGGTCAAGGGAAACAGTTTTGAACTGAAAGAGGGTATGTCCTTGTTTCAGGTGGGATACTTTGGACATAAGAGAGTAATTCTTTATACTCAGGGTTGTAAGACAGTGGACTAGATTACCCAGAGGAGCTGCGGGTTCCCTGTCATAGGCAGTGTTCAAGGTCAGGTTTGAAGAAGCTTTGAGCACCCTGACCTAGTGCAAGACATCGCCGCCCATGCCAGGGGCACTGAAGTAGAGGTTCTTTAAAGGTTGCTTTCTAGCCAAACTATTCTTTGATTCTATGATTCTGTAGGGATTGGAGAAACGTTACTGAAATTGAATTTAAAAAAAAAAAGCAACACAAAGTATTTAATACTTCAGAAGTGAAGTTATCTAAAATTTTTGAGCACTGATACTCAAAATGGTACAAAGAACCATGTATCTGTGTCTCCTAATGAAACCAATAAAGAATAGTCATGCATTTTCTTTTCATGTACAAGTCATAAGTCACCTAATTGTGATGGTATGCTTTCTCAAAGTTTCATGCCACGAATCTGTGAACTCTCTCATGTACCAGCCTAGACAAACACATTTCTTTCTCTTTTAACTTTCTTATTGCTTTAATTTTTCTTTGTTTTAAAGTCTATGGAATTTATCAATTTTGTTCTACTCTAGGTATTTTCATGTTTTTACAGACATAAGATGACAATTTGATACCTGAATCATCTTCTGATATAAGGCAAAGAACTACAGTCCACAGTAGCTTACTAAAACAACCAGACTGACTTTTGACTTTAAGAACCAGACTTATTTAATTGTTGAAAGAGAAATTAGACTTACAATACAACAACAACAACAAAGCATGTAAAGTCAGCAAGAAATAACTTGAAGAATAGCAGAGTTTACATGTGCATAGACTATACCATTGCTTGGGGTTTTGTTTGTTTGGTTGTTTGTTTGGTTTTTTAGGAGGAAAAACAAACTGCATAACGCAAACATTGCTGAAAAGAGTCAATGTTTATTTCCTAATCAGCTCTCCATGCACATATACTCACACACATGTAGACAAGCTAGCTTCAGAGAATGTGTATGTACTCAACAGGGATGCATACATGCTCACCTACAATGTAAGTGAGGTCTAGTCTAGCAGCATGAGCCTGAGGAGCTTGAACATCACTGCTAGGCCCAGAGATGGGGCTCCCAAGTGAGGATCGTTATAGCCACACATTGCAGAGGGCAAACAGGTTTTGTTGAATATCATGACATCCCTCTGCAGCTGACTATAACAATTAAATATGAAAGCAGTCAGAAATTGCCAGAGTGGTTGGACTTTATATCCAAGGTAATATTTGATGCCTCACATAATAAAGCATGCTCAGCAGGTTGTACAAAATTACTTTGCAACTCTAATGATGCAGCCAGTAACAGAGAACTTTGATGCTGAATCACTTTGTTCTGTTTTCAAAGCTTTGTGCATTTTCTTCCTGATGCAAACAACCTCAACTACTACTAGTTTTTATATCCATTATTATGATGAACTAGAGAAAAATAAAATGAGAGGAATCTGGGGAAGGCTGCAGTGGAATGAGGTTTGCAAATAAAAATATCACAATTCAGAATTTTCTAAAGTTTCATGTCTTCAACTTTGTTCATGCTTACTACTTCAGGAGTATTGTGCAAAGTGTTCTACTAAGTAACCACCTGAAGATATCCAGCTATAAAGCTTGGTCTAATTGTAAGGCTTCAATTTGTTGTTTGATTTTTTTTTTATTATTTGTTTTAAAACTGTTCATACCTATGTCATATGGGTATTTTGCTGCAGAAGAATTAAGAAGAAAAAAAAGGTATCCTAATGCAGCACTGGAGATGGGACATAACCCTTATGGAAGGCACATCTTAAGGTAATTTTCAACATCATCCTTCTTTCCTTTAAGGTTTTTGGTCACAATGAAACTCAGGTGGACAAAGCTTCTAAAAATAACAAAGATGTGAAAGATATGAAGATATGGAAACTGGTTTAGTCTGACTGCATTATTTTTTGAAGTTCCTGTAAGCAGAAGACAGAGTTGGATTGAGCAGATATGCAGACAACATTTCAGTGACAGGAGAAAATACTTCACTTTCAGCTGGCTCATGTAGTGACCATTACCATCTGAACAATCCCAAAGACTATAAGCATCTGAACATTTTTGCTGCTGAAGAACTTTGTAACAATTGCCTGAACCCTCTTACACTGAGCACTTTCCTACGGAACCATTTCTTCTTAAAATAATCCTTCTTAAAAAAACCCAAAAAAACCCACAAATCAAATTATCAGTACTCTTTTAGAATGGGCAAATATGAACATTTAAAAATAATTACAGAGTTCCACTGAAAGGTGACCGTGTGAGGGAGGGCAGGCCTCCGAGATTGTTTCTGCAGCAATTACTCAGTGCCTAATAAAAATGAGCAATTACTGGTAAAACTTCCCCTTGATGTCACGTCTTGCAGGTCCTTCTAGTTGCCTGGGGGGTCTGCAGCCCTGCTCTGACTTCAGCCTCACTCCAGCACCACACAAGCATCAGCCGGTATCAAATCCGAGCTGTCCAATGTTTCCCACCAGCGCTAACTCTCCATCCATTTCTGCCAGGTTTCCTGGATGTCGAGGAGGTGAACTACATGGAAGGTCAGCCAACCTGTTTCTGTCCTGTGGCCACATTTTTTCTGGCCAGCATCTTGATTTTTGTCCAGAGAGCAGGGCTTTGGAAGCTGGTTGGTTGGTTTAACCCAGTTTTATCAGTATTGTATTAGTGTTCTTCTTGGTAACAAGTTATTTTTTTCACTTAAATCTGGGTGTATTTGGTGTCTCTCACTGTATTGGAGAAACCAGGAGTATTAAACCCAAGTGAAGAGGCTTCTGTCCAAGGTCTCCCCTCATCCAAATAGTCTCAAACTGAGATAGAAAGGTGCTCCATCCCTCTAAATAATTTGGAAACCCTCCTCTGGTCCAGCTTCAACAGGTCAATGTCCTTCCTGTGCTGTGAGGAACTGTGTGAAAGGCTTAACAAAAGTCCAGAAAGATAACATCTGAAACCCTTCCCTTGCTCACTGATGTAGTCATCCATTGTGAGTGACTGGGTTGCTGAGGCAACACTTGCCCTTGGTGAAGGTGTGCTGGCTGTCTCAAATCACCTCTCTGTTTTCCATGTACCTTAGCATAGCTTCTTTGAGGATCCATGACCTTTTCTGGCACAGAGGTGAGGCTGACATGTCAGTAGTTCCCAAGATCCTCATATCTACCCTTCTAAAGGTGGGTACAGTGTTTCCCTTTTTGCAGTCATCTGGGACTTCACCTGACAGCCATTACTTTTCAAATACCATGGAGACTGTCTTGGCAACTACATCAGCCAACTCCCTCAGGACTCTAGGATGCATCTTATCAGGTACCCTAGACTTATGTAGATTCAGGTTCCTCAGGTGGTCATGAACTATGTGACTAAGAGTCACATGTACAGTCAGCGAGAGCACAGAAACAAAACTGATTGGTGGAAATTAGTTCAAATGTTGCCTAAACATTTGAGATCTCTAAAGGTGAGCACACTCTAAGATCCAAAGACAAACATGCTTCATAAATTCAAAGTCTAATTTGACCGAAAATTAAATACATGAATGTGACTCTACAAGAGGGGCTTGGACCTGCTTTCTTTCCAACCTTTATTCTTTTCCTCTCTTCCCCCCTCGCCTCCTTTTTCCTATATATGTACTCCGTATTTATATGAAAAGAATTGTACACTGATTTTTATAGGGTCTCATGAGATCTACACATTAGCAAAAAAAGAGGCTCTTAAAAGCTCTGTCTTGGGCAGTACCAGCACAGAAAAGAAAATTGCTGTTAAGTCTGGGCTGAATATGGAGAATACTATAGTATATAATTGTTTCTGGCATACAAAATAAGGTTTCAGAGACCTATTACCTTGGAAATCCTTCCCAGAGACACAACATCAAGAGCCATGAGTTCTTCCCATCTTCTAGGTACTGGCAAAGAGAATTACATAATCATACGTAATCATCATTGTTATTGCCATTCCTATGTTAACACAGAGAGCATCCAATTGACACAGAAGCATTTGAGCCTGGCTGCTGATCAAACCCATTCACTTCTCTCTGCTGCTAAAAACTGCTGCCCAAGAGCCACTTGGGTTACTGTTTAACCCTTGTGGCTACACACCTGAAATTCTGCTTCAGACAGCAGGTCTGTGTGTCAATAGAACATGAGAGTAAAAGCCAGGAGTGCTACTTAGAAGATGGAGTGACCAGCTTCAATTTTATTCTTTCTTTCAGCTTAATAAAGAAATGTTTAGAATTAAGAAAGAAAAATATTAAGATCATGTATGATTTATCAACAGTGTTGTTACCAAAGGCACTCTTTGTTTCCTTTCTCTTTGTTCTTAGGCTTTGCCTTCAGTAACTTAATTATATGTTTCTATGAATGAGTAAAATTTCTTACAGAAAACTTATAACAATCTCAGAAAACCGTATAATGTTGTTAGAAAAGTAATAAAATAATCTTTGTGTCTCTATTTATGTCCACTCAGTTCTGCAGCTCATGAGCAGTGGCTGTAGTATTCTAGCAGTTATTCATTTTTTGAACCAGAACCTTATTGCAAGTCTGACATTTTAATTCTCAGAAATAAATAGACAGTAACATGTATTTAACAGGTGGACAGTGTCATTTTCATATTTTGTTGTGAAAGTAATTTTTTTTTAGGATTAGGGAATCTTGAACCTCTGAAGATTACTAATGGATACCACAGGCACCCAATTCTTCTTTCTGCCATTTGTGCATCTCTGATACTGTCTGACTTAATGAATTGATGACACCTCTTCTCATCTGTGTAGAAATGCCTCTAATCTTGCAGTAAAATGCATTGCATCAGTTATAATTAACCGTAGAAGTCAGGGGTTTTCCCTGGCCTTTTATTAATATTATTTATTTATCTATCTAATACGTAACCTATTAGTCTGCAAGAAACAAACTCTCTGGGAGTATTGTTTGAAGTTAAACACAATTTCTGAACAACACAGACACGACTAGAAATAAAGCGATAATGCTATTTAGCATGAGGTGCAATCCCAAGCTTATATAAAGCCAATTGTGAGTAATAAGTTGTTGACTGCATTACAGAGTTTTTGTCATATTTTCAGAAGACTAGAAAAAGCTTCAAAGTCCACATGAACTAAAAAATGTAGAAAATTATAAGAGCTCACAGTCTTATTACAAAAATATATCGCACACAACATAAAAAGGGAAATGAATAAGTATATATGGGAGGATATCTATTTCAACAAGACTATAATATTGTATGATGCCTAGTAAGAATTGCAATTGTAATAATTAGACATTATGGAGGAGAACTGACTTTATCATGGTGAATTAAAAGATAAAAAAATTCCCAACTATTATTTAAGGGTTACTCATGTAGAACACAAAAACATCACTCCACATTTTAGAAAAAAGTCTGAATAATAAAGACAGAATTCTGGCATAATAAGTCAAACTACCTCAGCAGACATTTCAGAGTTTCACTGGCTATGGTAGTTATTAAGATATATAGGAAGTATTTGCACTTTTCATAAATTCTCTATTATATTTTGAGCCAGAATCCAGAATGCCAAATTGGCATAGAATTGTCAAAACAATCATAATTCTGAGGAATGATATAATTACATAATCATTATAAATATTTGTTATGATTTTGTTTATCTACATGTTAGAAAGCTATTCAAAATACTTATTTTTCAGGCTTCACAGTCCTAGTAATGGTAAATAGTAAATACGCCTTAGTAAATACGCCTCTTTGAGCTAACATTTTTTTCAGTCAGCTCTATAAAGTCATGGAAAAAAAGAATTGTCATTAGCTTAAGTTGCCAAATTAGGATTTTAATCTATTTATGCTAAGAGAAGAAGTATATGTGCCTACAAGAGTCAAAATTGACAATGATATGTGATGCTATATACCAGAGAGCAGCTGTTTTCTCTTCTTCATATTTTTCACAGGAAAAATCCTTGTCATTTCATCTTGAATGCTGTGATTATCTAAATGCTAAAATATATGACCAGTTATTAATTTCTTTTAGGATACTATTTATTAGAAAAATTAAAAAGCAAATGAAAACAAGTTCATTATTTTTCCCCCAAGTAAAGTTTTGTAATAAAATTTAAAAAAAAATAAAGCCACCACTGCTTAATTTTTTTCAGCATCTTGGTTTTATAACTATTTTTTAATGTCAGAAAACACATGGTAGGATAAGAAGTGTGTTAAATATAAATTCAAATAACTTCTGTGAAGCAGAGTTCATTAGTTACAGTCTGTTTTATAGAAATAGCAATAAAATCTAATTTAAAATTTAAAGAAAATTTGTTGTTGAATCTTTCTAAGTACTTACATAATAAAAACTTTTTAATTAAAAAATCTTTTTAATTATAGAAATTGTATGAACATACTCATTGACATGAGTATGAAAACAGAGATGGGGTTATTCATTTCAGTTTTTCAAAGTTGTGAAGAACTGCAGCAAGAACAGCAGGGAATTTTGTATTTTCTTATGTGACTTATGTGAATATGCACTCAGTTCTCTGCTGCATGCATCTTCTATTGGTGCTACCTGCATCTAAACCTAAGTTTGCTAAGTGCTGTTAATTTAGGTTGCACCTCAATTTGTTGTGTATTGAGAGGGAAGAAGAGAAGGCAAAGATTACCCCGATCCAGATGAGATTTCTTTTGGTTACCTTTGAGGTGGTGAACCAGGTTTTGTATCTCAAAACACTTGAATAAAATGGTGGAACTTGTGTATGATAGACTTGGGAACTCATGAACATTCCTATATTGTTTAGAGTAAGTGCATAAACACACAAGAAGACCGATGTTTTAGAACTGTCTCACCTATCATCTGCCTACTATGACTGAACTGGATTCACCTAATATACATTAAATATCTCTCTTAAGATATGACAAATTTTGCCTTGAAAATGTTGACTTTTATTTAGCGACCACATATGGTCACCCATTCATATACAAATATAAGCCATTCATATGCCTAGATCTGATGAAAAGATCAAGGAAGATTTGTAACCAATGGCGAAACCAATTTACTTGTCATTATAGCTCTGTATTGCAGTATTGCCATTGCTAGTACAGAGCTGTACTGGGCTCTGTTTGGAATAGAGTTAATTTTACTCATATTAGCTTGTATAGTGATGTGGGTTTGATTTGTGACGAAAACAGTGTTAATATACTGATGTTTTAACTGTTGCTGAAAGTGCTTGCACTGTGTCCAGGTCTTCTCTGTCTCTCACCAGGGAGGAGACTGGGGGGTGCACAGGAAGTTGTGAGGGGACACAGTCATGCTCAGCAATATAACCTCAGATGAAGGAGGAGGAATAGGGCACATTCAGAATTAAGATATTTGACTTCCCAGGTAACTCTTAGATGTGATGAAACCCTTTTTTTCTGGATATACCTAAACACCTGCTGGATGATGGTAAATAGTGAATGAACTCCTTGTTTTGCTTTGCTTAGCTGCACACCTATTGCATGTGCATGCCTATTAAATTTCCTCTATCTCAGTAGCAAGCAGTTAGATTGTGCAGTGACATGTTTCTGACTGTAATATAGCTATGTAGTTTAGTGGTGTGAGAGCAGAGACCCTGGGCAGTGGAGACACAGGATGAGGCCCAGAGAAGAGGAGCTGTGGAGCAATAAGACAACACACCCAGTGCTCTATTAAATAAAGAAATACAGTTGTGGAGCTGGATAAAAGTGTCTTTAAGGGAATCAAGGAGAGCAAAGTAGTACGTAACATGCATTAAGGGACACTGCACATAGGAAATGCAGACATAACACAAAACTCCAGACCAAGGAGAAAAAAGGCAAAGTGTAGAAACATGTTGGGACACACACAAGGAACAGCCCCAGGAGAATCCAAGAGTAAGAAAGAAAGAGCTATCAACATTACCATTGTGTTCCTCCCTGGCAAAGAACTGCACATATTTAAAGCTCACCATAAACCCTCAGGCCACCACCACCAGAAAAGAACCACAGACCTTAGAATCCCAAGGACCAGGGGAACGATAAGCATACCATCAATAACAAAACAAAACAAAACAGAACCAAAAAAACTAGAAAATAAGTGTGTTTGTAACAATTTTAGCTGTAGTATTATTATTAGGGGTGATTTTGTAATAAGGAGGTATTCTTTATTTTGTGCAACAATTGAAATAATTCTCATTTAGACTCTGACTATATCTTGCCTACTACTAATAGGCTTTATAAAATATGTTCCCTCTTTCCTCATCAACAAATTTTGAGCAAAACTGTGATTTATTTCAACTTAAGTTGAAATTATACATCAATATGGAGGCAAAGATACCATAAGTAACAGATCAAAAATGCATCACTGCTTGAGAATAGAGGAAGGACAGATTTAGATTTTCTTCATGAGGATATGATCCCTGTCTTTAAACTTCATTTTTAGAGTATTAAGAATGGGTTAGAATTCATGCTTCCTTATATCATCCCAATATTTCTTCTGGTATTTCAGATTTCACTTGAAAATCTATGAAGTCTAACAAGGACTTAAGATATCTGAATGAAAAAAACACTTGGATAATAGAAGACACATGGAAATTATACTAAAACCAAACAAACATAATAAAAAGGGGAAAAAAAACTCACAAAAAAAACCCCAAACCAACCAAACAAAAGAATCCCTCTACTGTTCTCCACAGAACCATTTATTTCATTCAGCTACATGCAATCAAAAGGCAGTCAGATGCGATGCTGCCTCAGCATAATTATTTAGAAGCTAGGACACAAAGGAAAGACATTCACAAGAAATTCAACACCAGCAGTTTCTCTACTCATTGGACAATTTATTTTAATTTTCTTTAAAGATTTCATTCTTTTCTGATAAACAGCTTGCCTACCTTCCCTTTCATCCAACATGAATTTTGTAAAAAAAAAAAAATCTTTTGACTGAGGATATTTGAGAAATACATTCAGTCTGAAAACTAAATTGATGTCATGGACACCTTTTCAACCTTCAGAAATCCAGATTTTCATTTACCTTTTACATTTGATCCGCACAACATATATACTGCTGTTGCATTTTTGTCCTACAGTGAAATCTGTTGTCATTACTATACAGCTTAAATACTAAACTGTCACCAAAACTGCTGCAGTTTAAAAACTGAAAAGGTCTTCCACAGAGCTTAAGCACTCTTTAACACTCCCTTAAAGAAGTGTTGTTTAAATTAGACTAGGGAGAAGCACAGCAAACAGAGAAAAACAAATGTGAAGTCAGAAGAAATTAATTTTGTAATACATTGAGAACAGGTAGAAATGCTTTGCTCACCGACAAAATGGGAAAGCCCACTCACTGCTCATGGGAAGTTTTGTAGTAGGCCCCATGGGAAATATTCTGTAATGGGTAATAAAGGCAAAAACATATAATTTGCTAATCAAATTAAAACTTGTGAAAGTTTTCTTAAGGTTGCCAGGTGTTATCCTTGTGAAGGTTTTCTTGAATTGCTAAATGTCATGTTTAAGCTGCTAAATGTTAAACCACAATGTTATGTATGTTATGCTGGTTGTAAGTTTTGGACTGTACTGATAAAAAGAAGACTTGCTGCCTTCATCTTTAAACCACTTAACAAGCCCTAGCAACAGGACAGAGCCCGGAGCTGGAATGAAATGGACTTTAATTGGAAGATTCGAATGAGAGCAGGAACGGAGTGGATTTTGATTGGAGGAGCTGAAAGAGAACAGAGGGTAAAAAAGCAGACTAGAGACCTGTTAAGTTTGCGGTCTGTTGAGGAACAGGAGTCTCCCCAGCCGTCCAGCACGCTGCTTTGCTCATTTTCCTTTAATTTGACTTTAATAAAGTTTAATATTCCAAATTTTTAAACTTATGGTCTTTTGCCTATAACATTGCAGTCCTGTGAACTTGGCACTTTTTAAACCTAAAAAAACCCAAACCAAACCAAACAAAAAAAAAGGCCAAAAGTGAAGTATGCTGTCTTTTTCGCCCATATGCACTTATTTACCTGGAAGGTGTTAGTAAAACTTTTTCTTTTCTGTTTTGGTTTCAATAATCCAAACGGTCTAAGCCAAATTTTCTTGTGCAACACTTGTAAATCTGCACTAATTTACTGTTCAATTCAGTAATTGCAGTTTTCTATAATGGAAATTGTCTTAAAATTGCCTCCATTACTCTTTTGCATGCTCTGTATTCATATCTTAGATTATATGATAGGTGCTGGAACAGGGTCCCCAGGAAAGTGGTCACAGCACCAAGCCTGACAGAGTTCAAGAAGTGTTTGGATGATACTCTCAGGCACATGGTGTGACTCTTGGGCAAGATCCTGTGCAGGGCCAGGAGTTGGACTCAATGAGTCTTGTGGGTCCCTCCCAACTCAGCATATTCTATGATTCTGTGATTCTATGATTTTGGTTTAAATAGATTTTACCTTAAAGATCTTATTTTCAAGTACTTTAAATAAAGTATTTTGAAACTATGAAATTTGGCTAAACTTTATCACCTGGTATGATTCTCCAAATGTCCAACTGAAATATCTCAGTACACAGTGGGAGAGCAGATAAAAGTTTTATAGAGATTATGAGAGTACGTATGAGAGTGGTCAGTCCTGTCACTGGTAACCACTGGAAAGAGCCTGGTTCTGCCTTCCTTGCAATATCCCTTCAGGTAGTTATGCACGTTGAGAACATCTCCCCTGACCTTTCTCTTCTGTGGGCTGCACAGTCCCAGCTCTTTCAGCTTTTCCCAACAGGAGACATGTTCTAGTCCCTTAGTCATCTTGGAGGTTTTTTGTTGATGTCCACGTCTCACTTGTACCAAGGAGTCCAGAGCTGGACACAATACCCAAATGACCCAAGTGCAGCCTCAGTGGTGCTGAGTAAAGAAGAAGAATCACCTCATATGCTTTGCTGGCAGCAATACTCTTAAAGCAATGCCATCAGCTCTCTTTGCAGCAAGAGAACATTGTTGATTCTTGTTCAAATTGGTGCCCAGCAGGACATCCAGGTCTTTTTCTGCCAAGTTGCTTTCCAGCTGAGTGGTCCCAGTTTGTACTTGTGCATGGAGTTTCTCCTCCCCACGTGCAAGACCTTACACTTCCCCTTGTTGAATGTCATGAGATTCCTGTCAGCCAATTTTTTCAGCCTGTTGAGGTTACTCTGAGTGGTAGCATAACTTTCTGGCATCTCAGCCACTCCTTCTAGTTTCCTGTCACCAGCAAACTTGCTGAGGATGCGCTCTGCTCCATCATTCAGACTGTTAGTGAAAACCATATAGTTATAGAATCATTATGGTTGAAAGAGACCTCTATGGTCACGGAATGGAGCCCAACAATAAACCTAACACTACCAAGTCTACCAATAAATTGTGTTCCCAAATACCACATTCACATGTTTTTCGAACACTTCCAGGGATGGTGACTTCACCAGTTCCTCAGGCAGCCTGTCCCAATACCTGACTGCCACTTCAGAGGAGAAATTTTTTCTAATATCTAATCTAAATCTTCCCAGGTGCAACCTCAGGCCATTTCCTCTCATTCTGCCATTTGTTATCTGGGAGAACAGACTGAATCCCACATCACTACAACTGTTTTTCAGATAGAGGTAGAGAGCAATAAGGTCCCCCTCAACTTCCTTTTCTCCAGGATAAACTATCCTAGTTCCCTCCTCATGAGACTTGTGCTCCAGACCCCTTGTCAGCTTTGTTGCCCTTCTCTGGACACACATCAGCACCTCAGTGTCTTGTTTGTTGAAAGGGGCCCAAAACTGAACATTACTCAAGGTGCAGGCTCACCAGTGTCAAGTAGATGGGGGTGATCACTGACCTCATTCTGCTGGCCGCACTGTTTGTGATACAATCCAGGATACCATTGGCATATTAAAGAGGATTGACCCAGTATTGACCCCTTTCTGTGCACTTCTGTTTATTGGCCCCCCAACTAGACTGTGCATTACTGATCAGCACCTTCTGGGCTCATCTTAGGTCTCCATGTTAGGTTTTGTGTATACCAGGCTATCCAGTCTGTTATAACAATTATTCATGCAAGGAAAGTTGTGTAAAATCTTCACATTAAGTCTGAACTTATGTCATAAAATGCATAATATAATGACAGTTAACAATTTTCTATTGCTAAAAGACTTCATGAGATTCATCCATTTTATTTTGCTGGTGGCTGGTTATAGTGGGAGCATGTACTTTCTTTAGCTTTCATGAGATTTTATGTGAATCTATGTATGCACAGTTATTACTCATCTGTACATTATTACCAAGGTGTATATATACTAGAAAGCATTTGTGTATAATATTTAGAGAAAGTTGGTTGGCTTTTTTTCAGAACCATTCATCATCAGTTCCGTGCATCCATCAAAGCCAATGTGATTAAGTGCTTCTTTTGGAATTAAGCAGCATGATTCCTATTTCGCTTAAAGTTTGAGGTCCTGCTATTTCTTGGGGGATTAATGCATTCACATTTCAAATTTGCTTCTCTGACGCAGCAGGAATGTTCATTTCCGATGCTTCTGCTTTATGTTAATAGAGCATGGAATAAACAAAGAAGGAAACAAAAAAATCATGATTCATATCACTAATTAACTAGATATGCTGACATACCACAGATTTAATTTACATCACACTCACCAGGACAAAAAAGACTATGTTTTTGTAAGAACCATTCTTATCTTTCCCTACCTGACTCATATGTAGGCAGGGAACAAAGAAGGAAAAAAAAAGAAATTTTAAAAATTATTCTACAAAAATTTGTGCTACATAAAAATTGTTTACTAATATATTTAGACACAACCACAAGAATAAATTACATGAATCATATGAAGGCACATGCAAATATCTTTCTAACAATCAATCCAATAAATATGAATGCAGAAGTATTTATTAATCACACTTAAAATTGCGGTAATTTGGTGATTCAAAAAACACCCTTAATTCATCCCAAACTCATAAACATGACTTTTCCTTTTTTCCCCCACTGAAAAACTGAGTGAATAATTCGGATAAGCAGGTATTTCTGTGTCAGATAGTCTCATGAGATCCATCATCTCACCAAATCCCTAGGAGTTATATCTGCTCCTAATAATTGCCTAGTCATTCTGGTAGAAGAATAAGTGTGTTTTGAGCAATATATTGACTAAACTTTGGCTAATGTGACAAATTATCATAATGGGATATTTTATTCACAACCAAATTTTCTGACTAGACAGTGTACAGGAGCTGGAAAAAGCTAAATATCATGATCAACATTTCACAGAATTTCACAGAATTTTCTGAGTTGGAAAGGACCCACAAGGATCATCAAGTCCCACTCCAGTCAACAGCCCATATATGTTGTTATTAGCACCATGCTTTAACCATCTGAGCTAATGTCAGGGTCATAATAAAGGACATTGTGTCACACATTTAATTTTCTTTCTAAGACTGCTTGTATTCACTTAAATGAACAGAAAGGTTCAGCTGGTCAAGAGGTTTAAGAATTTTTAAGCTCTCTATATTGATTTTTTTTTAATGTAGAATTGAATTTTAGCCTAGATATTCTCTTCCTCTATAGATGAGAAAAAATTAAATTATGTTTTCCTTAAATATGTTCTGTTTTGGGGTTTTTTTTAATGTTGCTGTTGGAAACATGGAGATACACATCCACAAAAGGGAAAATAGTTACTTGCAGTGCACACAGCACACAGTTTAAAGTCGGTACAGAGAAGGGTGAATTTTTTTGTCATTTTTTCCTCTTTATGAAACATTTAGATAAAGAGTAATGAGTTTAGCAACTGCTGGATTTGTTGCAGCAAAAAAAAAGTTGCATTGAAGTTAAGAGTGCCCTGGGACCCTGAGGGAAGCATAGTAAAGTAGGCCAATGACAGAAGATAGAGATATTTTGAATTTTTTAAAGGTAAACCAAAAGAAAACAAAACAAAGAAACTAGAAGCTTTGTTTTTCATCTATGCAAAGCCTTACAAGCAGGTTATAAAGATCAAATATCTAAATATGGCTAGACTTTTTTTTGGTAATCTGTGAATATATTTCCTTATTCTCATAGGAAATTCTAGTGTTTTAACATGTTTGATATTTCTTGCATTGTATTAGAGATGAACAAATGTAGCAATCATTGCTCAACATTTGCAAATAGAAAAATATAGTGAGTGTTTTTCCAGAGGGTAAATGATCTGGAGAAAGGGAGAAAGGAGTGGTAAGGAGGATGAGATCTGTGTAATGAAGTTGTGGTGTTAATGCCAAAAAGTTAAAGGTAAAATGTAACAGTTTGTCACAATTATGTTTCATATTGGCAGGTGTTCTGAACTTTCTGTTTGATAACTAGACATATAAATTTCAGTTCTTAAAGCTTTGCAGCCAATTTAAGGGCTCATTTATTTCCCTGACAGCAAGATATATATGCTGCCTGGCATAGTGGATGTCTGGGGCCAAATCCACCACTTTGTTGCTTGTGTGTCTTGTGGGAAGTAAATAGTAGCAATTTTTCAGCACAGGCATACCAGCACAAGGTGTTTAGCTAATAAATGAGCATAAGATGACCTGTGGTGTCCTGAAATTACTAAAATTCATGAATAATAAAATGATCTATAGATTGTTAGCAGAGGGCTATAGCAAAGGCTAATTTGCAGTCACTGAAGCTTTACAGGATAATTTGTAATTTTTGAAAATTTAATGACTTCATCAGTTTTTACCTATCTTTTTACCAATGTAATTGTCTGAAAGCTACCATGAGCAGAGATCTTATGTCTAGATAAAATCGCAATCACCTATACCATTACGTTATGATTATTAGAGAGACTTTATCTTTAGAACTTTTCTCTTTCATCCCTATAACTACCAAAATTATTTCTTTATTCTATGAACACATATTTTTAATTTTGTTAAATCTTATTAACATAAGAAACATTGAAGAAATAGTTCTACATTAGGATTTAGTGGGGAGTAACACCTTTTAATAACAAATGTAACTATCAGGACAATGTTCTGCTTGCAATAATATACTTTTCTTTCAGGAAACTTTGCACCATGGTCTAGAAAAGCAAAAGTAGAAAATGGGAGCATCCTCTCTGTAATTTCTGCTTTCTCTAAATTATTCATTCTTAATTAAGGAAGTTAAATTTTGAAACCATTTAAAAAAGGAAAGCTAATTAACATCATTCTGTCAATGTAGAGAAATAGTGGCAGATACTTGAGAAGTACTTTAAGGCGGTATTTACACTGACAATATTAAAGAAAGAGAAAGTACAAATGAAATGTAGCAATATCTGGAAATTACCATTTAAAGAAAAAAAGTATTGAAAGGAGGAGAGGAAAAGATAAAATAAATGAAATGAGCAGTTATCCTGCTTATTTTACAATTTTAATTGCTTTTTAACCTTTAGAATACTTCTGAAAGAAAAAAATATATTAATTTATAAAGTCTTTCTTTGGTTTTATTTTTTAAAGTAGTTTTATTCTCTGACAATACAGAACAAATTTCTCCTTTTAAAATATTCTTGAATTATGATTGAAAATTTATGACTTAATAAGTACCATTCCATGAAATATTTATATTCCTCTTCAAGTTGTATTTTTGAAGAATAAAAAAAAAAAAAGAGAGAGAAGAAAATCACTCATTTGTAGCAATAAGTTTCTCTAGACAATGGACTTCCTGAATGAGACTTCACATAGGTAATCACAATGACCTTGTTTTTTGTAAAAGTTTTGCATAATGTTTATTGTAATCAGAGCATATGGGCCATCTAATTAGTCCCAGAGCTTCAGAGTTGGTGTTTAAAACACAGTAAGTGGGAATTGTTCCTTTAAAAGGTCAGCACAAATGGAATGTCTGGGGGCTTTTTGGTTTTGGTTTTATCCACCTTCTCAGTCATTAAGGAAAAGTATCCTTCTGAGGTTTCTTGTGCAGAGTGTCCAGAAGGATAATAAATAAATAATTAAATGCTAGTAATCCTGATCATGCCCTGTTCACTAGTCTACTACTGAACCCCTTTTCATCTTATCATGATCATGCCTCCTCAGAAAACAAAATGAACTAAACCAAAAGTAGTAGAAAAATGAAGCAGAATTTAACACTGCTTTTACCCTGTGCTACTTCTGACTTTTTGCTCTATAATCCTTTCTTATTCTTTCATGCTCTGAATAGGCTGAGTGTTATATCATCTTTTTAGTAGTAAAAATATTAATTTCTAATAACAACCTAACTTTTTGATATGTTAAAAGTAGGGCTGAATGTGCCAGAAAAGGTCGGCTTCTTGTAGACAGTGTAAGCCTGTCAAAGTGATATCAGATACAACATCAAATGTACCTGCAAACTGGAACATACCACTGACACATAGTGCTGCCTCCACCTGTTTGGCACCCAGGAAGCTGAAACACAATAAACCTTTGAGTCTCCAGAAATTATCTTTTGAGATCATTCTAAAATATAACATTGCTGTACTTCTTTGGTTGCATAAAGGATTTTCTGAATTTGTAAGGCTGCTGGATAACTACATTCCCTCTAAAATTGCATGGCAAGGCTCATGTGCTCTGTAGGTAAACAGAAATTAATACTATCTACTAGGATGAAGAAAAGTCTGCTGTATCACTGCGGCTGTAGAATAAAGACATTACATTTTTTTATCATCTTAACGCTGTGTGAAGTTCACCTGCTCATTTAGTCTCCTTATCCTGGTCTAAAATGAAATAATCAGCTCAAATGTTGAAAGAAAGTGCAGCATAGACTTGGTTAAGTGACACATCTGAGGTCTAAACCATTAAATTCATTTAAAAATTAACTGAATTTAACTTGAGATCTGTTCTAGGAGCAATTATTCGATTGGGTACCATGGAGTGAGTGTCCACCAGACTTTTTCCAAGCATTACTCTGTGCAGGTTGTTCTGCCTTCATTGCACTAAGCAGGATTCACACTAAATGAATCACTTTCTTTGCACTGCAGCAACAGTGTGCACTCCAGCACCACGGCTATCCAAAAAGAAATACGCTGTGCCTGCTCAATAACCTTTGGGTAGGGAGATGTGTAAACCTCACTAAACAGATGCATTGGCCTATAAAAACTCTGGTCTGATAATTCTAATAGCCAGCATTCAAGCAAGTTAATTTAATGAGCTTAGTGCAGTAAGAGCAATTTCAGCTATTTTCATGTGTTTGGGTGCTGTATTTCTTTACTTCACCGTTTTAGTAAATCTCATTAAAACCACACAGACTCACTTAACTTTTATCAAATAGCAACTCTACAGAACTGTAGGAATTAAGTGAAATTAGTGTAGTGTTCTGAGAATTGCTTTGCACTGCCCTTGAGCTTAACATTTTGTCATTCATATATGTCTGGGTGGAGCTGACAGACCCCGAATGACATTGTCATCATGCTTAAAGCTATTATACATATTCTTTATGCTGAGATTAAAAAGAAATATTCTTTTTAACCTGTGTTTTCTTTTAAGCAGAAAATAACTGAAAATGTAATGCTCTTTCTTGAATATCTGAATGCTAGTGGGGTTTTTTACAGTCACTTAAGACTCTGACAACTGAAATGCTAAAGCTATAAATGCTAAGAACAGAGCCAGGAAGTCTGATTAAACTTTGCAAATGAAAATTGCCAGCATAACTAGAGGTCCTTGGAAGATTATTCATTTTAACAAGCTAAACTAAATTGTACAGATGAAATAGGTGCTTTTAAATGACAGTATTTTCTGTAAGCTTCCATATACAGTGACTGCAAAAGAAACAAAAACCCTCTCTTATTGAATATGGTACAAATATCTCTGAGTGACAACCTTTGACTGAGGAAATTAAAAGATTTATACGACAGAAGAACAGTTAAATGATGTGGCAAAAGGCTGTGCAGAGAAATACCACGATTATTAGCCTTTCATCTTCTTAGACTACATACAGATACACAAATTAAAACAAAAGGAGACATAGATTTTAAAATCTTCAAGAATTTTTTTTTTGCAACGAGTTGTTTTCTACTTTGATCCTCCATCACAAATATTAAAAAAAAAATAATCCACTGAAGCCTACACCTCACAAAAGATACTAAACTGTTCTGGCAAGAAAGAAAAATATTGTCTAGCTGATCCTAAGGGTCATACCTGCACTGGTGATTTTGCCAGCACTTCTCATATACAGGATATGAAAATATATCTTTTCAACTCATGGTTTCAGTCTCAATCTGTGAGATCTAATAACAACATTGCTGGAAAGACAGGTGCAGGAGGTGGAAGAAACAGTAGTGCCATAGCAGCCACTGCTATTACACATGGCCAAAGTTCAGTCTAGGATGCTTAGCAAAGTGCAAACAAGATGGTTCTCTTCTTCTTATTTTGGTGAAATGGAAATAGCAATATAAATATGGGAAAACGCTTATAAGAAACACACAAAGTTCTTTCCTTTTTCTTTTACCTTGTTTTTTTTCAGACCTTACATTCATTACCTCCGTGTTATATACTTAACACAGTCATTTGTTTTCTATTTTACTAATTTTCTGTGTATGTCTATACCCTAGACATTGAAAGTACAGGAACAATATTGCAGAATAATGTTTAGTAAACTGACCAATATGACAGCCATGACAGTTGCCTTAGGCTGGAAATCTTTCCAAGAATCAGGATAGATACTTAGATGATTAGTTTAAGCTAAACTCTGTGTTACTTTGTGTAGCATCCTACTACTGTCATTGTCACGACTGCAAAATGTAAGCAGGGTATACTTCAATAGTCACTGGATTGAATGGTTAAACAATCGTCCAGCAGATTACATTCAAATTTGTAATACTTCTCGTAAATTTTTCAGGACTATGTGAGCAATCCCTTTGATTAAAAAAAATAAAAAATAATAATAAAAAAATCACAGTAGCTATTGTGCTTCAGGATTACAGGTTTATATTTTGAGTCATGCAGTACAAATTTTAGCTGTATTCATGGAGTGCAGTTCATTGTACTATGCAGTCTGTACAAGAGCTTTGAATCAAACAGACCAAGAAATAGGGAGAGGTGACTAAAGAAAATGACATACTTTTTAGTGCTAATGAGAAGCAGCCACTTTGGCACCATGACATCGCAATAAGAACCATGGTGAGAATCACAGTCTATTTTTGCTCTGATGCTTACTGACTCCTACTATGATCTCAGGCAAATTAATCAGGGCCTAATTCTGTCAACTTTAGTCACAGTGATTAATTCTTTACTCAGTGAGTAATCCAATATGTATCAGAAAGTTGGGAAGTATGAAGACTTTTTCACGAATATCAGAAGGCTGAAGCCTCTCAAAAATTGATCCCTTTCAGTACGAAATGTGTTTCACTGACTTCCCTCTAATCACCAAAAATTCTCTGTGTTGAGAGTTGTAGTGAGTTGAGAACCAGTTATTTGTGGCTAAGTGCTTTAAAAATTTGCCACATCCACCCAATAGTGCTAATATGGGCCTTGGACTTCAGATATTTATAAATAATATTATTCTACAGAATGCATGACTGCAAAGCATACCTTATGTGTATGTCAGGTGCATATACAGATATACACAGAGCTGGCAACACTTATCAATGCAGATGAAAACACTCGTCACTCACACAGATGCAAACAGCACCAAAAACATCATCCTGTTCCCATGTCTCACTATATGTCTGCATGTGTGTGTATGTATAAATACATAAACATGCAGGTGGATCCCTGCAGCGGCTGAACTCACCTAGTGTGCCCTTGGACCCCAGGCTCTCCAGTTGCTAGCATCTGGAATATGAGCCCCCAGGGCTGCAGTCACACTCTATATGCTGGTACAGACCATTGCATACATACACACGTGCAAAAACACACACACAGACACATATATAAGCATATATTTTAATCAACTCAGACCACATAATCCCTCCAGCAACTCTCTGGGACTCCACTGGACCCTCTGAAAGCCAGCTTCTGTGGTGGTCTCACCCTTAGAGACACACACAATTGCCTGGCTCCCAGTTTACTTCACCTGCTCAACTGACTCATCTGACATCTCTTCACTAGCTGACACACCCACATTTGTCCATGGCACCATGAACACACAGAGTGCTGGCCCCTGGTCTGACTCCAGTTGCTGGAGCTCAGACCCCCTTTCACACCTGCACATTGAAGAGAGATCCTTTTATGCAAGAAAGAGTCAGAAAGGAATGTAATGAAAAGACAGGTCGAGTTGATCAGGTGCAGGCAGTGGCTTAAATCTATACAAACCAACAAACTATTTACATGTGCATGTGCCTTTCCTCCCCCCTCCCCCTCCCCTTACTCCTTTATTATCTCATTCTTGTTCCTCCCCATATCACCTCCCTTTTCCCTTTATCCTTTTCCTTGCCTTTGGTTTCTCATCTAAACATTCTGTAATAATTCTTTTGTAATCCCAAATACTCTTCTCTTGCATTCCATAAGATGTTGCAAATCCCCTAACTAGTGTATCACCCTTATTCTGTAAAATGATTGTACATATTTTTCCTTTGACTCATGGAACATCTGAACCATGGGCCTGAGGTTGTCCTAGGACAGCCCTGGGAATGCCCTGGACAGAGACTCTCTTCCTTTGTGTCTTTAACTTGGGTTCCCACTTGGCATTGTATTCTGGTGCTCCTCTGACCTTGTGTAGGTTGGCGCTGTGATGGGCTGATGAATTCCCATAGAGGGTCTGGGTGTAGCCCAGCAAATCTTCCTCCTGCCTCTGTTCCTCTACGCTCACCTCTGTGAAAACGAACTTTTATAGCAGACAAGCTGAAAATTGTTTCTTGAATGTGATGTTTTTCCCTACATAATAGTGGTACCTTTAACATTTAGGAATCACAGACTGAAAAGACTATGAAAAAAAGAAAGGGGACATAAAGGGCATAAGTGAGTGAGGAATGAAAACTCTAAATGTAACCGAGAAACCTTGAAAAATGTAGTGCACAAGTTAGAGTAGCCTTCAACAATACAAACTTTTGTATTTAGCTTTTATATAGTCAATAACCTCAATTGACATTGACCTTGGGAGCAAAATGGGCCAATATTTTCACTTGGGTGAACAGTTATTGGAGAGTTTCTCTAGTGTATTAGGCACAAACATGCATTCCATCAACATCAAGTACATGCTATCTTTTTCATCAATTTTCTTTCTTTTGTGCTAACATTGTTATTGTGATAAGGACAGGGAAAAAATACATTTTCTGGGAGTTAACTTCATCTCTGACATAATACCATTGAGATCAACTACCAACTACCTTTGCTATGTTTTTTATTTGCAGAAAGTTTTGGACATTTATTATGCCAATAATAAAATAGACTGCATCACTGAAAAAATTTATTTATTTTTATAGATTTTAAGAATTTTTTTTTATTATTATTATCTTCAGGAGTGAATTTCTAGTTTGAAAACTTCTAAATGCAGTTTAAAATTTATAGATTGAATATAACTAATGTACATATTCAGCAGAACTGCCAGCGAGAAGGAACACTGATTGGTAGAATATCCTAACATGAATGACTTTTACTATGTTATAATTCAAAAGAACAGATTGACAGAAGTGGTACTGACCATCCAAATAACAATGTATGTCAGTTCGTAAGAGGTAAGAGATAAGAGAGACCAATCAAAAAAGAAAAATGATGGCTATGTAGATTACTTCAGCAACTGGGCTTGCTCAGCCTGCTCTTCCAGGAAGGACAGAAGTTTGTTTCAAGCCCGCTGCTAGAACCTATTTATAGAATACATTGAAGTTGAAACCAGACTTTTTGATTGCTCTGAAGACCTAAGATTTTAAGTTTCCATTTGACTCCAGGAAAAATTGCTTATGCTCACTGAAATTAGTTTTCTCTTGTTGCTGGTTCAACTACTCACAAAAACACCTGGAAAGAAATATTATCTGCTCCTTTTCTTCTGAAATTTTTGCCACCACACTTCTTAAAGCTGAGAGAAAGAAAAAGGAAAATAGTGTTGCTAAATTTACTGGAATTAAACGAAAAATAGATGGTGCTGAAGGGAAGGAAGAAAGAAATTGCATGTCTAACTGGAGGAGTTGTCCATGTTTAGCTCCTATTGGGTTCAATAACTCCATTCTGTCTCACATGGGAACATCCAGCTTGTGTTTACATGCAAAGGTAAGTTGACACAGTTCAGGAAAGCACAACAGAAAGAGAAAGCAACCTCAGGTTAACAAATGTTTGTATATTTTGATTTGAAGAGGAAAAAACAAATAGAAAAGTAAAATAGAAGAAAAGAAACCATGGGAAAATGATTTTTATGATCTTAAAAAAGTTCTATAGTTATCCATTATATACTATTAAATTAACAGGGAGAAATTCAATGCACGTGAAGCAATAGTAACAAATTTGTAAAGATTACATTAATATTCCAATTTATTTTTTCCATTTTGAAGATGTCAACAAGCATCAGGAAAAGGCCTTTTCATTACCTTATACATTGAAGCTGTCTTCCCATACAACAGGAAAATAAAATGGTGTTTGTTATCTTGATCAGAATGAGCTTTTTACTCATGTGAGTGTAGTCAGTATGAACTCTTTTTCTGATTTTAAGACTGATAACTGACCATTTATTTCCTGAAACAGTTTCAATATCTCCACAGAAGTAAACATATGCCTTTCTCTCTCCAAGAAAACTCTATTATGTGTTTTACCCTAGTGAAGCTAACTCAGAAACAATCAGAAATAGAAACACTAGCACACTTAAGGCTCCTAGGATAAATATAGCTGTTAGAATTTGAAACCATATTCTGAAACCATACTGTGGGGGAATAGATAAATGTGGGACAGGTGGAAATCCAAATATCTGAAAATTAAAAGCATGTGAAATTTACAATTAAATAATATCTCTGACTTAAAACCAGCAGTTTTACAGTTCCCTAGTATGCCTCTCTCCTCCATGGAGGTATTTTTTACCAATATTATTTTACCAAGCAAGGATTCTGATTGCCTCTTCTGCAAAACTTTCACATTTTGCCTTTTTTCATTATGTTTCTCATTGTTGTTTTATGTCCATAAATTGTCTATTAATGATCAGATGTTTGATGTTTCCCAGTGATTTAACTGTCCCAAAGCCAGATACAAGAGGTATTGTGGCCCTGGTGTCTTTTTCAGGCAGTCACAGCATCTCAAGCATGCTAAAGTTCCATAATATATGCCTTTGCTAAGATGATATGATTTGCTCTGGCACTTTTTTGTGAACAATAAAGAGAAAGGCAGAAAAAAAGTAAAAGGATAGTCACTCTGTAATTTCCTTTGTATCAAGAAATTAGAATATTTTGATAAACATCTGTTCCACAGCCAAAGATAACTTTATTAACCCTCTCTTCTAAACACACTTGCCTACTAATCTTTATATTTGGAGTAATGCTTGTCCAAGATCTTTCTTCTTTTTATCTGCCATCTCTTTGAGAATCATCTCTTTGAGAATCTTTTCTATGTTCTTTTCCTGCCCTTGGTTGACATTATTTTTATTTTATTCCTGGAAGGGAAAAAAAAAAAAAGAAAGACAATAAAGAAATCAGTGAGTCATTGGAGTCATTGTTGCCATTGCCATCATATGAGAGAGAATTGGGGCGAAAAAGAGGTTGTTTTCCCTTCATGTTGCGCACTACTTTTCTTCATATTATTGGGATTTAATAGATTCTGTGAACATATACTCAAGGAATAATAATAGAACAGTGGTGTTGCCTTTTTTTTTTTTCCTTCTAGTTCAGAAAATAAGGACCAAAAATTATAACAAAAGATCTCAGTATGAGTCTGACAGAACTCAGGTTAAGTCCTCACTTTCAGGTTTGAGAAGGCTTCCCAGAGACTGGCACTTCTTTTTTACTCAGGTTATGTTCCAAGGCCAAGAGATTATGGTTCTGTACACTGCTACCCTCCATCCTTCACATCCTTGTAAATCCTGACAGGAGTTGTTAGCAATCAGTGATTTTCAGTTCTTGGTTTCTCACTCCCTATACAGCTCAGACATAGTGATAGCATGCTGTGAAATGTAACTACAAACTACAAAGAGTTAATCTGACAAACAAGTTTTGGTACTAGGACTTGGGTTAGGGTGGACATACATTTATAGGACTGTGAATATATTTCTCATCATAAAAATTTAAATTTTCTGTCGGTTTCTTGACTAAAGTAAACAAATCTATCTAATTGAATTAATTTTTACTAATTTTCTATATTGATATGGCAAACACCAAATAATTTAGGCTTTGGAGTTGCTGGAGTAAACTAGATATTTTTAATATGAGATTTATTATACCCTGAAGTAGATGTCCACGCCAACTATTCCCACGTAACTTTTACTTCTCTTTAGCTGTTGCAGTGGAGCATGTTACACATCTGAAAGCTGGGTGAGATAGATCCCTCTGTCTAATTCCACTCTTGGACATAGGCAAATAACTACAAACAGCCTGTATTTGTTAACATATGCATACAATTATTTTTATTTCTGAAGTATCCTACTCTGGTTAAACTGTTACAGTCTTAGGTGACTAAAGTAGTGCTTCCTGAATTAATTCTGAACATACTGTAGAAAGAAAATACAAATAAATTATTTGTTTTCTATTATTTGGAGAAAATAGCTATTTTCTCTTTTGATTAACTATCTTGATGGAAATAAGGTTACTTAAGTAGAATACTGCAACACTATTTATTGTGAATTAAATGTCTTTGGTGCACTATATAATTTATTTCTCATAAATGTTCTCTAGTTCCTCATTGTGATCAACATATGAGGAAAACATTCTCATTATAGTCTGAAACTGAAGTGTCTGCAGTGAATATTAAAATACAGAAGCTTGTTCAGAGGAATAGATGAAAAAAGTGTCACATAGATGGAAAACAGTGTAACAGAGGTTTAAAACAACCTTATTAATATATTGTAGTGAGTAAAGCATGCTCCGCATCATAGGAGAAGTGGAGGTCTGGTGGCTGTGCAGCCCTGATATCTCAGGAATGTACATCCCTGGATGCAATTTTTTGCAGTTTTTGCTGGGCGTCAGATATTATATGCTAGTATTTTACTAAGAAGAGATGCATCTAAATAATAAAATTCCCCACGCACAGATGGTATTAAAAATGCATTAATGCATTTTAAGTAATACACTGGTACTAAAAAGCAGTACAAAGAAAATCTATGAAAAAGGTTTTATTGTTTTCTTTTCTTAGTGCTTTTATTTTCTTGGAAACATATATTCCAAGCTAATTACAAAAAAGACAAAGTTCCAAAACTTTTATGAAATATGCTGGAAATAAAGCAAAGTGAATATATGAGAAACCTGAATATTCTGAAGATTAAAAAAGAACAGCAGATAATGCTCATAGGTAAAAACACTATATATGCTTTTGCCAAGGGAGATTATTCAAATGGGAAATCTCACATTTTGGCTACATTTTCAATAATCTGTTTATTTTATATTTTACTTTCCATCTGTTTTTTTTTCCAGAAAGCTATGGAACAGTAATTTAGGGGTTTTGCTGCTGTATGTTGTGTATTTTGTGTATTACAGTCATTATGATTCCATGCTAATAACCTACCTATAAAAATTCTATTACTTCTAAAATAAAACACATAAATAGAATAAAACACATTGGCGATAGTAGTATATTTCATCAAATCTATGTAATATGGTTAGAACAAGAACCCTGCATTAAAACAAAAGTAAACCTGCTAGTACAAATGTCATATACAAAAGCATAATTTTAAATGCAGGAATATGCAATTGCTTACAATTAAAGCCACTCTTACAAGGAAGAAGTTGTAAAATTAGCATGTTTTACTGCAAGAATGAGGTTTTCAGAGGATACTGAAAGAGAAGGAGAGCTATGGCACATATGGGATAAGATGTAATATAAAATTTCACCATGGCCATTTGTCTTGTTGCTACTCTTTAGAAGTGGTTAGCCACAGAAAATTGTAGTAAATAATTGTTTCTGCATCAACAGGAATATAGTTTTGGGAAGGATATACTATAATTTCCTTCAGATCTTGCTCATGGTTTTTCCTTTTCACAAAGCATGCCCCTTCCTTGGCCCCCAGACAGTCAGAAAAAGCCTGGAGATACTTGGGTGCAGATTGTTTTCATACTGGAGAGTAAGTAGAGTCCATTTCTCACATCTGTGTGATATAGCTGCAAGGAAACTAAGAGAGGAAGAAGGGACTTATCAGGCATTCAGCAACTGTTATCTGCCTCACTGGCATTGTTAGGGGCCTTATCTGAGCACATTGAGGTAATAGTAATTCCAAAGCTCTTCTACTCACAGTCATTGCACTGGTCATCTACTATTAAGCTCACTAGCATTTATTATCTATTAGTGGATGGAGTGTTCATGAGAATTGGTAAGAATATATTCTTGTCCTTATTCAGCTCAGCTTTAACCATGCAGTTTCTCAGCTCAAAATGAGAACAAAATACTAGAATTTAGTGTCTGAGCCTTTTGGCATTGCCTTCTGTACAAACACTGTTCCAGGACAAAGTGATTCTGAAAATCTCAGCTATTATGCACTGGATATCTGCTTCTTGAATACCTATAGAAATTTTATAACCTCATGTCAGATATGCTATTGGAATAATCAAGAATTCCTATTCAGAAAGATCTGTTTGTCCTTAGTGACTGGAGTACTTTAAGGTCACCAGTTCTCTCCCACCCAGTTCTGTAGTAGATGCTCTGTATTCTGATTTTGGAAGTGAACTAGAAATAGAGAAATTTAAAAAAAAAAAGAAAAAATCTGTAGTATGATTATATTCTTTACCACAGAAATAGATTAGAGCTTTGATTTTATTTTTTTTTAATCATGTAGCAAATTATTGAATCTGCTTCTTTCAGCTCTGAGAGACCAATAGGCAAGTTCCAGACATTTTCAGTACCAAATAGGCTCATCTGCATATTTCTTGAATATCCACACCCCCAGCCCCACAAAATACCGAATCTACAAGCCATCGTTACACTTAAAGTACAGAGGAGTCTTCATGGAGCTATTATTCTCTGATTAAGAGTAAGTAATAAATGATGCCGAACTAGGGAATTCTAATTCATACTAACCTCATAGAAAATTATCAGGATGTCATAAAAATAATTTTCTACATCTGAAGAAAAATAGATGCAGTGATACAGAACAAAACCACGATTTTTGGGAAGAACTTTTGTCTGGTTCTAATTCAAAGAAAAGAAAGAATAAATGTGTGTTAGATAACATGACAAGAGGAACAAAGAAATACCTGAGAAAGAAAAGAAGCAGCAGAAAGAAAATAGGTCAGTTAATAAATGAAGGTGCTGAAAATAATGCTGAGTGAAATATAGTCTGGATGCAGATAATTTTTATTTTTCTTGAATAATCTGTCTTCAGCAGGAAAGCTAAAAGAGAAATGTTGGTATGATTAGGAATACCATGAAGTTTTATTACAGTGAAGATCGGAGATATGAGCATGGGGAGCACTTGAGAAATATTAGCATATAAACATCAATCTGAAAAGAATCATGGACAAGACTTCTCAAGGCACACACTATTTACAGTTCCCATTTAGATTTCTGGACATTTAACAGACCATGACCCTATCAAAGCAGTTATAACAAGGTATCTCAGTGTTTGTGCCACAATGAGATCAACTGCCTCAGATCACTGAACTCCTCTGCAAAAATGAACACTTCATGTAGTTGAAAAACATTTGACATAGATATCTTTGAAAATCTGACTTTTGGAGGATAATTTGAAGTTTATAAATTGTTAATTAATACTCTTGTCAAGTAAAACACGGAAATGAAGAGACAACAAAAAAGCAATTCAAATTTAAGATGGCATTTGTTTAAATGCATGATTCTCTCTCTTATGTGCCCAGAAAGTTTTGAAATATTTTTTTTTTCTTAATAACAGAGATCTCCAAAGTTATGCTGACAATTACCCTAATGTTCTTGAATGTCACTGACAACTTAGGAGCAAAAGTCAAGGATTGCAAAGAGCATTGTAAATATCTGTAAGCAGCTTGAAAAAACTTTGATAGCACTTGTTAACTCTGATATTATGGGGCCAATGATAGCATTGTATGTTCAGGTGTGTTCAATGCATGTGTACAGGAACACAGTTTCTGAACTGCACCAGTTCTATCGGTCTTTCATCCTTCATTCATTCTCTTAATGCTACATTCAGTCCTTAAGTTTATATAACCACCATACAAATATGCATAAATATACATATACAGATACATAAACATTTTCAGTGCATCTTTTACCTATTGACTTCACAAGTAAGTTTGCAGCTTGAGAAAGGGTAGTAGAATGGATCCTTCAGATGCTGGTTTTGATGTTGGCTTTCAAACATTTGCAATTATGAGTCTTAGTGTCTCTCCAAAGTGGCCAAAAGACCATAACAAAATGATTGTATGGTCCAGGAAAAAAAAAAAATCAGACGCTTTTTTTACACAGGCATGCACAGCTGTAACTTGGCAGAATCATTTCCATTCTCTATTGTTATCACACCAGATCAAAATACAGACCAAATGCATAACTGCCTGAGTCCATTCATCTGGATACAGTCTGGTACCTCTGGAGGGCTTGTATCTACAGATCTGAGATAAACTGTGCTATGTCCTCAGCTACTAGGAACAATGAGAGAGTAAACCAAACTGCCACTCAGAAGAAAACTAGCCTTATTTTATTAATTTCCAAATATCTTTCTGTCACGGGAAAATGAAGGAAAATTGGAAAGAATTCACAGAATAACTGAAAAGGTTTTCAGAGGGCTACATGTATTGATTACTGAAAGGGAATTAAATAACCTCAGTAAAACTAAAGCAATTGCTTCATCAAACAAAAAATAAATAAGAGGGTATAATTACAATATTTAGATGGTTTTATACCACTAACACAGAAAAAATTAAGAATAATATTCCATACAAAAGAAAGTGTGTTTTAAGGGAACAGAATAGAATTAAGTAAAAAAAAAAAAACAATTTAAAGGAAATCTTCTGTTGCAATAAGGTCTATTGACCAGTGGAATGCTTTTTAATGATAAAACTCACACTGTTTGCTAATATAAGGTAGACAAAAAAAGTGAATACCAAATGGAATATAATAAACTAATATTCTGCTGCAATCAATCATATTCTTACTTTAGTACCAAACAGATGGACTGGATGCCTGCAAGAAATTTCAGATACTTTAAGAATTGCCCTTTTGCCATTTGGTTATATGATTATCTAGTGTTGTATGTCTTGAAGGGCCTTTCTGATATATTTCTAGAGTTTTACATTTTTACTATGAAAAAAAACCCCAAGTTACAGACAATTTTGAACAACATGCCAAGACACTGAAGGATATGAAATTTCTAAAAGATAAGGTGATCTGTTCAATAGTATTAAGGAAAAAGGAAGAAGGAAAGAAAATGAAAGAAAAAGAAAATGAAAAAAAAAGAAAAAAAAATATGTTCTATAGTGTGTATAGTAATTACTAAATAAACATAAAGGGAAATCAAAAAGCCTCAGAAAGGCAAGGTGGAAGTTCATCAGTCTGTCACAAAATATATAATCTTTTTCATCTGAAATTATTCTAGTATTATGCTTTGATTAATTTTTCTAAATGTGTGCCTATGCCTCAGTAGTAACTTCAGCATAGAATACCATATTTACAGCTTCGAATATCAGAGATCCATTCAAAATTCACTTGAAAATTACATCTGGTGAAAAATTCAGCTTTCATAAGTAGAATGAAATATTGCATGCAATACACCAGTTTCTTATTTACTACTACACAATTTCATAGTCCTGTGCTTCCATACTCCCACATGTAATTTCCAAATAGTCTAATCCTCATCATTTTTTTTACTGTTATTTCTGAGCAGCTTCCCAACATTCTTCATGATTTCTCAAAAAATTTCAGAGGAAATGTGGATGACAAAGCCTGATGCAAAACTTTTCTGAGATTATCAATGTAAATGTATTAAAGTAAATGTTACAGAAACAGAATATATTCACTGCAAGTTCTATACATTGGTTTCTAAGACAGAAAAAGAAACTGCGTGGTTTAATTTGCAGTTGTAATTTTGACCCATCTGCACATTTTACTTAATGCTCTACAGTAAAGTTGCATGGAATTGTACTATAAACTGAAATGTAAACTGAAATAACATCACCATATCTGAAAGCCAGTGAGACAGAAAGAAGGATTCATTCCTTTTGTTTGTCTGGCTATTATCAGAAAATAAGTTTTGAACAAACATACTGCATGACTACAACAGACAATGTACCTGCTCACGAAGATTTTAAAGGCTGCTATTTCATGCCTGTAAAATAATTAGGGTCTTAGGTACCAGAACCTATTTTCTCTTGTATGGAAAATAATAAACAGAATAAAGCGGAATGGATTTCTTTATTATTGCAACTTTTTATTCCTATCTTAAACGTTTTACATCACTTTGGTTTGTATTATTTTTATTTACCTTTCTATAACTATTATTACTGAGCCTGACTGGTGCTTTGAAACATACATCTCCTCCTACCACTAGATGGAAGTGAAAAACCTTGTAATTTCTCTTTTTTCCTGTTACATGGATCTCTACCTATTTATTTGCAATAAAAGCTTAGAAATAGTCCAGAACTAGAACTTACAGAGTTAGGGAAGGGTTACAGAAGCGCAGTAATTGCTACTGGGTGTAGTACTACCTTTGTTGCTTGTAACTCTAACTGTCAAAAGAGAAAAATATTTAAAACATGTTGCACCTTCATAGCAACAACAGTAAAAAACAAAACCGAACAAAACAAAAAACAAACAAACAAACAAAAACAAAAACAAAAAACCAAGACAAACTAAGGCAGAACTCTGTTCACTTGTCAGTATATTTGACATTTATCTACAGAAACACATGGTAAAAGAAATAAGTTTCTTATTTCAATTTCCTACAGAAAAAAACAAACAAACAAACAACAAACAAACAAACAAAAACAGAGGGAGTTGGAAGCCTCTGTGCTGCTAGAAAGTTATGACCTTGTTGCAATTACTGAAACTTGATGGGAAGAATCCCATCATTGGAGTGTGGCTATTGATGGCTACAGGCTGTTCATCAAAAAACAGGAAAGGAAGGAGAGGCAGAGAACTTGCCTTCTATATCAAGATGGGCATTAAGTGGGAAGAGCTGTCTCTGAAGAACAGCCATGAACAGGTAGAGAGCTTGTGGGTAAAAATTAGAGACCGGGGCAACACAGAGATCTTTGTGGTTGGGTCTACTACTGGCCACCTGATCAAGGGGAGTCTGTTAATGAAGCTTTGCTGCTCCATCTACAGGAGGGATCACACTTGCAGGCTATTGTCCTGCTGGGGGACTTCAGCCACTTCAATATCTGCTAAAAAAGTAGCATGGTGACCTGTTGGCAACCCAGAAGATTCCTGAAATGTGTGGTGGACAATTCATTTAGCCAGATGATAGACAGCCCCACCAGATAGAACATGATACTAGATTTGATGGTCAACAACATAAGCAAGTTAATAAGGGATGTCAAGATTGGGTGTAGCCTGGGCTGCAGCAAGCATGTATTGATGCAGTTTGCAGTCTTGAAGAATCTAGGTCAGATAAGGAGTAAAGTCAGGGTCTTGAACTTTAGGAAGGCAGACTTCTAGCTCTTCAGGGAGATGGTCAGTGGGAATCCCTGGGAGACTGTCCTCAAGGACAAGGGAGCAGAACAGAGCTGGCAGATCTTAAAAGTAGTCTTCCACAGAGTGCAAGAACTAGCAATTCCCAGGAGCAAGGAATCAGGCAACAATGAAGTGGCTGGCTGAATAGGGAACTGCTGGTCAAACTAGAGGGAAGGAAGCAAATGCATAGGCAGTGGGATATACCCCCTCTGATAAACATTTATGGTGAACAGGTAACAAGAGGTGAGGAGAAGTCTGAGGTACTTACCAACTCTTTTGCCTCAGTCTTCAATGGCAACCTCCCTTCCCGCACATCTCGAGAGATGTGTGACAGGATGAGGACTGGGAGAGCATTGTCACTCCCACTGTAAGCTGAGATCGCATTCACGACCACCTGAGGAACCTGAACTAAGTCCAGGGAACACAGTGAGAGTGTCCTAAAGAAATTGGCTCATGTATTTGCCAAGACATTCTCCATGGTATTTCAAAAGTAATGGCAGTTAGGTGAAGCCCCAGATGGCTGGAAAAAGGGAAACACTATACTCATCTTTAAAAGGGTAGAAATGAGAACCCCGGGAACTATTGACCTGTCAGACTCACCTCTGTGCCTGGGAAGATCATGGAACAAATTTTTTTGAAAGCTATGCTAAGGGACATGGAGGACATGGAGATGATTCAAGACAGCCAGCATGGCTTCACAAAAGGTAAATCCTTCTGGACCAACCTAGTGGCATTCTACAGTGGAGTGGTTACATCAGTGGAAAAGGATGTCATCTGTCTGGACTTCTATAAAGCCTTTGACACAGTCCCCCTCAACACCCTTCTCTCCAAATCAGAAAGTGAGGGATTCAACAGGTGGACTGTTTGGTGGATTAGGAATTGATTGGATGGTCACATCCAGAGGCTATGGCATCAATGGCTCAGTGTCCCAATGGGCATCCGTGATGAGTGGTGTCCCTCAAGGGTCTGTATCGGGACCAGTTATTTAATAGCTTCATCAATGATATAGACAGAGGGATTAGGTGCACCCTCAGCAAATCTGAAGAGGACACCACGATGAGTGGTGGGGTTGACACACCTGAAGGATGGGATGCCATCCAGAGGGACCTGGACAAGCCCCAGAAGTGGGCCAATGGAAATCTCATGGTTTAACAAGACCAAGTGCAAAGTGCTGCACTGAGGTCAGAACAACCCCCAGTATCAATACAGGTTGAGGGATGAACAGACCGAGAGTAGCCTTGCCAAGAGGGACTTGGGGTTGCTGGTGGATGAGAGGCTGGATATGACCCCACAATGTGCACTTGCAGCCCAGAAAGTCAACTGTATCCTGGTCTGCATCAAAAGAAGTACATCCTGCAGGTTGAAGGAGGTAATTATACCCCTCTACTCTGTTCTGGTGAAAGCCCACCTGCAGTACTGCATCCAGCTCTGAGGCTCCCAGTAGAGGAAGGACATTAACCTCTTGGACTGAGTCCAGAGGAGAACCATCAAGATGATCAGAGGGATGGAGCAGCTCTCCTATGAAAAAAGACTGAGAGAATTGAGATTGTTCAGCCTGGAGAAGAGAAGGCTTTGGGGTGACAAATTGTGGCCTTCCAGTATGTGACGGAAAATACGGAGAAAGACTATTTACAAGAGCTGTAATGACAGGATGAAGTGGAATGGGTTTAAATTAAAAGAGAGTAGTACATAATTAAAAGATTATGTATTAGGAAATCATGTACTGTGAGGGTGGTGAAGCACTGGAACAGGTTGCCCAGGGAAGTTGTGAATGCCCCATCCCTGTAGGTGTTCAAGGCCAGGCTGGATAGGGCTCTAAGGAACCTGGTCTAGTGGAAGGCATCCCTGCCCATGGCAGGGTGTTTGGAACTAGTTGATCTTCAAAGTCCCCTATCAATGCAAATCATTCTATGATTCTATGAGTTACTCTTCTTCTGAAAAGATGTAAAAAGTAGAAAATGTAAAAGTACAAAACTATTAGTTTCATGATGTGTGCAAGTTAAGAAATACATAATGTAAAGTACTTGTTGTTTCTTGTTTGAAGATCTATCACCTATTCATTTCCTGAACCTTTGTTACTGTAGAAGGATGATATCAACAGACTGATGTGGCAGGTCATCACATTTTCTCCATACACAGCAAAATAATTACTTTTAAAATCTTTAAACTAGCATAATTTGGTTTGTATCCCTCTGCTCATGTGGACTCTTTTAACCTAACCATTGTACCCAATGTTTAGACTGAAGTATTACTTCTAATTTCTTCCTCTCATGACTAGACCTGTCAACGTTTCTGTTAAAATTTTCAAAGAAATATTTTCTCTCTTGTCCTGTGATGTATTATTATATATGCGTATTTTGTATGAGGTAAAGCTTCAATAAGTACTTAAGAAATGAAGGCTTTTAAGAATTGTTCTACAATTTCCAGAAATCTGAGAGTTGTTGCGTTTCAGCTTGATACCTACAACCTCAGTCCTATGAAGATCAAGTACATATCAGCTGGGAGATGTTTCTTTCTGTGTTTTTTTTTTTGGTTTGTTTTTTTTTGGTTTTTATTTTGGTTTGGTTTGGTTTTGGGCATTTAATGAGATTGTATTAAAACTTTAATAATGATCATAACTAAACACCAAATCATCAATATGCAAACATCACAGACTATAAATGCATGTTTCCAGTTTCACATACCTGTGTATAAGAAGAAAACAGCAAAGAATGATAGTGAACTGCATATAACAAGCTTCTTGTTATTATTCACATTTATTTCACAGAAAACAGTTAACAGTTTAGGGTTTTTTCTTTCCCTTTATTTCTTGTTCTTTCTTTGACAATCCCTTTAATTCTCTCTTTTCTATAACCTCCACCTAGATCTCCTGTCTCCTAGAAATGTATCATATCCCTGGTGTTGTCAACATTTATATAGAAGGGCAAAACACTGAGATAATTAGTACAAACAGGAAACTGTGACATATGATCAACTCCTACCTAGACAAAAACTAGCATTTTTTTTGACAAATGAGCATCAACTTCATTTGTACCTTCTCAGTAAACTAGGCTGGATGTTAAAGTAAAGTTGGGTAAAATACTGTTTACTGAGAAGTTCTGAGGAAGAGGGGTAATATTTAAAGGGGAGGTAATAGCTTATGTTTTTTTCCTAAAACCCTTGCAGTAAGGTTTCTTTGACTGTATGCATTTAAGCTATTAACTGCACAGAGCAACTACCTGTTTCATTTTTTATAAAGCAGCCTACATGCTGCCAGCCTTCTGTAGCACCAGATGACAGTCTGCTAAAGCCTGCAAAAGAGCTGAGGACAGTTTGCATGCTCTGTGAAATCCTTGAAAAAGATTAAGAAGAGAAAGCGACTTGTGGTTTCATAAGGGAGGCAAAAGAAAACAAAAAGTCTACCTGAGAAGGTGTGGTCTCTATTTAGTTCATAAACGACCCACAGAGTTGGGAAGATGCAAGAGAGGTCATGTATTAGAGTTATGAGGCCTTCCTTCCTTTTTCTTTAAGATGAGCTCCCAAAAGAGCCTTTGGCACTAGAAAACAGCAGTGTAAAATAAGTATTCATGCCAAAAGTGAATATGTGAATTGCTCTATAATTTTGTCAATGGGTTAAGTTACCATGGATCTACTCTTGCTGCCAAAATAGGCACTGCACTTAAGGAGTGTCTCTATTAAGAATTGCAGTGATTTTCTGTAGCATTTCATATTTCAGTACCTGAAGATACATCCACTTTTAATACCTTAAAATACATCCATATCATGTCCCAGAGACTCTTGTTTTTGCTTTATATGATTTAATCTTCTCACTTCATATTATATAATAGTATTATGTTATTAAGTGTCAAATTTCTCGGGAAAGTAGATGTACACCAGTATTGAATTGTACAATTTACTTATACCATTGTACTAGTAGATAAGGTATTTCAAACATTAGGTACATACCTGGTGCAAATCAGGAATCTTGATAGACTTAAGTGGGGCTAATGGTTTTTTACCAGCTGAGGCTAGGACAAAAAACAAAGTATATTCCATCTCTTGTCAAGATCTTTATTGAAAATGCAATCTTTTAAGAATAAGTCCCAAGTGAAAAGCTTAAATGTTTCATGTGATTATACATTTTCAACATTGCTTCTTTAACAATGTTGTAGTTCATACTTTGAGAATAGACAAGAATGATGAAGTATATTGCCAATTCTGAATACACATTCTTATTGCTCTTTACTTATTCATCATTGTCATTTTAGTAGCTTAGGTGTTGAAGTAGACTATTGTTACAAGCTGACTAGAAAATATTATAAGCCCTACCTCAGAAATGCCAAACATCTCATGTCATATTTCCCGTCCCATTATTTTAGTTATTCATTTCAGCTTTCCTTTTATGGTGGTTGTCATGAAATAATACTTGAAAAAAGTACTTAAAGACCATTTTTGTCAAGCAAGTGTCCTATGCCTAAGTTCCAAGCAAGTTAGCAAAGGAGTTTATGAGTTTATATCAGGAAATTTTTTACTGGAAGATTAATGCACTGATATGTTGTCACAGACAGTTTTCTTTATATACTGCAATTTTGACTAATGCATCCAGTTTAGACATGATGTACTAGAACTAAAGAATGACCAGCTCCTTAACTTTTTGTCAGATGCTTTCCAGCTTCACAAGAGCTCTTAAAGTAATTAAAGATCATCAGAAAGCTTTGCCCTAATTGCTCTCTGCAAGTCTTGATCTGTTCTTTGCACTCACAATGCAAAAAGTGTGATGGAAGCTCTGACTCTGTGAAAGGCACCCACAGCTGAGAATAATACCATAGCCGGATGTCAGCTTTTTGTTTACCCTTTGATTTACTTGAGTAACTCAAAATGCATCTGTTGATATATGGTTTTTCTTTTTTTAATATTGTCAGTTTTCAGAACTTATAGTCTGAAATGTACCTCTTATTCCTACAGGATTTCAATCTGAATTTTTACTTTCACAGTCAATGGGAATTCCAGGCTTGACATTGATTAAGACAAAAGAGAATATTTTGAAATTCAGTTAAATGGTCATAAAGAAACATACAGTTCTTCTCTAGATAAAGAAAGAACAACTTACAAAACCAAATGAATAATTAAATGGTTTAGACTCTCCAATATTTGTACAGCATCTGCTTTGATGGAAACCACAGTTGTCCATGATCTCTTATGTTGTCTTATGATCTCTTCTATAATAACCAGCCTAACTTCTCTAAATGGAGTTTAAATCCTTGTACACAGAAACCAAAGATTAAAGAAAAAAACCCATCAAATGCAAAATCAGTTACAAAAAAAAAGTATGTCCCCCAATATCTTAATGAACTCAAATAGGTAATTGATTGGACAGTACCAGGAAAAGTATGCGAAGAGAAACAAAACATACCAATGATCCTATATATCTATTGAAATATGAAGTCACACACTAACTTCCTGAACAGGATTATTATGGGCTTTTTTATGCCCTGTGGCACAGAAGTCCATAAACCACCTGGGTTGCAGTAGGAGTGCTGTCAGCAAGTGAAGGAAAGTGATCTTTCACCTGTGCTCAGCACAGGAACTGGAATTCCCCAGCCTCAGTTCTGGGCTCTTCAGTTCAAGACAAACATGGACAAATTTGAGATAGGCCACAGTAGGGCATCAGAGATGATTCAGGCACTGGAGTTGCTGACATACAGAGGCTCAGAGAGCTGTAACTCAAAGCTGGAGAGTCAGCTACATGAGTTCATCCCAGAGGAGAGGGCTGGCTCAGAGAGATCTTACATATTTGGATAAATATCTCATAGGATGGAATGAAGAAGATAAAACTCTTCTCAATGGTACCTACTGACAGGATATATGGCAACAGGAACAAATGAAAACACATGAAATGGGTTTTTTTCCTTCTGTTTTTTTGGCTTGCTTTGTTATTTTTCTTTCTTTTCTTTTACTCTGAGGGTGTTCAAACACTTGCACAGGTTGTACAGAGAGGCTGTGGAATCTTCAATCTTTGAGATGTTTCCAACTTGATATCTCCTTCAAAAACCTATTCTAGCTGACCACGCTTTGTACAGGAGCAGGTTGGACTGGACAGACTCCAGAGGTCCCAATGATTCTGTGATTCTGTTCTGTGAATTTAAAATCAGGTATAGATATTTCTGTTTTATTTTAAACCTCGACCACCTAAGTAGGACCTTGTATATAATCAAGAGCTAAAAGACAGTGAGAACCTGTCTTTTCTATATTTAAAACTAAGAAGAATTTATTAGGCTGTTAACATTTTTTACTTAGCTTAATTACAGCAATTAAGAGATTACCTACACTGAAGCACTTATCTGCAGCAGTTCTAGCCTAGAGGTGAGAATCAAAGGGAGAGGGAAAAGGAAATAGTTCATTTATTCTCAATTCAAGTTGACACCAGACTTTAAGGTATATTTGTCACCTTTCCAGGTTTCAAAGCAAATTTGTAAGTGACTGAGCTCTTTGGAAGAGAAAAATGCAATTAAAGGTCTCATGGAACTTTCAATCTATTTATGACTTTGCTACTAATGCTGGAAGGAATATAATCCATTACTTTCCCTCATCAGTCCTTGAATTTTGTTGAGTGCTATTGTGCTACCATATTTTGGCATCCTAAAAAGATCAGAGTTGTAAGAAGTGGAGAGGGTGATGGTACTATCATGGAAACATGATTCTCTGATATAAGTTCATTTGCAAACTTACCATAGTCATCCTATTGACTATTTTCACCAACTGATTTTAGGTATTGAAGCATAGGGTATATGCTGGGCAGAACTGGTCTTTAAATACTTCTTTCAAGTACTGTTTCAGCTAATGAAGTGACAGCCACTAAATAAAAGCTGTAATGAAGAAACGGCAAACAAAAAAAGTGATGGGAAATATAAGATGAAATGTTTAGAATTTCTGAGGTAGATTTCCTAGTCGGTCTATAATAATAATCTAGTCCAACACCTAAACTACTGAAATAACATGAATAAGTTAAAAGCAATATCAATGCATACTCAGAACTGGGAATTTGCTTCATTTTTGCCTTCCTGTCCATTTGTTTGTTCTCAGACTATGAACTGCACCCTATATATTTGAATCCATATATGGGTGTGATTTTTCCTTTAAATGAAGACTGATGTTTTTAATGAATTCTGGATAACAGAATAAATTACCAATTCTTTCAGAGCAACTTAAGATTTCAAGGTTTACCCACATCAAAATTCTGCTCTAATTTGTCACAAATTGCTCTTTTGCTTTTAGCACAAATGTGGGTTTTTGAACAAATTGCTCTCATCTGCATTACCTCTTGTAACTGCTGCTTTAACTGGTCCTAAATACCTCAGTGGAACTAAAAAATTTTAAATTACGTGTGATGTTCTGATATGAAGGGGAAGGGAGCACCAAGGATTCATAGATGCTCATGGTCAAAAGGAATGATAGAAGTCAGAGGGTGGTAAAGGTTAAAAAAAGTTATTCATAAATTATACATTTGGCATGGAAATTGATATGTTAGTCCCTTTTCTCCTTGTATAAGCACAGGACATTGGGTTTTGGATAAAGGGGTAGGGTGAAAGGGAAAAGAGAGAGGGAGATGGATTAAAGATATGAAGGAAATAAGGAAAAAAAAAAAAATCACCAATCAGGGCTCCAGCATTGATCCATCCGGTAGGGTGTCCAGGCCTCCTGGCTTAGTGGTGGTACCTTTTGATAGATAAGTTCCTCACTTTCTATGCAAATTGATTATCATGCTTGGTACATTCTTTTAGACCTTTCTGGAAATGTGTTGGAGTGTGTTATGGATCTTTGGTGGTCTTGACCCTCTCCGTACAGTCCATGTCTACTTTTCAGCCTCATTCCTGCACTTGCACTGTACTGTGTGCTTATCTCCAAGAGCCAGAACCAGGAAATTTGTCTCAGAAAAGTGCTGCCTACTTCCATATGGCCCCCTTCTCCACATCCTGTTTTTTCTCACAACATGTTATTGCCAACAATCACTTGTTGGTTCCACAGCTGTCCACCTATCAGTGTTTGAGACATACACATTAGCCCCTTTATCTTCTAGGCTTCTGCAACAGGTAAGAGAGGTTTTACTTGGTTTGTTCTTTTTTTTTTTTCCAGAGCAGTCAGCTATATCTGTGAGTCCCTTCTGAGATAAATTCTGATAGACTGATTGCCCTGTTTCCTCACCCTTACCAAATAACAGTCTTTCTAGAATGAAGGAAGCTACATCCAAGGTATTAACCGGTGTTGGTAGATTCTTTCAATTCAAGTTATTTATTGAAACTTCAATTTTAAACCTGTATTTATCAACTTTTGTTCTGATTTGGTCTGGTTGTTGGCTTCCCCTACTGCTCCAGCCCCCTGAGTTACTTGTCATCCTTATCTCAATCCACAAGTAAGTAAAAATCCCCTTTAATCCCAAATCTTATGTCACTGTTGGGAAGCATTGTATGCATTTCTCTAATCATTCATCCCTGGATGCAATAGACTGTGGTCATTCTGTAGTCTTAGAGACAGGTACCACATCTCCTGTGAATGGATATAAAAGAAATACAAGTCAACAAAATGTCTGGAATATGGCTTACTGGGGGCACATGTAATATGATACTGTTTTGAGTCCAAAGAATATTTTGTGTTCCAAATGAGAAAGTGTGTTGGACTCCAAGATGAGATGATGACCGAATGATTCTGCTGGAATTAAAGGGGAATGGGACAATAGGGAAAATGCATGCTGCACAATTAAGATATGTGTTTTTGAGAATTCACCTTGCCTTACTGACCAGATTTGGCACCAAAAAGCATAGAGTTTTTTCTATCACCTTAGAGGAAAATATTACCTTGTGTAGTCTTTTGAGGAAGTAAGTTCTACTTGCAGATCATTTTACTATTTGAATACAAACAGCTATTTAGCTGATGTAAAGAAATAAAGACAGCTGTTCAGACTTTTGACACAGGGAAAAAAATGTAAGTGCTTCTTTAAGCAAAAGGTCATCCATCTGTCTTAGAGTATTCTCTTATGCTATTCTTACTCAAATCTACTATTTTGACATTATGTTTCTTGCTCATCAACCAGTTCTGAACCTCAGTTCAGAGGGAGCTATGAGCTCTCACAGTGGTATGCCTATGCTGTAGTTTATACTTCAACATTCAGTGAATCCCATATAATATGTGCATATGTAAATATGAATTTCCAGTGCAAATGAACTGCAGGGCCTTGAATACTGAAAAAAAGTGATTGATGAACAAGAAAATTTGAAGAACCATTTTTTCACTTTTTTAGTCTCAAAGATCAAAGCCTTAGCAAGACTCAGACTTTGAGGATATTTGCTTTGAGATCTTGACTCTCACCTGTTACATTGAATAGATCCTGTGAAATTTTCCACAAGACTGATGGATACATTTCTGCTGGGTGAAGAATTTTATTCTTGTCCTCTGGGAGAAACCAGGATCCATCACCTGTTTCTTTAATCAGTGTAGGAATGGATTGATGAGAGAAATAGGTTATGGATTCTCTGGGACTCTAGACAAATAACCCAATGAGACTTTACAATGATACTTTGATCTTGCAAGTCAAGAATTTCACATTCATAAGAGGAAGGCAGACATGTAGTCAAATGTATGGTTTGTGTCAGCAAACATTCTTCTTTTAATACAGTAAGAAACAAGACCATCATTTACAGTATTTAAAGGGAAAACACAACACACAGTATTCTATAACAAGGATTATGAAAGTAGGAAGCAAAACTACATATCACAAACTTTAAAAAATGCAATAGGAAAAAGCATGTTTGAAAATTTGTGACTGTGTTGAGGAATACATATGATACAGATGGCTCAGCATGCAAGCTGCAGTGCTGTTGAAAATGACAACACTATTTTTTGCTTTTTAATAGTTTTAAGTAACTTTTTAATTGATCATTTTTGACAGTCATGGAGTTGTCCACTTTTGACAGTGGGTAGCTAGGTTTCTTCTCACAGACTTGTCTTGTTTGTTTCATCTTTAAATCACCAAGGCTTTGGGTTTCCCTGGACTAGTCCAAAAAGCTTCAACAAACTAAGCCTGAGGGAATTGAAGATTAGATATCTGGGATTTTAAATTTACATATTTGGAGTAACCAGAAGATAGCAGATTAACAAAGATATTACCCAGAAAGCTGGAGACTCTCTGTCTGAGGAAAAATTATAAGAGGACCAAATTAGTATTAAGAGTTAGAAATCAATAACCAATAGAAGATAGAATACTAATAAATGAAGATAATTAAAACCAATGAATATTGATTTTTATTTGCTAAAAACATATAAATATGTGAAAAGTCTTGAAAGGGACACATGTAGCTGGAATGATTCACCACGTGTCTCTGGCCAGAATAAAATTATGCCTGGCTCACTAACACTTAAATGATAGTGTTGAAGGATTTAATTTCTCTCCATTTTCCATTTCAGGTGACAATGCAAGCTCTAGATTGAGCTCTGGGAGGGTAGGAGGCAGAGGCAGGAGGCCCAGGCAAGAGGCTGTGAACTGCTGACCCTTTGCATAACAAGGGGCTCCAGGACCTGAGACCCAGCCAGGTGACAGGACACTCTGAGACAAGGTAGGAGCCAACTCCCAGACTTTACAGCAGTTAGACTGTGAGAAAGGCACCAGCTCAAGCTGTTATTTAGTTATTTAGTTACTGCACTGTGATTAAGTGCCGTATCTGCACAGTATTATTTTAAGTATCTGGTTGTCTGATACTCTGCTTTGGGAAACCTGGGATCAAGCCAGCAGGGAAACCTGGTCTGACTGTGCGAGTGTGGTGTGTGTAGCTAAGAAGGGGCTTTGGTCTCAGCTCAGGTTGTATGAGAGTAACTGCCAGAATGGCTCCTGGGTGGTTGGACAAGGAAATTTTCTGAATAACTGGATGATTCTTATGTAAAAAGTTTTGTAGGTTTTTTTAAAAGTCTGATTTCTTTTCAGATCTCCATTAATATTTTTTTCACAAAATCACAGGAGCACAGAAACATAGAGAGGCCCAAAATAACTAAAGTTTGAAGGGACTTCTGGAGTTTGTCTTGTCCAGCCTGCTCCTATACAAGGCAGGGTCAGCTAGAATGGGTTTTCAAGGGAAATATCCAGTCAGGTTTGGAATATCTCCAAGGCTGAAGACTCCACAGACTCTCTGTACAACCTGCACAAATGTTTGATCACCCTCACAGTAAAAGAAAATAAAAACCAGATGGACGGAATTTCATGTGTCTTAATTTGTGCCTACTGCCCCATGTTCTGTCAGTGAGTATCACTGAGAAGAGTCTGTTTTCATCTTCTTCATGTCCTCCCATTCACAATGACAAGATTTCCATGAGCCTTCTCTCCTCTGTGATGAACTCCTGTAGCTGACTCTTCAGCTGTCAACCTTTGCTGTCTGAGCCTCTTTCTGCATGTCAGAAGCTCCAGTGTCTGAATCATCTCTGCTGCCCTACTGTGGCCTCTCTCAAGTTTGTCCATGTTTGTCTTGAAATGAGGAGTCCAGAACTGGGCACAATACACCAGGTGTGGCCTCTGCAGTGCTGAGCACAGGTGAAAGATCACTTCCCTTGACTTGCTGGTAACATTCTTCCTACTGCAACCCAGGAGGCTGGTGGACTTCCGTGCCACAAGGGCTCCTTCACTGTTATTTGAAACTTAGCTTGTACTGTTACATGGGGTTACTCCCACTCAGGTGCCTGGCATTTATTTATTAATTAAATTAATAAAAACTGCCTAATTTGAATTGAAAGGTGAAGAATAATTATTTAGACTTAAAAAAAAAGGGCAGTATCATTAAAGAATCAGAATTAAATATGAAAAAGAAAGAAATACTTTTGCCAGAAAGATAAAAATCAGTTCTTCTATGAATCAGAGATATCCTGAAACTTTAAGGAGTAGAATTTGATCTAATTTTGTTATTTTTAAGAACCACTTGTATTGGGTTTTCATGGCCAGGTTCTGGTAGCAGGGGGACTATAAGAGTGTCTTCCCTGAGAAGCTGCCCAAAGCGTCACTCACATACAACACAGCCAATGCCAGCCAACTTTGAGATGGACTCACCACTGGTCAAGGCCAAACCAGTCAGGAATGCCTCTGTGATACTGTATTCAGGAAGGAAAAAAAATAAAAATACTGCATTGAAGTAATTGCAGACAGAGAAGAGAGGAGTGGGAATATATGAGACACAAAACTATGCAGACCATAAGGTCAGCAAGGAAGGAGAGAGAGGGCATGCTCCTGGTGCCAGAGCTGAGATTCCACTGCAGCCCATGGTGAAGACCATGGTGAAGCAGGTTGTCCCCTCTCATCCAATGGAGATTCGCAGGAGAGGAGGAATCCACCTGTAGTCCCCCACACCAGAGCAGGTGGATGCCCAAAAATTGTTGTGATCCTAAGGAAAACCTGCACTGGAACAGCCGACTGGCAGGGACCTGCAGACTAGTTTTAAGAGGGCATTCCTGAAGTCACAACCTCAACTGGGAGTATTACTTTTAAAATTATTCAAGACTTCAAAAATCCACCCACTGAACTTTTGCAGAACCTTCAGTTCTTTAATGCCTTGAGATCATGACAAGAGAGAATGCTGCACAGGTCTTCCCAAGAGACACTTTTAATTTTAGGGAGAAAATAAGGAATCTAGGCAAAAGTTTAAAAGGGTAGCATACAATCAAGGTAGAGCATTCCACAAAGCACTGACTAAGTACACTCCAACCCACACAACTTAGGAGAATCCAACTGTGGAGGTTTGGGTTTGCTCCCTCCCAAACCCAGCTGCTGGCCACAGACTTCCCTCTNAGACTTTACAGCAGTTAGACTGTGAGAAAGGCACCAGCTCAAGCTGTTATTCTGTTATTTAGTTACTGCACTGTGATTAAGTGCCGTATCTGCACAGTATTATTTTAAGTATCTGGTTGTCTGATACTCTGCTTTGGGAAACCTGGGATCAAGCCAGCAGGGAAACCTGGTCTGACTGTGCGAGTGTGGTGTGTGTAGCTAAGAAGGGGCTTTGGTCTCAGCTCAGGTTGTATGAGAGTAACTGCCAGAATGGCTCCTGGGTGGTTGGACAACGAAATTTTCTGAATAACTGGATGATTCTTATGTAAAAAGTTTTGTAGGTTTTTTTAAAAGTCTGATTTCTTTTCAGATCTCCATTAATATTTTTTTCACAAAATCACAGGAGCACAGAAACATAGAGAGGCCCAAAATAACTAAAGTTTGAAGGGACTTCTGGAGTTTGTCTTGTCCAGCCTGCTCCTATACAAGGCAGGGTCAGCTAGAATGGGTTTTCAAGGGAAATATCCAGTCAGGTTTGGAATATCTCCAAGGCTGAAGACTCCACAGACTCTCTGTACAACCTGCACAAATGTTTGATCACCCTCACAGTAAAAGAAAATAAAAACCAGATGGACGGAATTTCATGTGTCTTAATTTGTGCCTACTGCCCCATGTTCTGTCAGTGAGTATCACTGAGAAGAGTCTGTTTTCATCTTCTTCATGTCCTCCCATTCACAATGACAAGATTTCCATGAGCCTTCTCTCCTCTGTGATGAACTCCTGTAGCTGACTCTTCAGCTGTCAACCTTTGCTGTCTGAGCCTCTTTCTGCATGTCAGAAGCTCCAGTGTCTGAATCATCTCTGCTGCCCTACTGTGGCCTCTCTCAAGTTTGTCCATGTTTGTCTTGAAATGAGGAGTCCAGAACTGGGCACAATACACCAGGTGTGGCCTCTGCAGTGCTGAGCACAGGTGAAAGATCACTTCCCTTGACTTGCTGGTAACATTCTTCCTACTGCAACCCAGGAGGCTGGTGGACTTCCGTGCCACAAGGGCTCCTTCACTGTTATTTGAAACTTAGCTTGTACTGTTACATGGGGTTACTCCCACTCAGGTGCCTGGCATTTATTTATTAATTAAATTAATAAAAACTGCCTAATTTGAATTGAAAGGTGAAGAATAATTATTTAGACTTTAAAAAAAAGGGCAGTATCATTAAAGAATCAGAATTAAATATGAAAAAGAAAGAAATACTTTTGCCAGAAAGATAAAAATCAGTTCTTCTATGAATCAGAGATATCCTGAAACTTTAAGGAGTAGAATTTGATCTAATTTTGTTATTTTTAAGAACCACTTGTATTGGGTTTTCATGGCCAGGTTCTGGTAGCAGGGGGACTATAAGAGTGTCTTCCCTGAGAAGCTGCCCAAAGCGTCACTCACATACAACACAGCCAATGCCAGCCAACTTTGAGATGGACTCACCACTGGTCAAGGCCAAACCAGTCAGGAATGCCTCTGTGATACTGTATTCAGGAAGGAAAAAAAATAAAAATACTGCATTGAAGTAATTGCAGACAGAGAAGAGAGGAGTGGGAATATATGAGACACAAAACTATGCAGACCATAAGGTCAGCAAGGAAGGAGAGAGAGGGCATGCTCCTGGTGCCAGAGCTGAGATTCCACTGCAGCCCATGGTGAAGACCATGGTGAAGCAGGTTGTCCCCTCTCATCCAATGGAGATTCGCAGGAGAGAAGGAATCCACCTGTAGTCCCCCACACCAGAGCAGGTGGATGCCCAAAAATTGTTGTGATCCTAAGGAAAACCTGCACTGGAACAGCCGACTGGCAGGGACCTGCAGACTAGTTTTAAGAGGGCATTCCTGAAGTCACAACCTCAACTGGGAGTATTACTTTTAAAATTATTCAAGACTTCAAAAATCCACCCACTGAACTTTTGCAGAACCTTCAGTTCTTTAATGCCTTGAGATCATGACAAGAGAGAATGCTGCACAGGTCTTCCCAAGAGACACTTTTAATTTTAGGGAGAAAATAAGGAATCTAGGCAAAAGTTTAAAAGGGTAGCATACAATCAAGGTAGAGCATTCCACAAAGCACTGACCAAGTACACTCCAACCCACACAACTTAGGAGAATCCAACTGTGGAGGTTTGGGTTTGCTCCCTCCCAAACCCAGCTGCTGGCCACAGACTTCCCTCTGCCAAAGTACCCAAAGACAATTGTAATAAAAGTGTATGTATATATATATAAACACATATATTACAATTGTATACAATCAAACACTATGAATACACAGAACAAGAATTCTGAACAACTCCAAAAGGGAAAAGGGAGAAAGGGAAGGAAGGACAAAAATGGGTAAAAATAAAACAAAACAGATGAACACACACACTCGTGAACTCAGGGAAAAGCTCAAATAAAGTAACTAACACAATAAATTCTCATCAAACTCCCCTCAAGAGAAGTGGTTCCTTCCCCTCCACACAGCTGGGACACCAGTTTCTCAGATAGGCCTCAGCTCATATAGATAAAAGCTGAGCAGACACAGAGACCTGATGTCCTTCAAGCACACAAAAGGAAGAGAGAGACCAGGAAGAAACTTTCCTCCTCACCTTATATACAGATGGTTACATGAAGGAATGGTGTGGAATACTTCCTTAGTTATGACTCTGTTACCAGGGAAGCCCTAGACCAAAACCAAGAAAACTAAACCACCACACCAACTCCATGATTTTAAGTTACACAAAATAGTAAGTAAGAAAAGTGATTAAGAGGGTAAAGAAACAAAGAGAAAGAGATTAAGAAAAGACACTAGGAGAAAAATAACTACCTCCAGAGACTCCTGTGGAAGGCCACCTTCACAGAGAGAGGTAAGAGAGAAGAAGCAAGATGGAGACCACATGCTCCTGTATTTATGTGCTTTGGCCCTCTGCTGCCACCCCTCCCAGGAGGGACTTCTGCCTCCGTGACCACTCAAGTCCTCCAGGCCAGAGTGAGGAGCGATATAGGAGATCAGAGGCTCCAGGGATGTGGTGTGGGCAAGATTACCCTTTTGCTCTATCTCCCTGTCCTTATCTCAGTCATGAGCCTTTCATTATATTTTCTCTTATTTCTAATTTAAAGTGAAAGACTTACATTTGAATGATTCTTTATTAGCTGTCTTATGATTTAAATTTCTCTGGGATGTTTTTGTAGTTTTCAGTCATGAAAAGACGTTACAAAACCCCTGCATTTGTTGATCTCATCTTGAGTTTCTGATGATGACAAATATAAAACTAGGATTTTCAGAAATCATTATTTATTTTATGAGAAACTAAGCATTATGTATAGATAATATCTAAAGCTTTGTCCTTGGAAACAAGAAGTTATTAAATTTCAAAGATATGGATTGAATTTGACAATAAAAATATTCTCCCCACCCAACAGTGTATTTTACTTTAAATGCATTTTGTATGACACTTTTGAAAAATTCTCTGCATTCAGCTGTCTAGTTGAAGCTGAAATTACATAATTTCATGTTAGTTTTTCACGGTACTATATGTGACATTTCTGCACCAGAAATGCATTGTATTTGAAAGCAAGTTAAAAATACTAAGAAAAGTAACTTCACCTTTACAGAGCCTTCTTTCTTATAAAAGAAAGGAAAAGTATTTATACTTGCATAAACCTGAAATCTGTATGAGGTCTAGAAATAGGTATCCTTTGTATGCAACCTCAATGTAAAGCACTTTAAAAATATGAAATTACAACCAGGTAGGTAAAGCTCAGATTGTTCTCTTCTTGCAGAAGAAACTTTCTTGTGCATTATATAAGGCTTCTGTGCTGACCTTTAAAATTTTCAGAAGTTAGAAACTGCAAACATTAGTAGAAAGAAAACTCAAAAAGATGGGACAAAGGGAAAAGAAGGTGCTTATTCTGATTATTGTCTGTAAAGAATACTCAGTCCTAGTCCTTACACAATGTTTTTTCTGTTTTCTTTTCCTTTCTTTCCTTTCTTTCCTTTTCTTTCTTTCTTCTTTCTTCTCTTCCTTCCTTCCTTCCTTCCTTCCCTCCTTTCTTCCCTCCTTCCCTCCTTCCTTCCCTCCTTTCTTCCCTCCTTCCCTCCCTCCTTCCCTCCCTTTTTCCCCCCCTCCTTCCCTCTTTCTTCTGATATTAAATAGGGACTCATTGCAATAAAGATAAAAATGATAAAATTCCATGCCACTGAAAACCACAGCCTCCTTCATATTTTCCTTCAGTCCCATAAATCTGATATTTCTGCTACATTGAAACCTTATCTCCCTTCCCCTGCTTCAGTTTGTTAGGGCCTAATTAGCCAGATGCAAAGAGACTCTGCTGGAAAAACTTAATATAAGACATTAAACTTCTTGCTTCTGGGAGGAAGGGCATTCCTTTCTGGTTGTGGGAAAGTTGTGGATAGAGTGGTCTCTCCACCACTGGCTTTCATCATCCCAGACATGGTGAGCATTTTGCATGTAAATCATCTTCTCTTTGTACACTCCTGCTATTATATTGCTGTTGTTACTGTTCATTTTCATATCTTATTGCTGTTTCCAGAAAATTTTCCTTATCTCAATCCATGATCTTTGCCTTTTTTACTTCCAGCTGGAGCGGAAGGGGAAGCAAGTGTCTGCATGGTTTTGGTAGAAGCCCTAAATTGAGGAATTATCATTTCTAAGGCGCAAGAGGTGAAGGAAACACTGGGTAAAAATATAGCAGAGCAGTCTACTCATTTTTCATTCATTGCTTTCCTCTTGTTGTCACATATCTGAGACTTCAAACAAAAATCATAACTGAACAACAGGCACCAACTTAAATACCAGAGTATGATAGGCTCCTCTAGAGGATGATTCAGAACATCTGCCTAAATTAACACTTACTAAATATAAATGTAGCTTTTTAATATTTTTCCTGATTTGAATGGAATATCTGCTGATTGTAAGGCAGCAGACTCAAGTTGCCTACCATCTTTCAACTTCAGATATTCAGATCAGACCATGCATTTTGCTCTTTTATTACATTACCTTAGTCTGAGATTTAGCAACTGCAGTAAGTGGTTTTAGTTATCTTTCCTCAGTTTGGTGAGGGATGAATAGGACTAAACAGGGGGAGAATTTTGTAGACATCAACTGCAGTTATGTAGGTTCTACAAGTAAATATGGAATGTGGTATATTAATCCAATTGAAGATATAATAACTCATCTACACTTTTCTCTCATGTGTTGGTTGAGTTACCCTCTTTTCACTAGACATGACAAGTGAATCTGGAACTGTGTTAATAAAATTGCATTGCTTTCCTTCACAGTCACCACATCCGTGAATGAGAAAATAATAAACAGAAACAGCTCATTTTAAGTTTAAAAAGTTTACTTATTCATGAAAACCCATATTTGTTTCAGCATCATAATTTCTTTCTGTTTAGAGATATTTTTCCTTGGAGATGAGAAGTGTGGTCTTTTTGGTTTACTTCCTTTCAAATAACACAAGAAACACAGTTGCTATGGCTATTGTAAATGTAAAAGATATATATATATATATGAATTTAAATGAGACAATTTTTTTCTAGTCAGAAGTCTTTATGCAAGAATTAAAATTCTCTATTATGACAATGACAGACTTTTATGTATGAAGCTTTGTTCTGTCTGACAGATCTAAATTCCTGACAACCATGTATCACATTAAGGATCCAGAGTGCATGCATGGTAATATTTCTCCATCTGTACTAATACTGTTTTACATATGTCTTCCAGTGCTGTTTCAGCTGGCAGGTTTAGTGAACATTGGTTTTGTTTGAATAAACATTTTGAATACTATATTGAAAATTTTTACTGGGAGCATGTCAATATTTTGTATTACTAAGAAATTTCCCAAGAGGACCAATGTTCTAAGGATGAAAATCAGTCTTCACTTCCCTCAGCTTCCAGAAGATTAAGAAAAGGGGAAAGTGGGATTCACACATTTTAATTCAAGTACTGGCAACAGAATTTTAGTACAAGTTTCCTTTTTTTGACACTATAATTCATATTGATTTTATACATATTGTACATATATTTATATGTATACGTAGTACATATTTTGAAGCCTTAGTATGTTCTTCACATCTGTATTTTCATATACCTTAAGAGACTTAAACCCTTCTTTCACATTTCTAGTGCTTTTCTTTTCCCACCACTCTAATCTTATCACATGTTCCCTAATCTTCTTTACTGCATTTTTATTGATGATATGTTCCCTTATGTGATCCCTGATCATTTATAACACTCCAGTAAGAAATAGCATCAGACATTAACACCGTGGAAGGCAATGGAACTAGCAGTCATTTTTTCAGCAGGTCATCCAAATTTCCCAATTTTTAGTATTGTAATATGGTTGTTTAGGCGTTTATACATTGTTGTTCATATACTTTGCATTTTTAATTCAGAATTCTGCTTCACTTTGACAGATAAACAAAAAGGAAAAAATAAAAATTTTCTTCGTGTTTGTTTGTTTGTTTTTATTTGTTCTCTTTTGAGGATGTTTTGGTTTGGGGTTTTTTGGTGGTTTGTTTGTTTGTTTGTTGCAACAGTACTAGTGAGTCACAAGTAACAAGACAAAGAGTCCATAAATATTAACTTGCAAGAAGTAGCACAAGGTGTAAAATTATGGGAGATATATTCCAAAACCAAGATACTATTTCTGAATTTTCACAACAATTTTGTGTTTTCCAGTAGTTGAACAATGTCTAGAGGACCAAAAATAAGCTTCAGACTTTTATTCATTCTTTCTACAAAGTCCTTTTCTGGAAAAATATGCAAATATTATAGTAGGTATATAATATTATAGGTAGGAGCAAAGCATATTTGCAAAGTAAAAAGTCTTGCAAATACATATAACAAAAATAGTTGAGAATTTTCAGAACTAATAGACTCTGCAATTGATTCATAATTGCAGCATTTCACAGGACTTAACATTTCAACTTCATCCCAAATTTGTTGTTATTTCATCTCAATACATTCAAGTAGACTGGTTCCTCTCTTAATAAAAACATATCACTGGTATACATGTACAATCAGCTAGAAAACTTGTTGTCTGTGTAAAATAATCCTGTTCTGTATTCATTGCATGTGCATTTATAACCAAAACTAGAACTCCCAAAAAGGATTTCACAGTGCTGTAAAGGGCATCATGAATTATTTACAGTAAATCAAATTTTATAACCCTTCTCAATCTTTCATAAACTGTATCTTCATATTTTATTTGATATTTTATCCAGAGACTTAAAGCAACATAAGTCAGGGAAATCCCTTAAATTCCTGAAAGATTTGTAGGAGTACATGAAGAAACAGTTCTTACAGTACCTTCTGCATTTGGTGTAGCTGTAAGACTATTGATATCCTGTAAGCATTTAATATTTAAAAGAAAAGGAGCAAGATTTTCTGAACTGTTCAATACTCTGAGCCTTCTTTTATGCTGAATTAAGGCTACTGATAGTTGTTAAGAACTGTTAAAAACTTTTCTCCAGCTCAGTGTTTGACTTGTACTTATCATCCTTGCTGTTGCAGGGAACCAAATTTATAATACCCTTTAAATGTGTGAGAGTCAAAATATAGGTCAGAGATGAGGAATGAGAATGTCTCCTCAGAAGTAATTCTGGACACTGGAAAAAAGAGAAAAGTTCAGAGAGGAAATCCAATAACTATTAAAATTATTGAACATTGTCTTTACAAAGTACCTCAAGAGGCTTATTTACAGGGATAACTTAAGGTAAGACTACAATGTGTTTTCATTGCAAATGTAGATGTAGCTGAGAGGTTGGTTACTTGGTTGGTTTGTCTGTTTGTTAGATTTGGTAGATAAAGGCATAACGAGAAAAATGTAGTTCCTGGAAAAGAACTTATATATAAGAAAGTAGAAAATTATCTGTCTGAACTTAAAATAATGTTCTCTTAGGACACATGTGACTTCTTCAACAACTAAAGTTACTGAAACAGGTTCCCCAGGGAACTTGTCATGGCACCAAGCCTGTCAATGTTCAAAGAGCATCTAGACTTTTGTCATATGGTTTAGTGTTAGGTAGTCCTGTGAGAAACAGGGATTTATAATCAGTGATCCTTATGTGTCCCTTTTGAATTGATATATTCCATGATTCTATGATGAAAACTTATTTCTGAGTTATGAATATACTCAAAGTCCCCATACATTTTCATTAACATCCGGAAGAAAAAAAAAAAAAGAATATAAAGAAGTCATAAGAAACAGGCAGCTTAGACGCCAAGCACTTTATTGACACAAAGGCATGAAGAAACAATCATTTCCTTCTATCTCTGACCGAGAGATGCAAGAGTCTATTTTCAAAATGTGCCCTACGTATGTTTTCGTCTTCCTATCCCTCCAGTTCTTCTTGCTCAGAGCCAATTAAGCTTTCCACTTAAGAAAGCACATACTGAACTTACTGTATCTGTAGTGATCCCCATTGTTTTCTGAAGAGAGTTTAATGACAGGAATTACAGTGTATTTGTGACTTTACCTTCCACCACTTTTAAAGCGTGAATTATATGTTTTATTTGTTTAAATCTGATTTCCCACACATATATAACCATGTTCTTTCAGGAACAATAAAACAATGTAAGATTAAAAAAAATGTTTTAAATCTTATTGTTTTTCTACCTCTTATTTGCAATTAAAATATCTTTTTTTAATGAGAAAAGAAAGCATTGATGTAATATGTCAGTCACTGGGACCCATAATGTCATGATAGATCCTGAAATTAATAATGCATGAAGAAATATGTTATATATCACACACATGGCAAAGCATTCAACAAAGAAAATTCTTACATGTAAAGTTAGAGCTTGTGTAGTAATGAAAAACAAACTATGTTTGTACTCACACTTCCAATCTTTAGTTATTTATGAAACAGAGTCAATTTTATGCAATTTTCTATGAATACTTGCATTTCAGTTTTTTGCTGAATGTCTAATTTCACTCTTTTTCTCATTTTAGAACAGAATTTTAAGAGGATTACCGTCTTACATATTGTAACATATAAGATTGTGAAATAATACAGGGCAATTATAAATGATTTTGAAAAAAAATTTGAATTTATGAATATTGGATTATATAATGTCTTATGCTGAGACAGAAACATTTTTTCTTCTGGTAATACAAATATCAGGTTAATCATATTTTTTCTGAAATGAATTGGTACTTTTTCATTGATCACAATGAAGAAGTACTCAGCCTTTATCCAAGAATTGTTGGAATTTGCTTAAATGTTTATCATCTGAAATATCACCTAAGAACAAACTGTACATTATATTTAATTAATAAATGTATACTTCTTGATCTCCCTGCAAAATACAGGAGAAAATATTCCATGGCAAATTACAATATATGTGACATTGACAGTGTGTCACACCCACCTGGCTACAACCTCCTTTCAGATATTTGAAGAGAGTTATATGGTCCCCTTGGGCCTCCTTTTTCCCAACTCCCCCAGCTATTCATCATAAGACTTGTGCTCCAGACCCTTCACCAGCTCCATTACCTTTCTCTGGACACACTCCAGACCCTCAATGTGTTTCCTGTAGTGAGGGGCCCAAAACTAAACATAGTATTCAAGGTGCAGACTCACCAGTTCCAAATACAGAGGGACAATCACTTCTGTCGTCCTGCTGGCTACACTATTTCTGATACAAGCCAGGATGCCACTGGCATTCTTGGCCACCTAGACACACTGCTGGCTCATGTTCAACTGGCTGTCGACCTCCAAGTTTTCGATCAGGCTGCTTTCCAACCATTATTTCCTCATCCTGTAGCACTGCAGGGGGTTATTGTGACCCAAGTGCAGGACTTGGCACTTTGTCATGTAGAACCTCATGCAACTGGCCTCAGTCCATTGATCTAGCCTGCCCAGAGCTCTCCATAGATCCTTCTTACACTCAAGAAGACTAACATTCCCTCCCAACTTGGTGTTATTTTCAAACTTACTGAGGGTGGACTCTATCCTCCCATCCAGATCACTTAAAATGATAGGAAGCAGGACTAGCCCCAGTAATGAGCCCTGGGAAACACTACTTGTGACTAGTCACCAACTGGATTTAATTTCATTCACTAGCACTCTTTGGGCCTGGATATACAGCCAGTTTTTTATACAGAGAACAGGACACCTGTTCAAGCCGCAAGTCCTCAGTTTCTCTAGGAGAATGCTGTGGGGGAAGTGCCAAAGGCTTTACCAAAGAAACTTTCCTATGAGTTTCACAAGCCACAAATCAGTGACATAAAGTAAAAACAGATTGTAATTGACTTTTTGTTGTTTTCTTTTGGTAATAGAATCCAGTATAAATTAGGAATTACTCAAAAAGCAATATTCAAAGATGACATGATTAAAAAAATGTTTTGCAAATTTGGAGGTTTTCAATTCAGATATACTTCAGATAACAGCATAATTAGCAAAATCACCAGAAAAGTTATTTGATTTGGTTAGTTTTGTCTTTATGCATAATAATTTAAGAGAGAAATATATTTGGAGAGACACATTCATCAATAACAGACTTACAATTTCATTTAACAATAAGAAATGTCTCAAGGTAGTCATTTGTGTGACCGAAAAGACTCAAATAAGATGGCTGCTAGAAGTCTTACACCACATACATTTCAGCAATATAGCACCCAGGAAATATCTGCTTTAGGGTTGACTCTCATTTGAATGGGAAAGATAATGAATAGTTGTCATTTGAGGTTGACTGTAAACGAGCAGTAATGTTCTTGAGTACTTCACTTGAAGTACACTGTTTAGAGTGTTTCCTTTAAAAATGCTAAATTGTTGCCATGGAAATAAAGCATAAGTACTTTGCATAAGGAAACAAAAAATGTATTAATTTTGTTTTATTCATTGTCTTATATTCCAGTAGTTATGTTACATTTTTATGCACAGAAATAGTTTCAGAACACAATGATTATATGTGACATTCCATTGCCAGGAAAGATTGTCAGTTACTGAACTTTTTGTGTTGCTTCTATTTTTGTATCACAGAATGAAGTGCTAACATTCATCAATTTCACCATGTGCAACTGGGAACATGTTTTAAAAACGTACTATTCAAGCAACTTTGGTAAAATGGTCAAGCATTGGGTTTACTGAAGAGCATTAAATGCTGCATCATGCAGAAATATAAAGCAGAGAGAGTAAATTAAATTAGAAGACTTGAATGGTGGTTAATGAAAAATTAGAAACCCCTATAATCTATTGAAATACTAAAAGTAAAGATAGAATATATATAATGATATTCTATAGTCAAAATGCAAATTCAACTTACTAACAGCAAGATTTTAGAATTATTCTATATGTTCCCCATAAGACAGCGAAACAACTAAACTGCATCTCCAGGCTACAGGCTAGTTTAATATTTCATAGCAGATTCTGCACTGTTACAAAATCTTGCATGAATCAAGGATCAGCTGAGGGATCAAGTAGAGAGAGGTGGTACACAGTTCAGTATAAAGTCCAGTTATGAGAGGAATTAGTGCTTTTACACAAATACAGGTTCCACTATTACGTGTATGTATTATTTTTATCTATTTAGTAAAGTATTGTACAGACATATGAATCGAATTTTAAAAATGCCTAAGTTATGTTGCTGTAAGGGGAAGGAAAAAACTTTCCAAGACAATTTTGTTTGGGGGTTTTTGGGGTACAGAGTATAAAGGAGTATAAAAAGTATAAAAAGGGTACAACCCATGTTGACAAGTAACAGATAGAAAAAAACATTGCTAGGATTGAACTCATGGCCTCAGGAATACCATGTGAGCTCTTTTCCAAGCACCACCACTTCAAAACGCGCAGAGTAATTTAATCATCCCTCTCATTCTGGCTGAACCTGTACCCAGCCACCCCCTGAGCTGCTCTGCTGTGTCTTTAGTGAAACAAACAAGAAACAACAACCTGCCCCTCCCAGGTGAAAGACCCTGTCACCCACAGGCTGGGAACACTGACTCTTGCAACATCTGGGCCCAAGTCAGCTCACCTCCCAACCCACTATAAACAAGGAAGAACTCCGTTTTGTAGCTGCTTCCCTGCAGCTCAGCTACCCCAGCAGCTCATGCTGGTACCCAGTTCCCATTACTGGTCTCGTCTTCCTTCAAGCAGGACTTGAGGTTCTTGAGGTCCGGCCAAGGAAAGCAAGCGAGGGGAAACATCTCCCCTCTCCCTTAGGAGAGCGAGGTAGGAGAAAACCCCCCACTTTTGATCTTCTGAGCTTGGAGCTCCTCTCCTCCTTTTCAGGGTAGGCGGCCCTGGGCACCCCACCAGGCTGGGCAGCAGAGAGCAAGGCAGGCACACAGAGAGAGTGCGTGTGTGTGTGAGAGTGTCAACAGGGTGCAATTAACACAAACATCACAAATTGTATTATAACATCACATAATGATCTCAGCTGGAGCTTTTACATTATAACAGAATTGCCCAGCTAATTCAGGGGTGCCAGGTTCAGTGATAACTTCAAAACATAGGTGAGGTCACAGCAAAGTTGAAATTTGATTTTTACTAAACTGCATTTATGACCTTGAGATTCCAGAGCTGTATATGGATATTCATAGGCTTGAAGGCAGTAGCTACATTAACAACGCACAAATCTGTATTAAAGAAGAGGACCACAAGTACAATGATTTTTAAAGAGTCATCAAATAAGTGATAAATGAGTGGCAGAAGCAACAGAACATAGGGAAATGAGCAGTGAGTGGACAGATTACTTGAAAATTAACAGGGGATTTTTTTAATACCTGCCCTTTTTTATAATTATTTTTAAGATATAATATTGATTCTTTAAAGAATACCATAAAAATAAATTAATAAACCACTAAAATAATAGGACTAACTGGAGTTAACACTCTTCTTTGAAATTCTGTTATTATGCCTGAATACCCAGTGAAAGCCTTTACTGTTTATCCTTTTATTTCAGCAGACCAAGTCACAGACACTGAGGTGGAGGTACAATGTTTTAAGTAAACATTACCAGGGCTTTGATAGTGGAACAAAAAGATAGAATTGTAAGTGATGTCTAGCTACAAAAGTGCTCTGCAATGATAACATAGAATGATAATGCCCAAGTGCACACCTATTAACACAGCAGCCTAATAACACCCATTACCTGCAGCTATATTTTAGAGGACTGAGTTGAGAAAATCACCAAAGAAAACGTCTGGGTTTGTAAATATTGCAGACTTCTCTGTACTAAAGTTGTTCAGATATACAGGAGTGTTTTAACACAAAGTGACACCTGAATGAAGACTATTTTAATTCATCTGTTCTATAGATTTCTACATCTATATGTTAATCACTGAGTTTTATGAGCTTCTGACTGCCTACTGCTGTAAATTTTAGGAAAACATATCTTTTCCTTTCCTGTTTATTTTTTTTTCTGGCATATTTGGTGAGCATGTTTTTCACAACATTGCAAATGCCTTGAAAATTTCTGAAGTTCGTAAATATGTGAAGAAACCAATTGTGAATAAGTAAATGATGTTGCATTATTAAATTAAATCTGAGTTTCTGTACCTTTTCCTTATAGAGTTCCCCTTGCATATACACACACAAAAATCCCCAAACAAACAAGAAAACCTACAGCTATTTTTGTATTTAAAACAAAAACTAAGATAACAGTAAACTCAGCCTAAGAGCAGAACAGACATAAAACAACTTATAAACAAATTTATCTCTTTGAGTTACACTGGAGGTCAGTCTGTGGTTTTGCTCAGACCTTTTTCTTGCTCTTTCTTTTTTTGGTTGGCACCACTCTGTCCTGTGCCATTTTCTCTCACCAAGCATGCGATTTCTCTGAACTGGTGCTTACTTCTGCCAGCAAATACTGCTACTACTGTTGCAGCACACCACACAAGCGTAAAAGAAACTTTATCATGCAGTCGATGCCTTCTAGAAGGGAGATAGCAGGCAGTACATAAATTTCAAATCTGTTAAGGTTGCTGCTGTAGAAGCAATGAAAATTTTCACAACTCCATATTAGTTTATTTGGAAGTGAAAATATTACCTACATTTGCATATGTAGCCTTAGATAAAGCCATGATAGTACAGAAGTGGTCAGCTCTTTAAACTTGCTGATAAAATATCTGTCTCTGTTTACACAAAAACTGAGGCAGCAAAATCCTGACATTCATAACTTTAGAAAATATCAATATTTGCATATTTGTTGGTAATATACATATTTTTTGTATGTTACTCCTGAAGACTATGTAGCTGCTGCAAAGATCCTCTAATACTGAATTTACGGGAGGCTGTGGAAATAAATACTGTGAATAGAAGGAGACTGTAGTAAGAACATGTTTAAGTAATACATGATGCTCCATTCTAAGGCAAAGGACCATCTTTAACTGGCAGAATAGTTTTACCTGACTTCAATGAGTGGTGGCTGATATCTGCACTATTATATAAATATGGGCAGTTTATCTGACTCCAGGTGACTTCTCTTGGCATTCAGGGCCATTAAAGACCAGGAGCAGTGAATAGCACCCAGGCTGGCTAAATAAAATCAGCCTCACATAATTCTCTGGAGGATACATCTTGCTCTCCTGTTGTCACTTATGATGTTGCATGGGATAATAGGCAGCTGAGGTGAAGGATGCATCATCCTTTTCTTAAGTTAACAAAATAAAAACTTTTTATTAAATAAATTTCTGTATCATTCAACTCAAAGATTGCTTTTTTCCCCCTGAGCTTTTGTTCTTGGTGGATTCAACTCACACTTACTGCATTGAATAAGGTAATACAATACAAATAATATAAATAAAATTAAACAAATACACTTTCAGCTTTTTAAGGACTTTGCTATTCCTGAAAAGATCACTGTTTTATTAATATATTAGTTTCTTCAGCAGAATAAATAGCAAAGTTCATTTAATAAAGAATGTGTTGACACTGGTGATACTAATTCCTTAAATCTTAAAAAATACTCTATGGTTTTTGATAAAAAATGCCCAATTTTGACCTCCTACCTGTTCTTTAAAAAATGTAGGTGTTAATAATACATCATGTGAAAAAGACTTAAAGACATTATGTTGCTAAGTCCTGGAGGGAACTCAATAAACCCATTTCAGTTTAAAGCACCATCAAGGGAACCAAAACAAGTGTGTGTCAGGATGTTTCATATTATAGCGTAGGGGGACATAACACTTGCTATATGTGGGAAGTAAACAGCAGGGTTTTTCACTGAAAAATGAGCCAGAGAAAAAACTTGTGATCACAAAACAAAAAACCATATTGCCAATCCAATATAAATATAAAAGCTTTTCCACACATTCAAGCTGTGCCTTGCCCAACTAAAATCTCATGTTAACTTTTGTGAGACTTATTGTTTGTTTCACAGCTAGGAAGAACTGAGAAAAAAAAAATATTGTTCTTTTTCCAGAGAATTTCTTCATGGAAAGACTCCTGCCATGTTTTTCACTTTAACTGAAACACCAAACTATGATTATCTGATTCATCCTCTCTTATATTACGTAAATTAACAGAGCAGAAAATGGAAAGCTTCAAAAATTCAACTCCTCTTCACAAATTTATATTGAAAGTATATTTTTTGAGGGTTTACTCATGATTCTTACATTAATAAACATAAATTTTCATATGTGAACATCAAAATATATTTTTGAATATTCATTACTATTTGATTTAATTTTTAAATTGTCCTATGAGTCAACCCACCAATGGAATGTTCTCCTCAAACCTGAAACTTACATTACAAAAAAATTGCAATGTTCCAGAAGCTAATTTTCTAGGAAATAACTTCACATGCATTTGGATTTATTCTTTCACACAGTTATTAGGCTCTTTTTATTCACCAAGTGTTGAACTGACAATATGGACAATAAAGCATGTTGTTATCCTCTTTCAGTAAATAAGAAAACAAGAATTCATAAGTAAAGCTTTTCAGGTGAAACATAATTGTTATTTAGATTTGTATCTCAAATTGGTGAAAATGTTCTGAAACAACAGGCCAAGGCAGATCAATATTCCTGATTTTAGATATTACTTGTGAAGGAAAAAAAAGCTTTGCATTTTTGTACAAGAACTTTATACTTTTCTTCAGGAATTTTGGTCCCCCATGTTTTCCACTGTGTCAGCAGGGAAAAGCGCAGAAGGTCTTATTGTCTGCCTGTAACAGAACAGATCCAATTGCTTTTCTCAGGCTGCTCCTGTTCTCATTGCAGCCTAAGTAGATGAAATGCAAACAGCTTCAGTGATATGAAAGCTACTAGTCAGTCATGGGAGCTAACAGCAGTATGTCTGTGTTATTCTTGAATAATCACCGTTTCTCAGACCCCTGAAATTACCAAGCTTCATTGTAGTTAAGGGGCAGTAGAGTGAAAGAAGCACTTTATCTGTGATCTGCTCAGATTTTTGAGGTAGCTTGATACTTGGAAGTGACAGCTGATAGTGAAAATGAATTTTTCACCAAAATCAAGGATATTTGAAAGGGCTTTCATTGTTCAAATACTTTTTGGTTAATAATGATAAATTTTTAGGTCTGAGTTTGGTGAGGTGCTTTTGTTTGTTTTGTTTTGGGTTTTTATTGTTGGGTTTTTGGTTCTGTTTTTGGTTTGGGTTTGGTGTTATTTCTTTGTTTGTTTTTTGGTTTTTTTTTTTGTTTGTTTGGTTTTTTCAAGACTAGGATGGAAGTGCAGCCTGGACTTACGTATCCTCTGCAGTCTTGAAAAAGACAGAATTTAAAGATAAATACCTGTCCTTAGCATAATGCTCTTGAGGTAACTTTATGTCAGTACTCAGGTCAGGGGTTTGTTAAATTATATTTTTTAACTTTGTCACCTACTCTGCATATTGGATTCCTTGCCAGGAGTTCAGAATATTGTTGTGGTAGTTCTTCACCTGCAGGCAATAGAGTCCCGTTTTTAATCCACTCTGCTTGCAATGGACCTCATAACATACAGGAGCAAATAAAAAATATGACTTTAATGCTGAACATCTTCATTATGCCCACTGAAACCTGAAGAGAAAATTTTGGTTCCAGTAAAAGCTTCTTTCCCATATGGATGGGAAAAAAATCAAGTCAAAGAAATAAATAAGTAAATGAAAGCAAATTCTATCATTGTATTACAAGTACTTATTAAATCACAATTCAATATTTAAACTAGCAAAACTTGTGGCAGCAGCATCTGGCACTACAAAATTGCTAAGTCCTATGACATTTATTTCCCTCTAATAACTAGACTGAAAGATTACATTGTCCTGAAGGAGCAGAAAGAGCCCTGCTCACAGGAGAAACATTCGTGTGGGATTTTTTCTTCACCAAATATTCATTGGAGTCACAACTGGTACTTTTACTTCCCTTGTGAAACTCTTCCACCTTCCTTTAAAATCATTCATTTTAATTACTTGGATTCATTCTTCTTGTTTACTCTTTGTCTTTATTGTGATCGATAAAGTTCTTACTTTGCCTTTAAAATAAGCAGTATGGGAAACTGTGTTAGGATATAGATTCCCCATTCTATTATATCTGCTTTGATGGCACAGATTTTCTGCTAATGATGCCAAATACGACAATGTGGATGAGTGTCTGAGTGTCTGACTGCACTGAATTGCTTAATTTAGTGTAGGCAGCATAGAATGCTACCAGAATAAATCTAGGATCATTAGTCCAATTGCTCTGTAGTGATAACATTTCAGACAAGGAACTGGATGAGTCTGGAATCTGAATTAAATGAGCTCCACAGTCTCCAGAACACAAGACAGTACAAGTGAAACTACTTTAAAAGTGAGATTTTGTTTATATGTCCAAACTTATATGTGAAGACTGTAAATGACATTTAAAGGTTTTTAGCTTGTTTTCCTTCTCCTAGTCACTACATTGTCATACCATTTTCCATATTATTTCAATACCTGCAGACAGATTCTTAATGAAAACAGAAACCAAACAACGGAGGAAAGGCTGTGTATGCTAACTGATGAAAAGAGAAAGTGAACAAGCTAAAGACTTACACCTGTATTAGAAACATAAAGGCTTGCAAAGTCGGTGTGTATGTATGTGTATATAAATATACATATACACTTTGTACATTTTATATACATATTTAATACTCCTTTTCATGTAACTGAATTATAAAACAAGAATTTAGCTACTGTAATGTATTGTAAAATATCTGACCTCCTAAATGGGTTCAAGTGTAACTTACTGTTTCCCATCACAAGGTCACTGCTGCATTTAAGAGGCTTGAGAAAAAAGATAATTGATTGAGCTGATCTATGTGCCTTGCTCATCTCACTAGGCCTATTTCTCATCTGCCCTGGGTTAATCACCAAGTCCACAGCCTGCTGATGTCCTCCATTACATCATAATTAAAATAAGCAGGCAGAGATGGGGAAAGCTGGTGAAATTATTCGTATTTTCTTCTGAGGAGCCAGATGTTTCTGGATAGATTTCATTTAATTCTATGACAGTTACAATAATAGTCTCCGTGTACAGAGAACTGATAGTGACATCGATAACAGGGTAAGGAAAGTGAAGTGAGGCGTGCTTCTTAGCCAGTTAATTATGATAATTCATTTTTGCGGATCATCTCATCTTATTTGAAAATTATAGTAGATTGGGGAAGGATTTAACATATGCAAATAAAAACTATTTAAAATATAATTCCACAAAAGTTGCATTATATTCTCTAATGCAAAGCCTTCTCAGTGTGTTTCTTTTACATCATTAACAGGTTTGATTTTTTTTAGGACATAAAATGTCCTGTGACGAATATCAAGATATCTAGAGGAAGATCACATTTTCAAAAATACATTCGCATTTTGCATAAACAAAAGTCAGTAGTTAACTTTCAGGGCTAATAACATAACAAATAAAACAAAACATGGAATGAAAGAAATTTTACTTCTGGGAGTGGTGCAGCAGACAAAATAATCTATCTTCCATTTGAATCCCACTATATTGTAATTACATTGAAATATATATTTTAAACTATTTTTGATGATTTAACCTTAGGAAATTGTTTCTATGATATTCATATATTGCAAACAGTGTTGCATTCAAACTGAAATACTAACAGTAAAATAAAGATAAACATCCTGCAGAATATCCTTGTCCTGTAAAAATTAATACATCTTATCAACTCTTTAATTCAGAGTGTTTGAAAATATGAGCAGCTGTCTTGAATTGTTATACATTTTATCATTTCTGTCTTAGAAATTAAATATGTGTATATACAATATACACAATATATACACCATATCTGTATATATAAAAATATATACAGATATGCACATATATGAAATGTGATGGCATAAATATTCGTTCAGATCATTGTGTTAACTGTCATCATCTAACCACCTGTGAGGATTTTTTTGAGTCCTCATTAATAAATCAACTTCACATTGCTATCTCATGGCCTTGGTAAAATAAAACACACTATTAGATTCCCTTAGCATAAGGGAGTGTGGAACAAAACAAAAATACGTTTTGTAACTCATATTGCTAAAATTAATGACTTTGGGTAATTTCTCTGCATGCACTGCATAGTGTATAAAATCAATACAAAAATTCTGCAGAACAAACAGAATTTTAGGTGATCAATACAAGACTTCTTCAATTCATTTAGATACTTGTATGCCTATGTAAAAGAGTTGCTGATTATTTGTTGTGGAGGATATTAAATACTTTATTCGTATTTGTTTATCCATCATAAACACAAATGTACAAATCAATTTCATTAAAAAAATAATTAGACTGTGATACAAATTCTGTTATAATTCTCATGTGAAAAGTCCAAGGAAACTTGGTAGCTAATCAAAAGTTTCTCTTGAAAAATGGGATCAGAAATCTTCATGAAGATAAAACTTTGATCACCAATTTATGCTATCTTAATGAAGACAGATAACAGATCACCTTGACAGATATTGCAGTTACTATCAACGGAGGCAAATATTTGAAAACAGGGATGGATAGAAGACTGTCATCAATATGTGTGCAGATAGTTCCTTACTGTGCTACAGAATGCTGTTTCAGTCATTAACAATCCCTCAGGTGTAGATTTTTTTCCCATCATCACTATTTTGTGTATTGTTGTTTCAAATACTTTTGTGTTTTATCTGATTCTCAAATTATAGAGAGTATCCTTTAATTCTGCATTTGACCAGGCAACTATAACTACAGTCTCTTTGTAGAGTAGCCATTTTGCACATGCAGGATCATGTCTTAGAGGTGCTGAGCCACTTGACATTCACTCATGACAGCAGTAAGACAATCAAAAACAGTTGAATTGAATATCTTATTTTAAAAAAACTTTTATACAAAGAGGATGCCATTTATCCAATTTTCAGATACCTATGTGAGCTGTTTAGTTGAAATTTAATGTAGATAAATATTATAATTAGTAGAAATCTATTTATGTGGGAATACTCCCTGTTAACGTTGCTGCTTTAGATACCAGATTTCTAAGAATGAACACTTCACATGTTTGATGGCTCTTTAAAACCATGTAAGCATCAGTAAATCATAAGTAGCATCCCGTGGTGTGGCAGGAGGTGTATGTTTTAATGTTGGATTTTCCTTTCCTTTCCTTTCCTTTCCTTTCCTTTCCTTTCCTTTCCTTTCCTNTCTCCTCATTTGCATTCCCATTTTAATAAACCACCTGAATTTTTTGTCAGATTTTCATCAAATACTTGTCAAATATTGATACTAGATAATGGATGGTCTGGAAATACAACGTGAGGGGAAAAATGCTAACAAAATAAAAGTAATTCTTTTGAAGTAATTGAAATTTCATTGTGTTGTAATTTAGAAAATGATAATCTGAAATTCCAGGTTCTATTTAATTTTTTTAATACATATCTTCGGACACTTTCACTAAAAATCCTTGCAAATACAATGGAAAATTGTAACTTTGAAAAAGGTGCTAAATTATTTATGTAGAATACAACACTTTCAGGGGCTAAGATTATTTATTTCTATTTTTGGTGGTTGTAGATGTTATCTATTTTATTTTGCCCAAATAAATTAATAGCCAGATGATGAATATTGTCAACAGTTTACCTTCATATCAGTAGGATACTTTATACTGTTTTAAAATTGAGACATATTCTTACCTCATGCTTCAACATAGCATAATTTGGCTCAACACTGAACTCAACATTTTGCAGATTTTGACCACTAAAATACTACTTGCAGCTCAAACCTACATATTTTTCTTGTAGAGCTTGTTAGCTTCTCTTCTGTCATCTGTGATAACTGATCATTTTTGTTTCATAAATGTTCTGAAAGACTTTTGTAGCACTACAGACAGTTTTAATCTTAGAATGGAGCCTGCCATCCTATCTTTCCTCAGAACCCTGCACTTGCCTTCACTGAATTTCAGGTGGTTCATCCTGCCATTTCCTTGCTCAAGCAGAGGTATCTACAGCCTGTTGCCCAGAACCATGTCCAGACAGCTTTTGAATATCTCCCAGGGATGGAGACCTCACAACATCCCTGAGCAACCTGTACCAGTGATCACCATCTTCACAGTAAAAGTACGTTTCCTGATGTTCAAACAGAACTTTTACCCATTGCCTCTGGTCCTATCCCTGATCATCTCTGGGAAAAGTCTGACTCCTTCTTTGCTACACCCCTTCAAATATTCACATGCGTTCCTAAGATTGTCCCCTGAGTCTTTTATTCTCCACACTGAACAGTCCCAGCTCTCTCAGCTCTCCTCATAGGAGAGATTCTATAGTTCCTTCATCAACTTCCTGGCCTTTTCCTAGACTTGTTCCACTGTGTCCATGTCTCCCTTGTAGTGAGGAGCCCAGAACTGTACACATTACTCCAGGGCATTACTCCACACATTACTCCATTACACATTACTTTATTCAGCAGTGCTGAATAAAGGGGAAGGAACACCTCCCTTGACATGCTGGCAATAGTGTGTCTAGTGCAGACCAGGATGAATTACCTTTTTTTACTGCAAGGGCACATGGTTGACACAGGTTCAAATTTGGGTCTGTCAGGACCCCCAGGTCTTTTTCTGTCAAACTGCTCTCCAATTGGATGGCCCACATAATTCTTGGTGCTTGCTGTTTTTTCCCCCTAGGGAAAAAGACTTTGAGCATACTCCAGGGTAAACTGCTAAATACTGGCCTCCAAATAAATCTCATGTTACAGATCACTTTCCTATGGTATAATTCAGCAAGTTTTCAACACACCTCAACATATGCTCATCCAGACCAGTTCTTAAAGACTGATCTTGCTGATAAAGACTGAGGCAAGGGTTTCAGTATATCAGCCTTTTTCACCTCCTGTGTAACCAAGTTCCCCATTTCACTGAGCAATTAACTTGCATTTCCTATAGTTTTCCTTTTTGTCACCTACATACATACATAAACTCTCCCTGATGTCTTTAAAGTCCCTAGCCAGATTGAATTCCATTTATGTTTTAGCTTTGTTAGCTTTATCCTCAGATGCCTGAACAATGTTTCTGTATTCCTCTCAACTTACCCATTTTTCTTCCATGGTTTATACTTCCTTTTTGTGTCTGAGTTTCGTTAGAAGCTCTCCTGGCTTCTAACACAGGTCTCCTGGCATTTTTGCCTTATTTTTTATCCATCAGAATGGAACTCTCTTTTGCTTGGAGGAGCTGATCCTTGAATATCACCCAGATTTCTTAGGCCCCTATTCTCTCCTGGCCCTTATGACTTTTTCAAGCAGATATTTGAAGAGGCCAATGTCTGCCCCTCCTGAATCTGAGAGTTTTGAGCTTGCTCTTAACCTTTCTTCCTACCTTCAGTATCCAGTATTCTACTATCTCACAACCCCTGCAACCAAGTCTGCCTTTGATCTTTATAACCCCAATGAGCCCCTACTTGGTGGTGAGTATCAGGTCCAGCTTAACAACTCTCCTCATTGGCCCCTCTGTTATTTAGAGGAGGAAGTTACCATCAATGCACTCCAGGAATGCCCTAGATTGCTTATGCCCTGATGAATTATCCTTCCACCAGGTGTCTTTAAAGTTCCTGATGAAGATCAGGACCAGTGAAAGTGAGGTTTCTCCAGTCCGCGTGCAGAGGGACTGAGCTTTATTTCCTCATCAGGTGACTTATAGAAGACACTTACTATAATGTCACCTTTACTTTATCTAATCCAGTTCCATAAACTCTCATTTGGCTTCTCATACATTCCCAGGTAGAGCTCTGTGTACTCAGCTCCATCCACTCCAGTTGCTGTGTCACATAAAGGGAATTTCCCCCTCCTTGTCTCCCTGTCTATCCTTCCTAAAGAGCCCTTATCATACTTGTAGGTCGTTTCTGTTCTTTCAGCGCATATAGCCTAGCCATATGCACTACTCATTTAATCTACTCATAGTTTTGGGACTAAAATGCACATCTCTATTCTGCATGCTTATAGCTTGCAGAGTGGGATTTTGTACAGCTTGATAAAAATTTCTTTACTTGTATCTCAGTTTTAGTTTGAAGGCAATTTCAGAGCCCATGCACAGGAAGCACAATTTCTATTGGATCATGCTGTGCCATAAAGAAAGCTCTAGTGTATCCCCCTGATAATGTGACAATAACTTCTAAGCATATTCCAGAATCTTTGCTACTTATATGACAATATTTTATTTAAGAGCTTGGAGAGAAAAATCTGTTTGTTTAATAATTTGCATGCTACAGTGTTTGCTCCTTGATCTGTAGCAACACAAAAGCTTTGCATCTGCTTATAGCATAATGATGGCCTCATATTCACAGAAGCAGAACTCACTCTTTCTCAGTTTCCGCTCTTTCTTTTCTAGATATTTCCACTCCCCACTAATGTAGCTCCATTCAGAATATATTTCATGTCACTTCTTTGAGGGCACAGCAAATATATTCAGTACTTATGTAGCTGGCATTACTTTTTTTTTCCGTTTTCTGTGGTAATAATCTTTCCAAGTGCAGCACAGCAGAGTGTGACAAAACAGTTGGCCTTAATATGGTAATTGTAAGAAGCAAGCTCATATTCACTTACAGTGAAGTGTTCTACTGCAAGTTTTCTGTGAACTAACTTCTTTTCCCATAGGTTACAGATTGGTTTGGAAGATCTCCATCATCAAGGCAGTGCAGATCTGTCAGAAACTCTGAAATGTATCCTTCTAGTTTTACAAGCGTCTCAGTAGGGCACGAGTTAAAGCTTGTAATTTTATGAATCAATATTCAAGGGTTTGTCAGGCTAAAATGTTGTGCTTGATTTTTTCCACTGTCTTCCCTTCTGAACAGTAGTATATAAAATAGTGTTTTGAAAAGGTAGAGTTTTAGATATGTTTTGTAGGTGGAAATGTTTACACAAGCTAAGTATTAAACAATAACTAAGTTTACCCAATGACTAAGTATTAAACTCTGCTGTCCCACAGAGAAACAGTAGTCAGACATGGTAAAAGACAACTAACCCATATCTCTGTCTTAATGTGGGCTCGCATAGAAAGTCTGTGACTCTTTCAGTTTTCTTTCTGTGAAACAAACAATATCTGAATTTGTGAATATTAAATAACTGATATCTCAGGGGAAAAAAAAGGCCAAATACAAAAACAACAAACAAACAAAATCCCCTACCAAATCTACAAACAAACCACAATGTAATGTTGTATTATTTTTCTTTGGATAAGGATTTTCGTATTATGTTATTGATGAAACACACAGCCATATATGCTCAAAATTAAGAAGTAAAACCCTCAGATAGGTGATTATTTCTGGTCTGGCTGAATCTGCAAGGGTGATCTTATGGTTGGCATCATACTGAAGAGAGGTCCCATTTTAATTTTCCTTATTTCCTACAAAAAAAAAAAAAGGAAATTCAGATCAAATACATTTAATATTTTTACTAGGATACATGTGGAAAATAATTATAATAACAACCAATAACAACCATCCTTATAATTAATAAAAATAATAGGTGAAGCAACATGGGAACAATCGTTTGGATGTTTTGAAGAGGTTTGCTTTTGAGCCATAGGACATATTGGAAACATCTGTTTCCAAGACCAGGTTGGATGGGGCCTTGCAGATCTGACCTAGTGAGTGGCATCCCTTCCCACAGCATGGGGATCAGACCTTGATGGCTTTAAAGTCCCTTCCAACCCAAGCCATTCTATGATTTTATTAAAGATTTTTGATATTTCTCTTTTCCTAGTTGTTTAGTATAATTAACAGTAATTTCAAGAGCACACGGCACTAAAATATATGCTGAATTATTATATGATATTAAGAATAGTTGCCATTGAATAGGCTTACTAATAGAAGTCATAAAGACAGAAAACTGGCTATAAATGCGACAATTTAAGTGCAGAAATTTACAGACTTCTTTTCAAAGGACCGTATTGTCACAAGGTTTTTTACCTTAGTTTTTCTACACAGTTATATTTATTTCTCTGTCTTGAAAATTGCAGTGTTGTGACAGATCTCTCTCTCTTTATCATGCAGTACTGTCTAATGCAGATGCTTCCAGAAGCAGAACATTCTATAATCATCCGGATCTAAAGTAATTCAGATACGTATTTCATCTTAAGTTTCATACTTCATATGTGTAGCCATTCTATGATAACGGGAAGCTGCTAATAAAGACTATCAAATTTTTGTTTTGTCAAACTACGAAGCTGAATGGGGCAAACATACCCTAGTCTTGATTCATCTGATTAAATATAGTAGATAAATATCTAATTTTTCAATTATATAGATGGTGAAACTCTCAAATTATGTAGGCATTTGTGCATGTAGACCTATGTAGATATTCTGAGTTTTTTAACAACTTAGCAGTACATCTAATGTATTAGATATGGTGTTCACCTGATATAACTTAACACAAATGAAAATATAGGTTTATTGTGTCTTCTACTTATAGTGTGACATATTTCTACATACACTTTCTTATGTTTGACACACATGCCAAGAAGAAGAAAGGTAAACAAATCTATCTAGTCAGATATCTGGGTCACCATAGTGCTACAAATAAACAATCTGTTGCAGCTACCATACCTCTTTATGAACTTTTGAAAGTTAATTTCATAATGACATAATTTGTGTAGGGCACAGATGTTCACCTCTAATTACTCCCAAGAAGAACTTAAAAATAAAATATTTGTTAGAAAACTCTGCAATAGTCTGATTATAAATCAACTCCTAACACTAAATATAAAATTAACTGCAGGGAGAACTCTTCAGCAGCCACGATAAATATGGGCTTGAAATATTCTCTTGACTATTTGGGTTGTAGTCCCACTGATCTTAAAGGTCATTTCCAAGGCATCATTCTGTTTTATTGTCTTTAATCGAGACATTCCTTGAACTCTATGTGAAAACATTTATCATAAGGCTTATTCACACAAAGCACCTCTTATTTATCAATGTCTTATAGAGCAGACCTTATTTTTATAATCTGTTGATAGGTTTTATTTTTGTCTCAGAAAACATATGTAAAACTGCTTTTAAGGGTTAGAACTTTGGATTAGTCAGTACTTAATAAAATAGTGGTGCATAAGGAGACTTACATATCCAGAAATATGAAAGTAAGGCTGTATCTAAAAGAGATCCAAAAGTAACCAGATGTAGAAATTAACAAGTACATTAAAAGAAATCTAATTACAAAAGAAGTTTTCTGAAAGTAAATGTTTATAGGATAAATATGGGGGAATAGAATAAATATATGATAAATGCAAGTCATAGTAAAAAGAATCTGCTTTCTTTCAGTGGTGACCAGTGACACGACCTGAAGGAATGGCCTGAAGTTGTGTCATGGAGGGGTTAAGTTAGAAATTAAATAGAGGATCTTTACCCAGAGGGTGATTGGGACTCAAACAGGCTCCCCAAGGAAGTGGTCACAGCACCAAGCCTGACAGAGTTCAAGAAGCATTTGGACAATTCTCTCAGGCACATGCTGTGACTCTTGGGGATGGGCCTGTGCAGGGCCGGGAGTTGGACTTGATGATCCTTGTGGGTCCCTTCCAAATTGGCTGATTCTGTAATTCTGTGAAGTCACTGGCCAGATTGTCTGGGGAGTCTATCATATTACTACAAGGTATATTTGTGGAAAAAGTACACTTTAACTAACTAAAGATTTTAATATCTTTGAGGCTGTCTAATTTTAAGAGTGTTGTTAATTCATTGACTGATTTATTTTTACATACTCAAAAATAATTCACACATTGAAAGACATGGTTTATAATTTGTAGAAATAAATGCTAGACATGAGATGAGACAAAGACAGAGAGGGTATTATGCATTAAAAGAGTAATTTGCTGAAAAATGAAAATCATGTTTAATTATGGATTATAGCCACTAAATTAATTTATATCAATTACATAAATGATCTAAAATAATGATCTAGTGATTCTACTTTTATGTATTTTTTCCATTTTTTTCCAAATTCATCAATATATTATTTGTATAATTGATAATAAAGAGGATATTAACATAATTCCTAAAGAAACTTTCTACAGAAAAGAAAGTATTACATCAGTTTCTAAAGTTTTACACATTTTATTTTTAAAAGACTGAAGACCTGTCCTGAGACAAAAAAGTATTTCAAGTAGGAAATTTCAATCAATTTAACTAATTTCCTATTACCAAACTTTTGGGTTCCAATTCTGAAAAATAAATAAGAAACAAATAAACAAATATCTTTCCTCACTACTTCTTTGTGCCCAGTGCCACAGCCCTTGCTATATCTGGTCCCTTTGGTGAGGTGAAGGGCAGTGCAGGAGTTAGAGTTCAGTTTACAGCACGTTCTACTCTGTTGGTGTGACATGGGTTCCTCCATCAGCTGCTGTGCCTTTGCAGTCACACTTTCTTTTCAGCTTCCTCACTGTCTTGTCTGGGTTGGCTGCTTCTCCTCCCGACCTGCTCTGGGTAGCTACTTTGTTTTTCTTCAGTGTTTCTCCTTCTCTGGCGTCCCTTCTGCCCTGATGTCTCTCTTGTATTTCTGCCTATGTGTCTCATTCTGCATAATTGTGTCTATGTCTATTGAAGATTCAAATCTGAATAAATATTATATTATTTGGTAAAGGATTTTTAAATTATAAATGAAATGGAGCCTCATGAAACGCCTGGGCATCTGTCCAAATATGCATAACTTTAACTGCATATTGAAATTATCCCAAACCAAGGGAATTCCACGTCCTAAACCATTTGAAAGGTTATTGTGGCCAGGTGTCATGAATTGGCACAGGAATAGGGAGAAGAGCATGGACAGCCTCCAAGCAGGAATGCTGATGAGGGAAGAGAATAGGAACCAGACTGGAGGACAAATGTCATGACATTTGTGAAAAGAACATACCACAATGATGTGCTTAAAATCATATGTTTTATGAATGTGAAAGAAGAATACAAGATTAAGAAGTGTAAATAAGAAAACAGTAAGCTGATTATAAATAAATCTTGTTTAAAACAGTTGGTGAGGACACAAGAATTATCTCTATATTTGCACTGTCTATCTATTTGTCTTACATTTTCAGCTCTGAGTAGTGACTTTCAAAGTTCTGATTTCGGTGGCCCAGAGTAAGATGTCAGAAAGATGACCAGATGCAAAGAGTAATATTCACTGACTCTGTAGTGAATACTGCTTTGAAATCTGAGACTGCTCGAAATGTCTTGAATAACATTGTTATTAAAACATTTTCTTTCTGTTTTAATTTAACATACCTGCCTTCTTGTAATTAGGATATTCAGAAAAATGGTGCTTTTTTCTTTCTTTTTTTTTTCTTTTTAATTCCAAAATACTAAATTTCATATTATTATATTAATATTATTTTCATATTCTGTTTGAGAATGTAAATATTGAAACTTTAAAGCTAGTGATAGATCAAGTATTTTGCCTCTTGCTGTAGTCCGTATTGTCCCTACTACTGCAATCCTACACTTTAAATAAAGTAGATCTTAGAGAAAACTAGAAAAGGTTGACTTTTTAATTGAAGAGTTAAGAAATATAAATACTTAATTCAAAAATTGCCAGAACTTTTAAGCTGAATAATTTTATAATTTTTTTTCTTGGTCCTGCAAAATTGCTTTTTCAGCCTCCTTTTTAAATTAAATTATCTGCAATCTTCTAGGAGACTATAGTTCATGTAAAAAAAACATCTTCCACTGTTTTTTAACATCCACTGTAAAAGTTCAGTTTTTCCAAGGGTTAAATAGAAAAGCTGATCAATTACCATTTTTCTAAGTTCAAGTTGTTAAAATAATAGATGTTCCTGAAGTTTTGCTATGTGTCTAATTGCACTAATACAAGCGATTTGCAGAAAGGTTTAGCAGCCTATTGGCTCAAAAGTTCAAGAAAAAGCTCCATCCTTAATTTAATGGATTGATTTTTTTTCCTAGCAGAACAGATATCATGAAATTTTGTCTTTTAACTTTATTTTGACAAAGTAGATAGAGACAAACAACTTGCTCCTTGCCCAACATTTCCAGTCACAGACCAGAAAAATGTTGTCTGTATTGTTAAGCTGATATTTTTCTCAACATGACAAATATTTTTACACTCACATTTAATTTGAGATTTGTTTTGTCAGATGATGTGTAGAAGATACTTTTTGCAGAATAAAGATACTACAACACAGCCTAACCTAGTCATGAGTACAGGAGAGAGCCTACCAGCAGCAATTGCCTCAAGTGAAGTGCTGTCACAAACTCCAAGGCTTTGATGTGCTAAGAAAGGGTGGAAAGCATAAGGCATAGAGTGAGGGGTGGGCGTGGAAGGGAGCAGCTGAGTCCCGAGCTTGTTTCTATGTTAGTCAGCAGATCAGGGTATGACAGGGTGTTAGGGGAATGCATTCTGCAATCTTTCAAAAGGAGTCACAGCAATTGCTTTCACATATGTTCCTTAGCTCCCCTGAGGGTTTATTCATTGCCTTGGATGTGGAATGATTACTATTCTTTCCCAGCACAGGCCCTACTTGTTAAAGCCAGGCTAGATTTCAGAGGAAGGAGATCAGGAAAAAAAAGAATAACACTACTTTCTAAAGTGCCTTGTACCAGTTTGTTGTAGGCAAAGTCCTTTCCCACAACTGCCAGTCACGTGCTTAGAGAGCAACACAGATCTTATTTGGAATCCCTCATGTACTTGTTTGATGGATTTAATCTGAAAAAAAACCCCTGCTTTTATTCCTGCTGTCCTTGAAGTTCTCTGACTATAGATACTGCTTCAACCTGCCTCACACAAGAATAAAAGATTCCTTGCAAGTAATTCAGTCACAGATAGTGGATTGGCTAAGAAGCAAGATGACACACCATGTGATAAAGTTCAGATTAAAATAGCTTAATCAAAGAAATAACTTCTACTGACGCTAGTAGGACCTGTTTTAATATGATATGTGTGCCCTAGGAATAAAGCAGCGAACCAGAAGGTACACAACTGAGTAGCAACAAGTACCAGGTCAGTTTCATAGTTGGCATTAGACTATGAAAGCTTGAAATAGCTTGAAATATTAAAGCCTGGGCTATGATTATTTGTGTAATTTCACAGATATTTATTTATATCAAACCAAACTTCCACTATTTGAATTTTCTGGAAAAAAAAAAAATAGCACAAAGCAGAGAAGGTGTCTTCATTTCTCAGAGGCTCTCTTCCTCATTTGATTAATTTGTGAGGAAAACAACAGAACCCCCAATATATTTAATTGTTTTACAAGAATATTAATAAGATCCTATCAACTTCTATTTTCTGTGAAATTATTAAAATTATAACAGGTCTTCATCATACTGGGTGTCCCCAAAAGAAACCATGGGTTACTTGTAAATAGAAATTATCCTTTTGAAAAAGAAAGAAAAAAAGTATTTCATAAAAAATTCATGAAAGTCCCATATTTTTTGCCACATGTACAATCTTCTTTGAACTCTGAACTGGAGATTTGCCTATGACATACAAATTTCTGAATATGTATCATTAAAGTCTAAGGATTTTTTAAGAACTGAAAAAGTAAGATGCTTTCTGGAAAAGAAAGCATCTGGTCATTACCCTATAAATAGTTATTAATAAAAGTTCCATCTCACTTTTTTGTACACAGGCTAGTTCTTTAAAAAAAAATAAATTCTTTAAACTTGTTTTTAGACATCAAGCATTTTCATAAATCAAATATCATGAGTGCATTCAGATTTCTCTAAAACCTTCACTGGCCACTTGGAATTTGCATGTAGGTTGAATTCATGATATTCTGTAACCTTGAGTTTTTGAATATTTACCCATCTGCTTAGAGGATATTTAGAGTTTCCAAATATTCAGAAATCCTGGGCATACAAAGGTCAGCTCCACTGAGCGTATGGAAAGAGTCTGATGCAGATGCACTGTAATGAGCTTGCTGTGAAGTTGCCCTATATATTTCCAATAAATTAGATACACATACTTATTCATTACATTTATTGTTTATGTGCATTCTAAGTAACAAATATACAGGAGATGTACAAAACCTGAAAAACAGTGAGTTTGCTATTCATGAGTTATATGGGATATTTTACCTGAGACCTGGCAGAAATGTATTCTTCATGAACAGTGCTTAAAAAGTGAGTTTGAAGGACGTGAAGATGTGTGTCATTTTGGTTAAAACATTGAAATGCCCCAATCTTTTGATAGCGAAATTTAAAAAAAGACAACCAAAGCATCTTTCCCCCTCCCACTTAAAAAATCTCCAAAACCGTGCAGGCTCTTACAGATAAAAAAACAAAGCACAGTTCATATTAAGTGAAAGAACATTCAGGAGAAAATCCACATCTTCCAAATATTGCAGGTTGCAAACATGAATATTTTATTACTGTGGGTTTTAGCATGTATCTTGTTTACATTTTACAGTCATTTATCCTAAACTTATATTTCTCTGAATTTTACAAGTTATGCATTGCAACCTTTCTTCAAACATTTACGGATGAAAATCAAGTTACTTTTTTTTTTTTTTTTAGAATGAGTAGTTTTAACAAAGTAGAACCATAAAAATAGTTTCTTATGGCTGGAATAAGCACTTTTTATTGTATTACTTTAATGTGTGTGGCAAAAAAATAAATTTTAAAAAATAGGGTTTTACTCCTTGATTATGATGGCTCAGGGGAGTAAGTGAACCTTGATTTGCTTGCAATTCAATATGTTTAAGCTGAAAAAAATTGTAATTAAAAATGTATGCATATAAACTTTTTTATATTTGCTTTATGTCTCTGGGAACTTATCTACAATGCAAACCAGTCCTTTACGTATTTTATCCCATTTATACCCCTGTTACTCATAGGTATTTGGGATATCTATGATGAGCGCCATGGGGAAAGAATCTGAATAAAAGTCTGTGTTCTCTGAAGCAAATCTCTGGCATAGAAGAACCATTTCTCAGCAAGTTAATGTTACAGATATACTCTATTAGTTCCCTTACCCCTCTGGGCAAAGTCATACTGAATATTGGCACCAATAGGGAAAATACCAGTAACATCTGTTTGGATCTTAAGACAGCTGTTGCTGGAGCTAGCAAGAAAACAGTTTTAGTTTGTCCCCACACAGAAAACTATTTGTAGCAACAGAGGCTACCAATTACATCTACATTGCATTTTTTTCTACCCCATTTACACCACTGGATTTGAAATCTAAGAGGTTTGAAGGGTTTTTTTAGAAAAAAAACTTTTGTATTCATCATGTGCATTACCACTTCCTCTATATTCTTTTAAATTGTATGTAATTTATATTCTTTTTTGTCTTTTTAAGTTTACTTTTTCTTTTTACATATTACACATTCCCCATAAGAGTAAACTTCTACTCCCTCATGATTTAAGTATTTCTTTAAAATGCTCTTTCACTAAGAAATCCATTCTTCTTCTATTCTCATAAAGTGTTGCTATTCAGTATGTAAAAACATAAAGACATGAAAATTAAGTTTATTTTTCACATGTAGCTCAATAATTTGTATTCACAGAAGCTTTCCGTAAAGCTTCACTTATATCAGCGAAGTACAGAAGATCTAATTTAAAAGGTATCTAGCTATTTTCCATCAGACTGCATGTAAAACCAAATGGAACAAAGAGGTACCAACTGGTACCAAATCAATCTATTTCCTGACTTATGTGACTGATGAAAGAAATACTGTTTTCTGCTAATGAGAGATTATTAGATGTGTTCTCCATGTTTTTCAGCTAGTAATAAGACATGACGGCATATACTTTTTCACAAAAATACTTGACAGAAGCTGCTGTGTGTGAGGAAAAAAAAACAATATTGGCCACACCTAAAGTATTGTGTACAACCTTTTTCAGAGATTGAACTGAAGTCCATTTCGTCCTGGTGTTTGTCTTTTGAAGGTTTTCTTTGGATGCAGCATCTTCAAAGGCACATTTGAGAACTGCAATAATCAAAAGATATTATTTCTGTCAATACGTAGCTGATACAGCCTTTACTCAGCTTTCACAGAATAAATAAATGTCATCATATTACCATGAAACAGTGTAGAAAATGGTAAGGAATTATGTAGACATTTACTTTTTAACCTGTTTAACCTATTTTTATTGTTAAAAGTCAGTAAGGAAATCAAGAACTACCAATTGAGGGCATTAACCTCATCTTCTACCTCTTTAGTATTCATATGTTTAGTTCAAGCTATTTATGTACCAAGTGAAAAGGGAGATTCATGAAGGTAACCCCACAGTAAGGCTCATATCACTGTAGAATTCAAACTCTCTAGAACTGTTCAGCCAAATTTAAAAAGAAGCATAGGATAAAGTGAGCTTTTGAATAAAAATACTAGAACCAATTGTTTGATGTCTTGTCTTTTGATATTGCCTGTTCTGTAGTATTTTTATTGACGTCTACAAGAAGATTCCTTTAGGAATTGTTTCCACAGATAAGACTGAAAGTTTTTGATGAAGAAATAAAATTATTCCAGTTCTTCCTACTTTCCTCTCTTCCCTTTGTCTTCTCAAATATTGTTTGAAACTTCTATTCCAGTTGAAAATACTCAACATTTCTACTATTTAGGAAATGAGAAAAGTTTACTTTTTTATGAATTCTCCTGAAGTCTTTGCATGTAGGAGAATTGTTTATATTTCTTCTCACAGAATCATAGTACCATAGAATAGTTTGGGCTGGAAAAGATCTTTAATGGTTGCCTAGTCCAACCTCCACCTGCAAAGAGCTGAGGTGGTTCAGAATCCTATCCAATCTGACCTTGAAAGTTTCCAGGGATGAGGTATCCATCGACTTTCTGGGCAACCTGTTCCAGTGTTTCACCATCCTCATTGTAAAAAAAACTTCCTTATATCTAGTCCAAATCAATCCTCCTTCAATTTAATACTATTTTGCCTTGTCCTGTCACAACAGACCCCTGCTTGAAAGTCTGTCCCCAACCTTCTTGTAGATACACTGAAGTACTGAAAGGTCACAATAAAATCCCCTCAGAACCCTCTCTTATCCAGCCTGAACAACCCCAGTTCCTTTAGCCTTTTCTCACAGGTGTTCCAAACTTTGAATCGTATTCGTGGCTCTCCTCTGGACACACTCCAACAGATCCTTCTCATGCTAGGACCTCAGAGCTGGATGCAGTACTGCAGGTACTCAGATGAGTGCAGAGCAGAGGGGCAAAATCAACTCCCTCACTATGCTGGCAGTACTATTGAGGCAGCTCGGGATATGGTTGGGTTTCTGGGCTGTGCTGGTCAGTGCTGGCCTTTCATCCATCAGTACCATGAACTCCTTGACAGGGCTTCTTTCAAACCCTTCATGCCCCAGCCTGTATTGATACTGCAGGTTGCTCTGACCCTGCAGCATCTCTAACTTGGCCTTGTTGAACCTCAGAAAGTTTCCAAGATCCCAGAAAAATATTACATTTTTCTTGTAAAAATATTTTCTTTCATAAAAACACACATATTCCATTCATGGAAATAACGTAGGCATTCACTGAAAATTATCAGTCTATTAGAACATTGCTATTGCATTCTAAAGGAGTTTACTATTGAAAAAAAGACATAGTTTTAGACAAAACCTCATTCATTTGTATTTGTTCAGTTTCAATAAGTGGTCAACCTTTGAAATATTGCATAGAGGAAAATTTAAAATTCTGATTTTGAAATATCTTGAATGAAAATGGCACAGACATATTCTAAAGCAAATGGATACCACGGCAAAGCTAGTATGAAAAATATTATCAGATAGAGTCATATACTCATATGAATAATATTCAGCCTCTTTCCACATATGAGTAGTTGAGAATATATGTTGGTGACCTAGCAAATGGGCTCAAATTCATTTTGAATAAATGAAGAGCGGAGTTTTTTGTTGAGATTCTGACCTAAATGCAACTTCTTGCTTTGTCATTAGGCAAAACAATAGAAAGTTACTATCGTATATGTTTTGTTATTTGATTATCCTCCTGAGGTCTTGTGGTCCATGTTGCCATAAGGGGAAAGAAAAAACTTTCCAAGACAATTTTTTTGGGGTAAAGTAGAGAAGAGTTCTTTTATTTATAGTGGTTTTGGGGTACAGAATATAAAGGAGTATAAAAGAGTATATCAAGTATAAAAAAGTATAAAAGAGCACAACCCGTGTTGACAAGTAACAGGTAGAAAAATCCAGTACAAGGATTAAACTCACAGCCTCAGGAATACCATGTGAGCTCTTTTGTCAAGCATCATTGCTTCAGACACAGTAATTTAAGTCGAGAAATGTCGCTCTCATTATGGCCGTATCCAGCCAACCCCTGAGCCACTCTGCTGTGTCTTACNCATGAAGGTAACCCCACAGTAAGGCTCATATCACTGTAGAATTCAAACTCTCTAGAACTGTTCAGCCAAATTTAAAAAGAAGCATAGGATAAAGTGAGCTTTTGAATAAAAATACTAGAACCAATTGTTTGATGTCTTGTCTTTTGATATTGCCTGTTCTGTAGTATTTTTATTGACGTCTACAAGAAGATTCCTTTAGGAATTGTTTCCACAGATAAGACTGAAAGTTTTTGATGAAGAAATAAAATTATTCCAGTTCTTCCTACTTTCCTCTCTTCCCTTTGTCTTCTCAAATATTGTTTGAAACTTCTATTCCAGTTGAAAATACTCAACATTTCTACTATTTAGGAAATGAGAAAAGTTTACTTTTTTATGAATTCTCCTGAAGTCTTTGCATGTAGGAGAATTGTTTATATTTCTTCTCACAGAATCATAGTACCATAGAATAGTTTGGGCTGGAAAAGATCTTTAATGGTTGCCTAGTCCAACCTCCACCTGCAAAGAGCTGAGGTGGTTCAGAATCCTATCCAATCTGACCTTGAAAGTTTCCAGGGATGAGGTATCCATCGACTTTCTGGGCAACCTGTTCCAGTGTTTCACCATCCTCATTGTAAAAAAAACTTCCTTATATCTAGTCCAAATCAATCCTCCTTCAATTTAATACTATTTTGCCTTGTCCTGTCACAACAGACCCCTGCTTGAAAGTCTGTCCCCAACCTTCTTGTAGATACACTGAAGTACTGAAAGGTCACAATAAAATCCCCACAGAACCCTCTCTTATCCAGCCTGAACAACCCCAGTTCCTTTAGCCTTTTCTCACAGGTGTTCCAAACTTTGAATCGTATTCGTGGCTCTCCTCTGGACACACTCCAACAGATCCTTCTCATGCTAGGACCTCAGAGCTGGATGCAGTACTGCAGGTACTCAGATGAGTGCAGAGCAGAGGGGCAAAATCAACTCCCTCACTATGCTGGCAGTACTATTGAGGCAGCTCGGGATATGGTTGGGTTTCTGGGCTGTGCTGGTCAGTGCTGGCCTTTCATCCATCAGTACCATGAACTCCTTGACAGGGCTTCTTTCAAACCCTTCATGCCCCAGCCTGTATTGATACTGCAGGTTGCTCTGACCCTGCAGCATCTCTAACTTGGCCTTGTTGAACCTCAGAAAGTTTCCAAGATCCCAGAAAAATATTACATTTTTCTTGTAAAAATATTTTCTTTCATAAAAACACACATATTCCATTCATGGAAATAACGTAGGCATTCACTGAAAATTATCAGTCTATTAGAACATTGCTATTGCATTCTAAAGGAGTTTACTATTGAAAAAAAGGCATAGTTTTAGACAAAACCTCATTCATTTGTATTTGTTCAGTTTCAATAAGTGGTCAACCTTTGAAATATTGCATAGAGGAAAATTTAAAATTCTGATTTTGAAATATCTTGAATGAAAATGGCACAGACATATTCTAAAGCAAATGGATACCACGGCAAAGCTAGTATGAAAAATATTATCAGATAGAGTCATATACTCATATGAATAATATTCAGCCTCTTTCCACATATGAGTAGTTGAGAATATATGTTGGTGACCTAGCAAATGGGCTCAAATTCATTTTGAATAAATGAAGAGCGGAGTTTTTTGTTGAGATTCTGACCTAAATGCAACTTCTTGCTTTGTCATTAGGCAAAACAATAGAAAGTTACTATCGTATATGTTTTGTTATTTGATTATCCTCCTGAGGTCTTGTGGTCCATGTTGCCATAAGGGGAAAGAAAAAACTTTCCANACAGCAGGCATGCAGAGAGATTGTGTGTGTGAGAGAGAGTCTGGCAACAGGGTGCAAGAGCTGGGAAGGGTCCCTGCCTGCATGGCAGTATACCAATTTTATAACACTCAATTATCATTTCTAAAGTTTTCATCCAGTCTAAGAAATGTCCATACCCAGAACTTCCCTTGGTTCCGCCCTATGGCACACCTCTTCTAGAATTGAATTGGAGGTCTTAAAACCCCTTACTTCATCCTTTATAATCATCTTCACGCCANCAAGTATAAAAAAGTATAAAAGAGCACAACCCGTGTTGACAAGTAACAGGTAGAAAAATCCAGTACAAGGATTAAACTCACAGCCTCAGGAATACCATGTGAGCTCTTTTGTCAAGCATCATTGCTTCAGACACAGTAATTTAAGTCGAGAAATGTCGCTCTCATTATGGCCGTATCCAGCCAACCCCTGAGCCACTCTGCTGTGTCTTAC